>OY282585.1:52166142-52545575 GCA_958298965.1 Chrysolina haemoptera
TACAGAGGGTGTTTAGGAATGGGGAGTATGTGCTGGTGTAGACTTGGTAGGAATTATATTCAACAAAACCCTGTTTTAGTTTCTCAAAAATATCATACTTTCGATCAATCAGCGGCATCTTCCGCATTCTTATCTCTCCATAAGCATGTATTGCTCATATTCATTCTATTTATAACGGTTTGAAATTAATGCACTTGCGAACGGTTCAACCATGTATTCTATAATTCCTTTCACAACTATTTTGTCAGACGCCATGAATATTTCATTCGCCTTTTTATTCAGTTATACATGTTAACCAAAAAGGGGGCCTGCCTGTTCCATCCACTATTACGGCTGAACTTTGTTATAAACATTTCGAGCTGCGATCACATTCTATAAGCATAAGTTTATTTGCCGCCTGTTTCGCAGAATATAGTTGCCAGTAATGCCAGTCAACCCAAAAAACGGCAGGCTGAGTTTCTGCTCTATCATCTGCTTATATGAAATGCATATAAGCAACTAATTGCCGCGAAACAAGCGGCAATGGAAATTGTGCTTAGAATGTGACTCTACCTTAACCGCAGCTCGAAATGTTTATAACGGAGTTTAGCCGTAATATGTCATTGGTTCCATCTCGCTTTGAAATCAATAAGTACAGGGAGCAACTGCTATTATTTTACACTATCTATCCTCTTAAGCCGCGTATTCACTAGAGCATTCCGTCCGTATGAGCACCGAACGAGCACCGACCGAGCAAATTTTCCGACAATGCCACGCTGATTTCAGCGTCCACACTGTCCGAGAATTCACTTGTTTGGCTGTCATTCGGTGCTCATGCAGAACGAATGCTCTAGAGAGTGGGCGGCTCAAGACCACCGATTCAAGAATCTTCAAGGATATTCCTCATTGATCGTGATGGAATTCAACTTTCTGTGTTCTTTCTATACGTAAATAGTGGTCTTTAGAAAACGGATTTATATTTTTCCGGAATTCAATGAAATCCGTACTCATATAGTTCGGAACTTCAAGCAAATATTTTCTGCAGACTGCTTATTACATAAACTGTGAGATTGAGGTTTGAAAGTGATTGGCCTACATCACCCCGCCCTTCTTCCGCGGCCTGTGATCCATTGTGGCTCACCCTGTTATGGCTTTCGTTTACTCCAGCAGCTTCGGATTGAGATGTATCCACTCCCCATTCCGTTTTAGTTTGAGGTTTCCCAACGTTTTGGCTGCCTCATCCTGATCTGCTTCAATAGGTTTCAGGGACTTCCACAGTTGATTTTCCTGATCTGAAATCAGTTCTGGATGCAGCCAGTTTCCACTTTCGTCTTGTTGTGAGGTAGCACTGAAAACAAGCCCCTCTTGAGGCGTCGAAGTTCTGATCTCCATTTTTATTTTGATTTACCATGGAATATCATGAGTAGCTGTCAAAATGCTGTTGATGCCTGAACTAAGGAGAGGTATATAGGTACAACACCCCCAGAATTATTTCAACATTAGCTGAACTAAGAAGCCACGAATGTTTCATTTTATTCCATTAGAAATTATGGATTTGCTGCAGATTGACTTCTACTGCTCTAGCCAGAACCCAACCTTCACTCTATTGCTTGTTGAAGGAGCGTGTGACATATTCCATAGAATGTCGATTCAACCCATGAAAATTCATCAAAATATTTTTATGATTTAAAATTGGTTGCCAATTATGACCTCAATGTCACATAGATCGGCTTTTACAAATGGGAGTCAGATGCAATAGAGAATTGTTTATGTGTAAATGAACTGATTATACCGCTTATTTACAAGCAAAAAATTTGCCTCATTCATTTGACTACATGTATCCTGGTAACACAAAATCATTTTAAAATATTAAAATCAATAGAATATCTAGGGTTTTATATTACTTCCTTTTGCAATTTGTGTACCTCAACTAAATTCAGATACCAACAATCCTTTCGGCTACAATTCATACAGCATCGTTGGATGGATTCTGTTCCATATAGAATCTTGATCTAATGTTCTTTCTAACTGGAAGAAGATCTGACGGAATTCCGCCAATCTTTTTCAAAAAATATGCTCCCGAACCAACACTTCTTTGCAGATTATTCAACCCCTCTTACAATTCGGGGGTATTTCCGTCCAACTGGAAATTGGAAAGTGTACAACCAGTCCCAAAAAAAGGGAAAAAGAACCTACCCAGCAAATACAGACCTATCGCAATACTATCTGTTATCTCGAAGGTCATGGAGAAAGCTATCAACATCGAGCCATTGGAATATCTAAAACGCTCAGGAATCATCAATGATCGACAATAAGGTTTCCAGCATCAGAGATCAACCAGTGACCTGCTTGCTTATATCTGACATATTTGGCAGCAATATAACAAAAAATTTGGCCGTTGCACTAGATTTTTCCAAGTAGTTTGATGGCGTTTGGCACCGAGGATACCTAACCAAACTTCCATGTTATGACTTGCCTCCCCAGTTGTGTTTTTTGCTATCCAGCTTCCTCTCAGACCAATCTCTCCAATAAATGCTGGTGTTTCCCAGGGATCCATTCTAGCACCAACACTGTCCTTCCTCACATCGATGATATGTTGGGAACTACCTCATGTCTAGTGAACAGCTGCAGATTCTGCATATGGTAAATGTTTTTGTTATTAGATAACAGCGGGTACATACCTAAGGATTTTTTCAGACCTTCTGATTCCTGACTGATTCATAATAGAATCAAAATACCCATTAGAGATCAATAAATTTCATCAAAATGAAGCCATCAATGGAGTACATTACACAGATAAAATCAAGCATTAGAATCAGTGAAAACTGCCGTTATATCCACCTACGTAACTTCTTAATTTTATGAACGATCTGATGGTTTCTATTGAATCGTTTACGGTAATGGATAAAAGTACAATAAAACGCAACATTCGACGTCTATGTTGATTGTGGGGTGGGAATGATAGGCCACATTTCAATCTTTTCCTGACTTCACCCAGTAATTCCCCGTTAAGCAACCGAAGTGTACATCGATTTGTCCTAATAAACCATAATTTTCTTCGACATGGAACAACTGCCATTTATAGGATTCGATTAGGGTATTTACGGTCTTGGTATAGTAGAACTTGGTGGGTTTTCGTGCGGTCCCTTGCGTGTCGAGGTAACAAGAGTGGAAACTATCGAACAACACTTCCAAGGAGTCCGAGACGGGTTGTTGCCAAATTTCAATGATCGAAAGATTTCAAATCACCTTGAGCTGTTGGAAAATAATGATTTAAAATAATCGACGTTTCGATACATTCATTGCTTCATTTTTAGGGTTATTTAAAAGGGGCTATCCTTTTCTCACATGAATACAAAATCGACATAATATCTGAATCCAACTCGTACATGTTACCAGAGCTGTCCCAAAGCACAGTGCTTATGCTCGTGAAAGTCCTCGAAGCACTTTTGTGCTCCTAAGCACTGTGCTCCCGAGTACTTTCCTAATTCAGTGCCTAGTGCTTAGTGCTCCGAAGTATTTAACGAAAAGGCTCAGTGCTTAGTAATCCCGAAAAGTGCTCGTTAGCACTTATAATAATACTGGTCTTTCAGGACATTAATGTTAATAAATGTGAGAACGTACCCATTTCGAGATAACATCGATTTTTTCGGGTATACCAACTATAATTGGGTTTTCTGGCGAGCGTTATTTTTGGTGAACGGCCTTGACACTGACTTTTACTGATATTTTAATTCTAGTTGGTTGGTCAGTAACAGAAAAGGCTCGTTTCAAAGCAGTTTCTTCCCCACATTCTGGTTCATGGCTCAATGCTCTACCTGTATCATCATTAGGAACTCTGCTGGATGACGAATCCTTTAGGATAGCGATTGGACTCCGTTTGGGAAATTCAGTTTGTGTACTTCATATATGCGAATGTGGCAAGGAAGTCGATGGGTTTTCATGGTTTAAGCTGCAAGTTTAGTGCTGGCCGTCATTCTCGTCATAATGCTGTGAATGACCTGATAAAAAGAGCCTTGAATACTGCAAAAATTCCAGCTATTCTGGAACCTTTGGGAGTGAGCCGTGATGATGGTAATAGGCCTGATGGTATGACACTTGCTCCTTGGAAGTTTGGTAAACCTGTTGTCTGGGATTTTACATGCGTGGACACTGTTGCTGCGTCGCATGTGATCGCTACTTCCAATTGCTCTGGTGCAGCTGCAGTGAACGGAGAGAAAAGCAAAAGCCTCAAATATAAAAACTTGAAAGATCTATATATATTCTATCCTGTAGCTATAGAAACTTTCGGAGTGTTGGGACCTCAGGCGTTAGAATTCATCAACGAAATAGGAAAACGGATAACTGAAGAGACTGGCTACTTCATTTTTGTTTCAACGATTGAGTATTTCAATTCAGAGGGGAAATGCAGCATCAGTACTCGGAACTATTCCTACTTTTCGTCACTTGGATGAATTGTTCATGAATCCAAGAAAAAATTTAAACCCACTATCCAGCAGTCTTAATTCAAGTTCCTTATCACGCCGCTACACTGTCAGGGAAAATCACCGTATGAAAGACTACACAGAAGACGACAACGGTGGCGAACACAGCATAAACAGCTTCAACACCCTCAGGCCTGTAGTCCATAATACTGCTAAAACACTAGGTCTTGAAAAAGGGCGCATACACGTGGGATATTAACACAAGTATCTCGAGTATGAAGGGGGCTTTGATGAATGCATTTGCAGAGATCATCAAAGAATTGTCGGAAGATTCGTCAGATCGAGTGGTAAATACATTCTCCTTAAAAAGTCAGATACAAAGATTCGCACCTCGTTTCATTGGTTATGCACAGCAAGATGCTCAGGAGTTCCTACGGTACCTGTTGGAGGGTCTTCATGAAGACGTTAATAAAATAACCGAAAAGCCGAAACCCATTTTGACAGAAATAGACGAAAAGTTGAATGACAGTGAGAAGGCTCAAGAGTCTTGGTCACGATTCTTAAGGATCGACAATTCTAAAATAGTTGATAACTTCGTTGGCCAATTGAAATCGACGTTGAAATGTACCTATTGTGGTCACTGTTTGTTCACCTTTGACCCATTCTGGGACCTGTCCCTACCGATAAATCAGGCCAACTAAGATTATCACAGTGTTTAGATTCGTTCACAAGGGAAGAAACTCTTGATGGTGACGAGAAGCCGACCTGTGCAAAGTGCAAAAAGAAGAGGAAATGCACGAAATCCCTATCAATACATAAATTCCCCAAAATTTTGGTTATACATTTGAAACGGTTTTCTCCAACGGAAAGATTCAGAGGAAAATTAAACGTTACCATCGATTTCCCTCTAGAGGTGTTAGACATGATTAACTATGCCGCAGACAATGTAGCACCTTTTCGGTACAGTCTGTATGCCTTATCTAACCATAGCAGGACTACATACAGCGGACACTACACGGCTTACTGTCGACACCCGTATGTAGGCACCTGGCATGGGTACAATGATTATCGAGTGACCCCTTCTTCACCTAAATCGCTCGTAAGCGGAGAAGTCTATGTTCTCTTCTACGAGCAGGAAGGCTCATTCATTTTTAGTTCTATTGTTATTTACTTACACTTTTTGAATTATATTTATTATTATCGGTACTACGATTTGAAAAGTCCGAAATGGATTTTGTTTTTTCGAAATATGTACGCAGAACATGATTACCCTATAGCAGGTACATTAGTTGTATGCTCATGACACATTTTGCTTAATAATAAGTATCCGAGATATCTTATCATTTCCACACACTCAATAACTACAGTAGATTTTAACTGTTAAAACGTCGTGACTCAAACACATGCATGGAATCAATTTTCTTCTCAATGGAAGTCCAGAAAAATGGCACTCATACTGTTACATTGTCAACCACTTGCAAGCAAACCATAGAATAACTGTTCTATGGTCTAGCACTATTCATTACATAAATGAAACGATTGATGTATATTTTGATGGGGACTATAGAAATGAGAATTGAACGATTCTTGAAATAATTTTCATTTTTATTTCATACATATATTATTTCGTATACATTAAAAATTAAAAAGCTCTTTCTGCTGACTGCACTAATGGATTTGAAATGAGTGTATCACTACACTTTTTGGTATCAAATACCTTGCTATTCCCGTCAATTTGTTCTGAAAGACATTATCGATGTTTTTATATATTCTACGTATTATCTGGTTTTCCTCAGGTGTTCCATTTGGGGCTTTTATCTTTTTCATTGCACCTACATTCAAACCAGCGCCAGCGTTTCGAATATTTGTTTCAAGCTGATCACTTTAAGTTATTCATTTTTAAATTACCTTGAAATCTATCAAGAATACTTATTATAAATGTTAAGTTTACGAAACAAGTTGTAATTTGAAACAACAAAAAGTCAATGTATGTCTATTTAATTCAGGTTATTGAGAAGTCACAAACGAACAAAAAGAGCATAACCTTTTACATTACTAATCGTTGTTATATTGTTAAAAAAAACTGAAAAGTTGATGGTATAACTGCAACAAAGCTGAAGCAAGAAAAATTAATCATTGCATTTCCGAGAGCTGGGTCCCGTATTTATATGTTCGGAATTTTAGTGAGAAGAACCACAAGAAAAATCAACAGGAAGGTGTCTTGGTTTTTGCTGAAATCCAGTGAGAAATGGTGCAAGAGTTGAAATTTGTAGATAACATGAATAATAGTTTTTCTAGGTAATGTAAGTATCAAGGTCAAGTTATTTTTGTGAATTTTCAAAGGATTTTCAGTAAAACTGGAACACACTCAATTTCGGATCTGGATTCTATGGAAAGAGTAGGTGGTAACTGATGGATCAGCAAAGTGGTCGAGGTGTTAAGAGCATTTGCTCCCACCTAGGCAGCCCTGGTTCGATCCCCACCGCCATCACGAAGCTAAAGTGGTTCGAAATCCAGTTTCTAAGCTATAGATCCCGCATCTCCCTTGCTTGGACAAGCTCCGCCTCCGAAAGCATTGGAGACTTGTAATAACAAATTTCTACAGAAAAAAAAAATGAGAATAAAAAAATACGTGTCTAATTGCCCTTACATTGTCAATGAAGTTATGGAATGGTTTTCATCCATAACTGATTATTCGTCTAACAGTATTATTCTTGAAAATCCCTTGCCAATCGGTTCTCCATGATTTTAATGAAAAGTAAGTAATTGCAGAGATAAAAAGGCATCTCCATGAAGACTTATCAAAACCCTCTACAGGCAGGTGAATCCATACAACAACTTGCCAGTTGCAGTGTGCTGGTGATTAATGCCTGACAAAAGTTGTCAGGATATTGTATGGTGTGGAGAATTGCCTCATAAGGATAGTTAGCTCCTGAAGTCAATGTGATTCAATGTCCGTTGTGGTATCAGCCAGAGAAGTGGTTATTTCTGTCAGATCTTTGCCTCATATTTTCTACATGGTGGAAATATTTGGGGAGGAGGGAACTCGCCATTGGAAATGGATTCAATGTCATTTGAGTCGATCTGGCAACGCCCGGTCAAAGATACGGCACGCGTCTTCGCCAGCAACGGCGACGCCGGGCGTCGTCCAAACTTCCACGAAGTCTCGACGTGTTTCCGTGACATGCCTCAAGCCGTATATATATAACTAGTGCTGCATGCTAATATTTCCAAAGAAACTTGTTCACCGCATTAGATTTGCACTCTAGTGAATTTGCGAGGTAATTTCAGTTTGGAAAACTACCGCGACTGTTTTGATAGGTAATTACGTAGTTCGGACCGCGTTCGTATCAAGAAAAATTCACTTTTAGTTTGGTGAAGTTCTAAAAAGTATGGGATTTCATTAAAAAAATTTAACGGCTTTCACAGAAATTATGTATTTTAATAATCTGAAGCCGTAGCTCCTGCATGGTGAAAAACCATGTTGTTTTCTGTTGGATATCATAAAAAATGATACTTACTTACTGTAGCGAATCCTAGTCGACTATGGGATTCGTTACTGGTGGAACAATTAACAAGATTTTCAGTTGACAGTGACAATCATGATCTGGATTATCATAGTACAATATTGAGGTCGTTGCTATGGTAATCATCAGCCTATTCGATAACGTTTAAGAAATAGAGTACCTACCGTTCAGTAGCATTTAATTTTTTTTTATTTCTCTTTTAAATTTTACCTGTCCTAAAGTGCATAAAATAGCAGATACAGTATAATCTGCTGTATGAGTACATTAAGCATTTGTAATAGGGTCTTCTTGGAAGAACGTTGCACAGATATCTCTGTGAGATGTAATTCAATGTTCGTCGTGGTATCAGCCAGGATTGTAGTTGTTTCATGTCAGATGTTTGCTTCATATTTTCCACGTGGTGGGTACTTCGACATTGTCGATTTTACTATTTCATTTAATAATAATGACGATAATCCGAATCTTTAAAAAATGAATGTGAAGTTGCCCTAATTATTGCCTCTAATTTTGTCAGTGATCACAACCTATTTTTGAATCCACAGAAAACTAAAGTTATTCGTTCGTCCACAATTATCAGAATAAAACTAATTCATTTTCAATGAATATAAATGATACAAACTTATCAAACCAAACCATAGTGAAATTTTTAGGCTTGCATGTAGACGAACATCTAAATTGGCATACATATTGTAAAAATTTGATCTCTAAATTGAATTCTATTCAGCACATGTTTAGAAACTTAAAAACTGTATTAGACAAAGCCCAACTCTGTGGCATATACTACGCAGAAGTTGAATCGAGACTGAGATATGGCATCTGCTTGTGGGGCAACTCAACCATGGCCAAAAATGTTTTTCTTAAAAAAAAAAATATATTTTACGTTGCATTTCTGGTACTTCTAGAATGTCTTCATGCAGACCAATTTTTACCACATATGAAACCAACTCTTGTTGGTTTATACATCTATGAATTGGCAGTTTATATTTTCAGTAACAGAAATGATTTTAAAACAAACAAAGATTTGCACATATGAATACTCGAAGAAAGAATGAAATTCCTCCTTGTTACCAGGTATAAAATTACACAAAATTCTCCCAACTATATCGGTCCCAGAATTTATAATCATTACCACATGATATTGAAACATCTTGTGATGTTAAACAATTCAAATATAATTTGAAATCATTTCTGTTGAAACATTGTTTTTATTCCATAGACGAATGGTACTCATTCTGGTCTGTACAGGTGACTGGATAGATTTTTATTTTATTTTAATAACTTATTACTTTGTAATATATATTTTTCCAGACTGACTATTCCTATACAAAATGTACTTTTGTCGTTTAAAGGATAATAAATTGATATGATTTGATTTGATTTACTGTATTTGAAAACGAGCGAAACGAAGCCCAGGTACTTCACCCAGATGAAGACATTACATGGAACTCATACAACGCTGACTACTGAAAATACCCCAGATCGTACAGAAGAGAAGCTGCCTTTCAAGTTCACTTGGCAGTGGTCTCCACCATTCGCCCCTTCTCGTTTTGCAATTTCATTTCCGGTCGTTTGATCGCAAAAACACCCGCTGCAATTAAAATGCTTTAATGAACGTATTGCAGTTTGAAATTAATTCTGACACAATTTTCTTCTGGCTCGGAATTTCAAATTACTAATTTATTTAGATGAAAGACTGGCATGCTGGCAATATGAGTCTGTTATTATAACTCTGTTGGCGTTTCGTACCTTCTAGAGTCAATTGGAAAAGGTTTTAATCTCGTTTAAACAAACTGGATACTACGATAGAATGCATACAAGGCTATCAAACAAGGCATTTTTTCTGTCTTTATCCAAGCAACAATTTTTACAGGGTGTTTCTGAATTCAAATCAAATATTTTGAGGACGTATTCTTGAGGTCGAAATGAGCTTTTTTTCTATAAAACTGTGTCCGCAACCGCTTCATTTCTAAGATACAGGATATTGAAATTCAACAAAAAAAAAACAGTTTTCTCTGAATATCTCCAAAACCGTTTTTTTTTCCTCAATTTTGGTACATGCAAAGTACACATAATGGTTATTTGAAGAAAGGAATGTAAAGACGTTTTTACATTCGAGGTGAGCTTGTTAACATTTCTCAAAATTTGCCTAGATTGGAGTTTGTTTTCTTAGCCTTCCTTCATGATTTTTCTTTCCAAATTTCATTCTGAGAAATGTTTTATATGCTAGTTCAACATTTGAGCACAGAGAAAAAGCTCAGAGAAATCAGAAAATTCCGGTGACAAGGAAAGTATTAGTACAAAAATGTAGTTATTTGCATGACAGAAAGAGATCCTAATATGGATTGAATAATTTATATCATTTTTGTTCGAAA
Organism: Chrysolina haemoptera; assembly: GCA_958298965.1. Lineage (NCBI taxonomy): Eukaryota > Metazoa > Arthropoda > Insecta > Coleoptera > Chrysomelidae > Chrysolina > Chrysolina haemoptera. The sequence continues at coordinate 52,176,445 of OY282585.1, forward strand.
ATATGAAGAGGACATTCATAAAATCTGTTGTTTTATTCGCTATTTTCCATCGTTCAAGATAACCTCTTGGGAGTTATTCATGTTGAAAAGGGGAACATTCTCCATGAATATTGAAAAATGAAAAATGTGATTCATTTGTAATATCTAACAGCAAACAACTACTTCCCCGGCACAAGCCACGCTGGACATTGAACTACATCTGATAGACATTGTGAAAAGACTTTAACTGAAAAGGAAAGAAAAAATCTGAAAGTGAAAATTCGCATATTCATTTAGATAGCTGATTTTGGTCGACGAAAATGTATTGGGGATTAAATGCGAGAGAAGCGAACCTTGCTTCGCTGAAATGAACGATTTCTGTGAGTGATATTTTTTTAATAACATTTTCCTTATCTGATTTATTTAATGATTTTTTCAATGAAAACTAGAGAGAATTGAAAAAAAATCAGCTATCTGAATGAAAATGCGAATTTTCACTTTCAGATTTTTTCTTTCTTTTTCACAATATCTATCAGATGTAGTTCAATGTCCAGCGTGGCTTGTGCCGGGAAAGTAGTTGTTTTCTGTTAGATATTACAAATAAATCACATTTTTCATTTTTAAATTCTCATGGAGAATGTTTCCCTTTTCAATTTGTATCATATTGTTAGACTGAATATTTTCAAGGAATTTGTTGAATAGTCATACATTTTTTCAACCCAACCTTCTTATATCTGCTAAAGTAAACAATTCAATTTTATGAGAAATTCGTTGTGCTTTTTATATCGTCATAAAGATGCTATGTTATAACATAGTTATTAAAACAACAATTTAATTTCAAGAGCAGAATTATTTTTAAGGATACATCCATATAATTCTTATTTAACGTCACATAAAAGAAAAATGTTTTACGAGTTTGCAATAAAACTATTTAATGATGATTTTGTGACAGTGTTATGAGATATTTCATAATTCTTCTGTTGAAACGTTTCGGATATGGAGCAATAAAAAACTTCACTGTGAAAAACAAAATGATATGTAGGCAGTTTCAATATAATCGATTATTATCATTTTGGATGTGCTTATAAAATACCTGCTAAATAAAATAATATCGAAGCATTCAAATTATTGAACTACGATGGTGTAGAGCGGACATGCGATATAGTTTTTCTCAATTTCGAGCTGTAACTCGAAATTGGTGTTAATTTCGAGTTGTCAATTTCGAGTTGTCTAATTTCGACTCACAACTTGAATTTGAGTACCCTTTTCTCCAAATATTTCCACCAAGTGGAAATTATGAGGAAAATATCTGATAGAAAACAACTACCTCCTTGGCTAATACCACGACGGACCTTGAACTTCATCTGACAGATATTTGTGCAACCGTCTTCCAAGAAGACCCAATTGCAAATGCTCAAAGTAATTAAACATTTCATTTTCATTGATTTGGCTGGGCAAGACCACCTGCTGACGTGTTTCGAGGTTCTTGCCTCTCGTCAGTGATAGGTTGGACAACATTGAAGTCATCCTGCTCCAGCTCAATGAATTACAATCCACTGTATAACTGATATTTAATAATAATAATAGATTTTTTTGTTCAAGAGTGCCTAAACATACAGTAGTACAGTTTTTCATTGCTCTAGAACATTATTTTCTCACGAATGAATAAGCAGCGACTCACAGTAAATTCAGTGATAACTCCACCTACGGGGAAAAATCAAAAAACATTCCCCGGTAGCAAAGACTTCAAAAAGTGAGTTCAAGGATTATTGCTGAAGAGTATCAAATAAATGAAATAGTTAAATCGACAATACTGACTTGTTATAAATAAAACTCAGAACTATTTGGGCAAGCAGCAAAACGCTAGTGTACTCTCATAACATTATATTTCCAATATTTCAACAGTGATTACTGTCATCATCAGGAAACAAATTTAAAAAATATCAATAAAAGAATGAATTGGAAGTCAAGACCAGAACTCACAATATCAGATGAGATTGATCGTTAAAAGAGGTTGTGTGAAAAAGAGAACAAGACATTACATGCATGTAAAACATGAAGCAACCATACAAGTTAACAATTATTATTAAAAAGAGTCCAAGGATATTACAACACTGAATCTTTGAATTGTTCGATGGTATGTCACTTCCAGTACCCCTTGGCCAGAAATCCGAATGGAGAGGGTATTTTGCATCCGAAGTATTATACTTGAGGAATCATCATCATCATAATTGTTATGCCAAGACCTGAAAATTGAAGTGATAAGGATAAGGGTGACCGGAAGTTATGGAACAAACAAATTCAACAATTCCACAAATTTCACCTTCACCTTGTAACAACACAGCGCCTAGTGCATAACTGCTAGAATCCGAGCGAATGATGTATGGTTTAGTCTCATCACTTCGTCAAGTATAGGAGCTGATACCAACAACTGATTCAATTTGTCAAATGCTGCTTGGCATTCCAGAGTCCATTTCCACACTACCTTCTTCTTCGTTAAATCGCTGAGCGGACGAGATATTTCTGCGAAGTTTTCTACAAAACGTCTATACCAGCTGGTAGTTTGGAGAGAGGATTGCACTTCCTTGACATTCCGCGGTGGTAAACGTTCACTTATTGCCGAAGTCTTTTCGGGATCGACCGAAATACTATCCGGAGTAATGTAATGTCCTATGTATTTTACCTTTGCACTCGCGAACACGCACTTTTTGCGGTTGGCGCGAAGTTTAAATTGTTCAAATCTGTCGAACACGAGCCTTAAATCGTGTAGATGTTCTTCGAATGTACTAGAAAGAACAATTAGATCGTCTAAGTAACTGAGAATCACGACACTACCAAGACCACGTCGAAACTGGTCCATTAACCGTTGAAATGATCCGGGAGCTCCTTCCAAACCAAACGGCATAAACAGATAACGGTAAGTCCCGAAAGGTGTAACGAAAGCAGTCTTATCTTTGTCGCGTTCGTTTACTCTCACTTGGTGATAGCCCGATCGTAAATCAATCGTGGTCACGAGTCACTTATTGCATTCAACCGTTGATAGTCCACGCATAGTCTAATTCCACAAACTTGGAAAAGTCCATTTCACAGCACCTGTAGTCGACATGGTGGTATTCCACCGAGATATAGTCGCCTCAGGATTAACCGTGGGGTTATTCTTAGTCCGACCTCATCCATAATGAATGAACTACCCACTAATTGACATTCCACCGAATAAATTCCTTAGTTTGAAATCTTCCAACTGCCATATCAATCTCACAATTTTCCATACCCGTTGAATCATAATCCCTTTGACTTCTTTCAAAATTAATCTCGGAATACCTCGCAACCAAACAATCGGAATTCATAAGGAAACAGAAAGGAAGTGGCCCGAAACCGTGCCAAGTGAATTTTCAATTAAACATTCAATTCAAACGAGGAACGTTGTAGGGAAACTCTGTTCCAACAAAACTCCGGCTATGCGGGAAAGTTCAGGCGCAGACTTCGAAAAACTCAACTTCAGATTGTCTCATAAGTTGGGAAATTTTGTTGACAACTAGATTTAGAGTGCACTTAACCACCTCTAAATTATAAACTTTCCAGGGAATAATCTCGATACGCAGAGACTCATTATTTACTGGGAACTGAATTGAATCGCAATGAACTCATCCGGTGAGCTGATGCAGGTGTTGATCTGGGAGTTATAGACCAGGTGAATTACCTTTTTTTAATTGAAAAATTCCGTACAGGGTAAACTAGATTGTAAAGGGTGGAAAAAGGTTTAACTAATGTGGGGACAAAAATTCAAGATCTGAATGCTTGCAGTCGAGTAGGGGTGGGGGATACAAGGGGGTGAAATCGGTTTTTCATGATTTGCAGCGTAAATACGTATTTTATAAAAAAAGTTGAATTTAAAAGTTGCGAATAATTCAAAAAATCTATAACTTTGATTTTAACAAATTTTTCAAATAACCTCAAAATTGTCGAGTAAAATACGAAAACCCAATATTTTCGTTTTTATTTTTTATTTATTTTTTTTTATTACTTTCCGTCAAAAAGTTCAGTGGTCTTTCAGAACTTGATGATTTTCGCGAAAAACTTGTTTTTTTCAAGTTCCTGAAAAAGTTTTTTTTTTCATTGTAGAGAGTTCTGTGGGGGCTCTTTTTTTTCGAAAAGACTTCAATTTTCATATAAAAGAAAAAAATATACCACCTCAATGGAAAACATTTGTAGAAATTGAGAAAAACTGAAAAATCGAATTCTGCTAATATCGACTTTCTCACTATAGTTACAAATTTCACATTATTTCTGGAAATTCCGCTCAGAAATTCTCAATAAATATTAATCATAATATTATTTATAAATTTTCAAGACTATTGAAGACTTTCTATTCATCCAATTGAAATGAAGTAATGATGCAATAAAAGAAAATGCAGAATAACTAATAAATGTAGTGATTATTTCTGTTTTCAACATGGCTTCTGTGATGAAAAAACTTTTCCGCACTAGTGCAGAAAAGTGACTCTTTCAAAACTAAAATGATTGCGGAAAAGTGGACTTTTCCGAACGCTAGTAGTAAAAAGTTTTATTGATTTTCACGGATGTTTTCTTCTCTATTATGTAATTTTTTTATACCACTACACTTTTTTCGATACATTGTGATCAAACTATTCGTAAATGAATAAATACATATCCGAGTTCATAAACTCCCATCAACTCAAATACAGTTCCCTCCAGTCCCCACTCAGTGAAAGAAGGAAAAAATAGTAACTATCCAAAAATATCATTCTTCGGGATATCAGTTTTTACTGCGAAGGGAGTGGATAGAAGAAACATTCATCTTGTATATTACTTTCAAAGCGTCGCGGCGCGTCGCGAGCAATACAAATATTGAGCAAATAACGACGTACAAAAAACGTGAGAAACTCCGCAGGAGGAATCGTTCGTGACAGTTTCCATTCGGCTATTTCCCAACGATTTCCATACGATCCGCAACCGAACGACTCGGTGGGTACACTGAAAAAAGTGGTTGGTGAAATTACAGTCGAAATCATGGGTTATTAGTGGCTCTAGATTTTCACTGTAATTTCACGAGGAAATTGAAAAATTCCCAAATTCATTGTAAAATCACAGTCAGCGCTTCCACTTGAGCAAACCCCAGAATCTATTATATTTTTATTTCTATGTTGTGCAATTAGTGGAAACTTGTGAAATGACTTTGTAAAAATCACAGTTCAACTGAAACAGTATTGTGATTTCACATGTAACTTTCACTATATATTCGTGAATTTACCAAGTAATTATGCAAACGTGTTGTGGAACTAAATTGTGATAATTATAGAATATGGCGAATTCACAATGTATTTATTTCTCGTATAATCACATAAATTGGGAATTCAATTGTTCATTAGTGTGAGAACTTTTTTTGGGTGATGTTGATTTGCTTCCTGAATCGAGATGTATTTTACAATGCATTCTTTGGAACATTTCCAAAGTTCCGCCAATTCCTATTGGGTATTCCAAATTAAATATGAAATATTATGCGATTGAAAAGCCTACAGAAGCTCACTTGATGACAATAAACTTATATTGTTTCTTTATGAAAATGTCATATTAGTTCTCATTTTCTGAAAAAATAACTAGTATCTGTGATTTCTAATAGCGATTTTACATTTTGTGTAGCATTTTACAAAACAAAAATGTTTAATTACTGACATATCTTGTGAATTCTACAGGTTATATGGAATTTAACACTATCTTTGAGTAAACATTTATTCACAATGTGCTTTGTAAAAATCACTCGTTTATTGTTTTTCTTACAGTTCTGCACTGTAAACTTTTCAGCCAATATCTAAGTACGCAAGTTCACATTGTGATCCAAATATTTTTTTCAGTGTAACGAAAGCGACATGATCGATATAAGAAACGTTCCCGATATCAGATTTGACGTATTCTGATGACCTAAATATAAATAAGTCGCATGAGACCGAAACCGGAATGAATGTCGAAGAGATGGGTTTATTTGAAGGGTGTTGCACCCTTCAACCCTCAAGGATGTGGGATGTGACTCAGGTAATATTTTTCTGTCAGTCCCTTCACATTTCATCTCTGAGATCCATCATTAATGATGACACCGATTTCTTCTTCTTGATTCTGTTATGAAAGTAAATTCGGAAAAAGGTCCGAGTGAGAAAGTCCAAGTATTGTATAGATTGACATTTAGGAAGCTGATAAATTGAATATTGATTAAGGCAATCATTGATATCTTGTTCTATAATTCATTGGTCCAATAAATGGGGAAGAAAAATAAAACTGGGGTATACATTATCACCGATGTAGGGGGTCACAATAAGAATGAAAGTATTACCATATATTATGGTAGATGGTCTCCACCATCGCTCATTGAATCAACACGGTAACGAAGTCTCCTCGAGTGAAAAACTCCGGAATAAAAATACCTCTCCATTCGGATTTCCAAGCGAGAGGTACTCGATGACACACCGTCAAAAATTTGAAGATTCACTTTTGTAATTCAAGACAACTCAAGACAAAAACACCAATGACGTCCATCATTACCTACAGGCAAAAAATCTGATATTTTGTCTCTCACAGAAATGAAAGTGAACTCCTTTACCAACAAGGTCCACATGCTCTGTCCTGATCTCTAAAACTCTGAGACTAACTCTCTGACTTCCTCTCATTCAAAGTGGACTCCATAAATCGGAACCATCCAACAGCTGGAGTCACTATATTAAAATATTTTTATGAATACGCATTTGAACCAATGTCCCTTTTAATGAAGAACACTAGCCCCGTCCCAAAGAAATTAGTGGTGCTCCGTCCAGGCGTAGTCAACAACTCCCGATTTATATGTGTCTTAGTGTCGAGATCACTTTTCGTGTTCGGTTATTCTTACGGATAATGACCTCTTGGTCTCTCCAATATAGGAATCTCCACATTCACATGGGACCTCGTAAATAAAGCTTTCGCTTGGATCTATTATGTATTCTCGTTTCATTTAAGTCAGGAATCTTTATAAGGTATTGCCGGATTAAAAGCAACTCTTGATATTGAACTTGTTCTCGATCCTTTCGATCTTCTGGGAGACACCTCTGTTGTAGAGATGCAACACCAGTATGCCAATGTACTCGATCTTCTTCTCACCTCCAATTATCTATTCAGTATAGAAGTTTTTGATCCACTAGGAAATTTTGACCTCGAACTCATTTCTACTCTTCTCTCTTCTTCTTTAACATCGAGCAGCAGAATGTTGCTTCGTCTCATATGGCAGTACAATTCAATCGACTGGGATATTATTCGCATGCTTTTTCCAGTATTTTCATGAGAAAGATTGTGTTTCTCTTGTGGAGATCCAACACTATGCGCCAAAACAATTTCTGAGGTCATAATATGCTGAGAATGCAAACATATATACGTAACATGTCAAGAAGAACATCATCCAATGAACTCTAGTTCAGCAGAAACTGCTCCAGAGATATCGCCTTCAATAGTTGAAAAATAAGAGCTCTGAGGCCGCATCAGAATCTGTTGAAGCAGGAAACATCTGCGAGGAGACAATCGAATTTTCGAAAGAGAATTACAACTATACGATCAAAGCTTGTTGGGTCCAAGAGAACCCGCTCCTTTCGGTCATTTGATAAAGCTGAGAGAAGTAATTTCACTTCCACCCACATTCCTTCCCTAATCAGGGAAGATGGAATACTAGCGACGAACGCTCAGAAAAATGCCAGTATCTTTGTCAACGTATTTGCTGCAAATTTAATGCTGGATCCATGGGAAAAACAACCCTAGAAATCATTTCAATTGAAAGTCATATGCCTGAGATTATCTTCCGCTAACAATCCATCAAACGCATTTCACTGAGATATAACACCAAAAAAGCAAATGTGCTCCCGAACTAACTCCATTTTTCTCTCATAATTTGGGAGTATTTCCTTCCAACTGGAAAATTGCAAGGGTGAAACCAGTCTCAAAATGCGAAAAAGTCTCTAACTACAAATTTGATACCTGTCTCACTGATATCTGTCAGCAGAAAGGTCGAAGAAGAAGCCATCAACATCGAGATTATTGAATATCTAGAACGCTCAGGAATCATCAATAATAAATAATATGGTTTGCTTATGTCACAAATAGTTGGCAGCAACCTATCAAAGACAAAGATAAAACTCCCTTGGCATTTGATATCTCCAAGGCACGTGATAGCGTTTGGCACCGGGGACTACTTCCAAACTTCCATGGTATGGCTTGTCTTCCCAGTTGTGCTTCTTGCTGTCTAGATTTTTCCAGGCCGATCTCTTAAAGTGGTGGTCGTCACTCTACCAATCCAATATGTGCTTATGTTGTGCAGAGATCCTTTCTATCAGTAACAGTCTCTTCTTCACATCAATGACTTTCTGGGAGCTACCTCATGTCCAGCGCACAGCTTTGTAGATGATAGTTTCCTTAATACCGCTTTCTCTTCGACAGCTCCGATATCAATCAATGGAAGTAGATATTTAAGGGGAAGAATCGTGAAGGAACTTATCACGGAATTTCTTATAATGGAGATTCAACAGCTTGAAAGGATTTAATGCGAGTGAAACCCGAGCATCTATTTTCTCTGAAAAGGTCGATCTTATAGTGGCCATAAGCGTAACTATGTCAGGAGTATCCATACCAATGGAATCTTCCATTTCAATGTTCAGTATTACCATAAGCAGTACTGTTTCATGGAAAAACCTTGTGAAGTCCATTGTCAAAAGTGACTGTCAAAAACTTGGATTTCTGTTTCGTGCTAGGAAGTGTTTCACTTATCGTCAACTCATTTTGATTTGTAAGGCACGAATCAGATCTTTTCCGGAATACTGTTTCCATATGTGCAGCTCCAAAACACATACTGTAACTTTTAGATTATGTTCAAAGAAGTGCCATTCGACTTGTTGGTGAAATTTCGCTCACAAGCTTGCTCACTTCTGAAGAACACCGCAAATGTTTGGCGATCTGTCACTGTTTCATCAATACTGTTATGGACGATGCTTCTTCGGAATATCAACAATCAATCGTTCCACCGTTAGAAATCTCATCGTGACTGACCTGTCGAACTCAGTCCTCACATCCATATGCCATTACTTCGGAGATATTTCTTACCCAGCGCTCGTTTTTTCAACTTTGGAACTCGCTGCCTCAGGAGGTGTTTCTTGAGGCATTCAGCCTGCAGAAATTCAAGAAGAACATCAATTCCTACCTACTTTTTCCCGGCTCTCGCAATATTTTCTGAAAGAAACGATATTTTCCTATTCGTGGGAACCAGAACTTAATAAATGAAGTTCTTGAGGTCTCAGAAAAAATATTGTAAGCAACTCAGATATTATGGCTGTTGTTAGCCTCGCATTCGGATACGATAAGACAATCGCCTTCGCCTTCTTCCGCAACAGCAGGAATATCTATTCCTGAATCACACTTCGAGTGTGTTGCTTTCAGGAGTGTTTGACGATACCGACTTGATTGCAGGAGGCGCCAAGTGCATTTAATCAATTTATGTACTATCTCTGATATATTGAGTAAGAGAATTAGCCATAAAATGTCTCTGAGAGTCAATTTAGGAGGCGTTCGGTCCATTAATATTAATTAAAGTGAAGTTCGCGTGCTCATTAAATTTTCCATTGGCGCGCGAATTGGGTGCACCTAATATCGAATACACTTGAAGTTTGAAAGAATTATTGCTAGTTGAATATATGCTTCATGAGAAAACCTAGCTTAAAATTTTCCATAATTCTTCCAAAAATTCTTATATTACGACTCTCACAAAACTGAGCTTGATAATTGTTCATTTTTAATGGAATTGAATTTGCTAAAGGTCGTCTATAATGTTTTCAACAATAGTTATTCCGAAGAGAAAGTTCAGCGGCAATTCAGACATGAAAATAAAAAATTGAAAAACTGAAATAAAAATGTGGACCAGCCGGGGATCGAACCCGGTCTTCCCAATCTCTAGTTGGGTTTCCGAATCAAGGACCGGTGATGTAGATTTTAGCATCATCAGGACCTTTTCAATATAAAATACTCATTTTATTCGTTTCTATAATACTTGGCTTATATGAGCCATATGCTCTTTCAACCATGTTCTCAATGCCCTCCTAGGTTGACTAACATAGTTCCTTCCACGATCCAATATCACGACTTCCCTACTTTTTACACATTTACGTTTTATTAGTGGGATTACCCATAATCTGCTGGAGTACCTATATTCGAAGTCTTGATACGTGGTTTTTCCGATTAGAAATGACGAAAATCCTCAGATGCATTATTGAGAGTTGTTACCACAAAACAGAAAATGGCAGAACTGAATTATCTGATAAATCGATTTTTGTCGTTTCCACTCGACAAGAGATTCAACAGTATGATAATGTTAATGAAGGTTGTGGCTGAAGTGAGCAGTGATTTGGTGGGAAAATAAGCTGATTCATAAAAAATCTATGGTTGGGTGATGGAGCACCATGTATGTATACATCATTGACCATCTCGTTCTCTAGATTTGACGCCCAAAGTCTTTCCATGAGATTTCATCAAAAACTAAGTTATCATACACTCACTGGAGGGCACAAAAGATGACATGGAAGGAACAATAAGAGCTGCAGTAGATTCTCAGACATCTTCACAAATTCTTCAATAAATTATTGAATTCTGCCGAGGATTAACAAATATGTATTACTCCACAATGAGAGCAAGTAGAGTGTACCCATATTGATATGTTGAAATCAGAGTAATTATTTTCTCGTACTCCTTATAATTAAATCAACACCTACCATTTTTCAAACCCTTCTGAATGGAAGGCGATAATTTCATTGTTCAATATCATTTGAATACATAATACATCAAAAATAAAGCCTATGAAAATGATAGAATGAAAAATGCCGTTAACTTCCGGGCTATAAAATTCGTAAATTTTTCAGCTTAAAATAAATTTCATGAGACCATCAGCCCCATTCGAATCCCAATGCGCAAATGAATGGCTTCGCTGATGATCAAAACGCCCTCTTGAATCGATATTCCTTATTGAATAAACTGGAAGGTCATTATTTAATAATGTCTGTTATCGGTAGGGTTTAATTGATCTCCGTCATAATAAAATAGTGAAAATTTCGTTAAACTTTTTAATTAACGAACGTCTTTTATCAGTCTCTCGGGCATAATGAATTTCAAACTTAGCACCCTTGTAAATTATTTTATTTATTCAGAAGGGGAGTTTATATATTAACAGTAAATGCGGTACTGGAGGAAGTTTATAATTCGACAGTCTTAACAGAGGTTTAATTTTTTTTCTTACACGAATTTTTGATTTGATTGAAAAATAAGAAAAATTATACGAACATTAAAAGTACGTCAGCTGTTCGCCGATTGAGCAATAAACTTCAAAGGGAACAAATTTTATTTCCGGGCTGATACCATGACGGACGTTGAATTACATCTCAACCCAATTATTCTTATTGTATAGGATTATGACAATGAGCGTCGTCCTGGTAGGGCAGAACATTTTGTTTCCCTCTTAACAAGTTTATTGTGAACAATAAAGATTTCTTCATTTGTATTGTTGGTTTAATTAATCACGCAAGTTTTGGGTATTGCTTTGGTTGAGGGGCTGGAGTTCAGATGGCGCCCGTGGTTTAGTGAACGATAGGCTGCTGGCGATGTCTCAGCTTCTGCCTTGAGACGGAGAGTTTGTTGAACCATTTGTTGCAGACATGAATTATTGTTTAGATAGTGACTCATCGTACATTTTCAGGGTTTTACGAGATTTGAGAGTGCGGAGGGATGTGAGCAACGTAAAACTTGTTTTAAAACCTAAGTACCTACCTGATTTCTGTGCCATTTCTTGCCCTGCTTCATATGAATTAGGAACCGTTCAACCTATGAGTCACTATCTACAATTTTGGAACTTGACTAAAGATACTGATAATGTATTTAGTCCAACTGTAGAAGGTTCTTCAAATCAAGTTCATTAGCGTATGTAGTTGGAGCCTCTGCTTTGACCATGTAATCCAGAGATCGTGTGTTCGAATCCTGGGATTCATATGAACGTTTTTTTTTTTTTAATAGCAGTGACTGTAGTACAAAAAAAAATATGTATTATGCATTTGTTATGGGGTTATTCAACACTCACAAAATAAAATACCACTTTTAATGCTTGTATAATATATTTCACGCACAGTAGGTGTTTTTACGCACTTGTGATATAAAGTACCGCATTACGCACTGGGCATAAACACTTAATTTTAAAAATCTGGGATATATTTACGCCATTGGATCTTTCTGAATTTAAGTGAGTTATTCCGCTTTCTCTTCCGTAAGAGTTTCAATTTCAATAATAATACATCCACGAAATCTTTTCAAAAGCTTCATCCACAGAAGAATCTTTTTATGCGTAGATGAGTTACGCCAGTTCTTGAATATCGAATAAAAATACCCTACAGAAATGCCGAAATGAAAATTACATAAAAAACGAGATCACGTATTCCTCAAGAAAAGAATATATCCGGAGCATGAAAAATTGATATTGCTCTGTTATTACTACAAGCCGGAGGAAAGAAACAGGAACATTTAGCAGTGATATATTACTCACAACGGCTGTACGTCATTTATTGTCCGTGACACTTTGAAGCAGTTTTCAAAGCTCCAAAGAAAAGACGAGTGTTACTTATTTCTACGTGGCCATTGTACACGGAAAACGGAGGAAGAGACTAATGACATTTCCTGGAGAGAAGGGCCGACAAAACGAGGCGTGTCTTTTGACATCAAAGGATGTGAAGTGTTTCATATTTACAGAGTAGTAGGACTACTCCGAAGTCTCAATAAGATGTTTCGAGAAAGATATCGAACCTGAATTTGCTGGAGGGTGACAAAATACAATACGATATTTTCCAGTTAACATAAAATTCTTTGAATGGATATGTAGGCCATTATTTATTAAGAACAGAACATGATTATGACATTTGGCTAAAAGACTTTTGCAACAGTATCATAGAAAAAAATTGGTACCTAAATACCATGAAAAAGTTTAGTGGTATACGTTATGTCAATGTACCACTGATTATCCATACTATGTATACGGATTTTAATAATATCAACGAGTACTTACGATGACATCATGATCAAGTACATCAGCTAGGTTCGTTAGACTAATGGATTCCATTCATCAAACGAATGAATAGTGCTACACCAAGCAATGTATTGTATTCGTTCAACTGATGAAACTGTATTCATCAGATTATTTAATTATTATGAAAAATTTCAGTGGAACATTTTCATAAATTTGGTCCAATGAACACTATGCTATGCTATGTCAATGTACCACTGGTTATCCATACTATGAATACGGATTTTAATAATATCAATGAATGCTTTCGTTGATATAATGATAGAGTACATTAAATAGGTTCGTTAGGAGAATGAATTCCATTCTTCAAACTAATGAAGAGTGTTCACCCAAGCAATAAACTGTATTCGTTCAATTGAATAAACTGTATTCATCAAATTAGTTGATATTGTTCGTTTTTCAAATGAATGCTGTATGACATATAATGATTCAGATTATGTCGACTATGTATATTTTTGATCAATCCATGAATTGTGATTATTCATGAGTATCGGTTATTAAGTAGTGAAAGAAGGCCGGTTTGGGTTAGTAATGAGAGGGTAATGAGAGGGGTAATGAGAGGGGTAATGAGAGGGGCTTACCCCCACCCTTACCCCCACCCTTACCCCCACCCTTTACCCCCACCCTTACCCCCACCCTTACCCCCACCCTTACCCCCACCCTTACCCCCACCCTTTACCCCCACCCTTACCCCCATCCTTTACCCCCACCCTTACCCCCACATTTACCCCCACCCGTACCCCCACCCGTACCCCCACCCGTACCCCCACCCTTACCCCCACCCGTACCCCCACCCTTACCCCCACCATTAACCTCGGTGACCTTGACCTTTGACCTTACCCCCACCATTACCCCCACTATCACCCCCACCCTTACACTATGACGTCATCGGCGACCTTGACCTCGGTGACCTTGACCTTTGACCCTTACCCCCACCCTCTCTCCCACCACAGCGACTACAATTTACTCTCCGCCCTCTATCGGAGCGCATGGTGGGGACTTTGCATCTGTGTTGGGGGTGGCTCACTATCTACTATATAAGAAGTTGGTATGGTGATATGAAATCAGAAGTTGTATACCTAGTTCGAGCAGTCAGCAAGAGTAGTGACGTTAGTTATTCAGTGCCTACACAGACAGACAGGGAGAGCGAGAGAGATCAGTGAGTGTGTTTTGTATTGAAAATTATTTATATTTTCCTTATATATTTTCATTATCATGTCAGTTCCAAAGGTGGATTTACAAAAAATCAATTCTATAATTAAACAAGAGATGGAAGTGTTAGAGCTAAAAGTAATATCATCTTTGCCACTGAATGAAGCTTACCCAATTAAGACTATGTCAGTTTGTTCTACTCGGTTTGGTAAATCCATTTTATTGATATTACGTGATGTAAGCAATGATACATTATTCAAAACATGGCTGCCGAAACGTGTTTCAGAGCAATTTACCGATGATGATGTAGCATGCATCAATTCATCAGGTGGTAAATATACAGTAGCATATTTGGGTCAGAGTCCACAAAGCTTTGCCGGCATAAAAACGAGATCGTTGGTCAAATTTGATCTCACTGAATAATAGTAATATATAATTTCTACTTGTCATAGGCTAATTCTGATTCTTTATATATTATAGGTGATAATTTTAAGGAAGATATAAAAACTTTTCATACAGACACACTTTTCGGTGGAGAGAACATCATCAAAAGTCTAATGTGAGTACTACGGATTACTTTTTATGGCATACTTATTTCAATATTTTTTTTTTATCATAGCTTTATTCCTGAAATATGTGGATGCAATATGCGAGTCAACACTGGACCGAAGCCGTAGACATCTCTACAGCTGTTGAAAGGTTAACTTCTGAGTTGGATGCTTTGGGTGAGGACGCTCTCCACGCCACCAATTATGACCTGAGCGTGTGCTATGATGAAGAAAGGATCCAGCACTGTATGCGTGATTATGAGAACTACAAGAAGGGTGTGGATCTTTGTGAAAAATATACAGATGGTTCTTTCGATCTACATCAACTCTGCCATGCAATGATTGAATGTGAGCTGAAAAGATTCCTCCACCGCCTCCTACCATACCTACCTGAAGACATCATCCAAAAGTACCAACTGGATGACGATGATAGTGGAATCGAAGAAGGAGAAAACTATGATGATGAAGAAGAAGTTATATTAGACTGTTTGTACATACCTAAGACTATTTGAATTCTAAGCTAGTGATATTTAAATAAAAAAACATAAAATTCATACATATTTTATTTACCTATTCCTCTTTTACATTAATAAAGAAAAAAAAAATTAATGCAATATAATAAAGAATGTGAGTGTCTTCATCAATATCTGCTGTGAACTGAACCATCCAATGCATTATATGTCAAAAATGTATCATGCAGAATGAGTGCATATACTTTGGTGTTGGCTGGGAAGTTGACTTTCCTAGTTTCAAACTCGAGCTTAATATCAATAGTTGATGATTTTGTGGCATTCGGCTGATGTGAACAATCGATGATGAATAGTGGATTTTGTCGAAATTGCCCAATGTCCATGAGAGGTTCACTCATATCTTTATCATAATAACTTCGTTGAAAGTTCTCATAGGCATAATAAGCTGAAGTATCGAGTTTTTTATCGAAATCCAAATTCCAACGTTCATATGGGTATACTTCAGAGTTCAAGTACACACGAATGTTATTGATATCAGCAGTTGTGAATTTGGTGATGTCCTTTGTCCTGTCTTCAGAAGTGGTAGTACTTTGGAATCCAATGATGATATAACGAGGTGTTTCAAGGGCGTTGGTTGTCTTGATAGCCCATATGTCTGAAGATGTGCCACGTAGTGATGGAAGTTCATAGAGATCCCACATGCGATAAGCCAACTTGATTTTAGCGTCCAGACCACTTTTGTTGATTCTATTCAAAAGTTTGAGCTTGTGCTTATCTCCTGGCACTATGTGTCTTATTCTCCACTCAATTTTATTGATTTCCAAATCAGCATCAACCTCACCAATGTATGAGTTCTTGAAGGATCGAGCGATTATTAAAATCATTTCTTGTTTGGCATTCAAGATACTTTTGTTGTAATCTTCAGCGAAACCCATCAAATATTTTAGTGGTAATTTACCACTGAATACATGACTGGTTGTATCCAAGATATCCTGTTTAGTTTCCGAAAGTCCCCAACCAGTTGTTGATAATGTGTTAGCATGTGATTGTCCAAATGAAATCATATTCTTCATTGTAGATGTTATCCCCGGCTTCCTGACGACAGCAACTTGTTCACCACCCATTTCGTAGCGAATTTCATCAAAAAGGAAAGCGATTGCATTGTTCGAGAGATAACATGATTTCGTTTCATCTTTAGGTGTGAATTTACCCTCTATATAAACGAAACTCTCAGCAATGTCGAGTATAACGTCTTGATTATTGATTGTAATTCGAATTTCATCTGAATTCCTAAATAATGGTGATCCATAAGGTTTGTATGTGTGCTCATGTAAACTTGTGAGGGAATGATCGAGCATCGGCTCATCGAATATATTCAACTTTTCACTATTTGTTTCGAGCACCATTGTTCCTTATTTTCAATCCAATTGATATTAAAAATTTTAGATCTCTTACTGAGAGAGCAGCGTGGTGTGGTAACTGTTTAGCGTACACTTTTGGAATGAGTCTTTTTTTAGTCGAACCTTCCTTTTTAGCTGTTTGTGAAATGGTTTCAAATCCTCGTCGATTCTGTCTATTATAACAAAAACCCATAATAGTTATTAGATTTTTTTCAATTCCAGAATTATAACAATCTCTTCTGCACTTCCAAAATCAATGAGATTATTATTGTGATCCAAAATACGCACTGTGATGTTGTGAATCAACTGACGACCTTCTGGACTGATGGGCATATATATAATCTTGTGTGGTTCTTTGGTGAGATTGAATCCAGGCTCCACATCGATATCAAATGAAAAAATAATGTGGGATTCTTCATTATTTATGTATGAACCAGATATAATGTTGCAATCTAAGCGGATGAGTCTCACAGTTGTTATGTTTATCGGATGTGAGGATTCATGTATCTGATTCGGTTGAAATCTATCAAAATTGAAACCCATCATCTTTGCAATGGAATTCGGATGAGTTAGATCAATTTCATATTTTGATCGCATCTCACATTTGAAAGTATTGTTATTGGCATGTAGGTAGAATATATCATCTGCATTGGTATCGTTTTGATTTTTTCCATGAAACAATCTAAACATGATATGTTTCTGAATAACTGCATTGATTTCATCTATTTCATAGGCACCACATGGAATTTCAATTGTGTATTTCTGAAGTATTGCTGAATTAACATCACTGATTCTGAAACTGATCACATTGTTTTTTTCAGTTATATTATTGATTGTGTTGCATCCATAGAATCCTAAAAGTCCCAACCCATAACGACTATTTCTATCCAATTCAACGGGTGGGAAAAAGTCTGCACTCATGACACTCGTCCCGACAGCTTGTAGTTCGAACTTTCGTGACATGACTGATGTATTTTACGAATTCCACTTCAATTTATTGTTGTCTACAACACAACATGTGAGTTAACCTACGTTTTTTCGGAGACGTTTCATCGAAATCCACTTCATTTTTATTGGCACCAATATTCATATCATTTATATTGCAATAACAACAGAATATTTTTCTCGGTGCAGGACCATCATTCACATCAGAATCGGACATATTATCACCTCCATTGTTGTCAGTGTGTGGTGTGTGCTCAGTACAATATCTGTATTTTATTATGTCTGGATCATCTTGGAGATGTTTGGGTAACTTTTTCCAAATCCAAGCAATCTCATGAGCTGCACACGCTAGTATCACTTCTTTAGGCAAATTTGAGAGCATCACTTGATCCATTTTCATCAAAGTGTGATATTTAGAATACATCTTGAGAGAATATCCCATCCTTTTAATAGCCTCTCGATCCATTTGTGGTGTGGTGACATCCATTTTATGATTGGGAGAGAAATTTCAAGCACAAGTGACCGCATAAAACTGTATTGAACTTCTGCTGGCGGTGATAGTTATACAGAATTTTGACATTCGATCCCTTTTGAAAGTATTGAACCAATTCCATTGGTGGGGGTAAATCACCAAAACTATCAAAATATGTTATTTCTCTGCCACATTTTCTGTATGCCACCCAATGTGTTCCTGGACCACTCGATTCATCTAAATTTACAATGGCAGTTTCGCGATGGCGTGGGCCTGAAGATGGTAATCTATCACGCATAAAAATGTCGCGAAAATATGGAATTTCCATTTTCTCTGCATAATACTTGAGATCGAGGTCGGTGAGAGGTCTTCGAGGAAGGGAATCAACTAGTTTTTTGAATTGTATGGTTTCAAGTAGAGTCCAAGTCCTTTACGGTATGGTTTAAGGTATATACCACTACCACTTTTACCCAATGCAACACTTTCCATTTTCTTATTATGACGATTCGCTTCCATCAAAGCAACTCTGCTTGCTTTTGCTGAATTAACTGCTCTCGTGATGCCTGCAACAGCACCCGCTAAACTTCCTAGGGCAGACAAACCAGCAAAAATCGGAATCAGTGGTAAAATTCCTCCTATTTTTGGAATCGGAATTATGCGAGGAGTGCGGATTCTTTTCTTTCCACCTGCAGCTTTGAGGTATTTACGTGCCGCTTGCAGTGCCACTGTAGTAGCTTTTTTCCTATTATTCATTACGAATTCATCACCTCCAGCGTTTCGTAATACATTTCGCACTTTATGAACCACACCAGCACCAAATGCAACTTTTCTTATTTTATTTTTTGTTTTCTTGGGATAATTTTTCCTTTTCTTCTTGCTAGCATCCATAGTACATCCCATACCGAAACGGCTCTTCGTTTTCATAACGTTGGTTACTAGTAGAGCGGCTGCTCTTTCTCCAATTCCAGCGTCCTTTGATTTAACCCTATCCCAAGCTGCGTATTCGAGTTCTTTGTCTGCCTTATGTCTCGATGTGAGATCAGATGGATATTTTGAATATTGGATATCGTGACGTTTACAAGCAATATCCAATTTATTAATTCCGGGATCCTTACGAGCTAAACGTTTTTCCAATTTTGTACCTGGTCCACAATATTGATAACCTCCAGGTAAATGTAACTCGAATGGTAGTTTGTTTATTAATGAATTAACAAATCCACGACCTTTCTTTCTCCTTTCACTAATACTAGTACGTCTGTATCGTTCAGTGGTAGCCATTTAAATGAAATGTTCATCACATGTTATTGCTTACATAGTCTCCAACCACGGTACGATGCGCATTGTGAAGCAGAAAGAAAAGTTTGCTGTAGATAATCTAGATGAAAAATTCGGTTGTGGATTGAATGGGCAAAAAGTGTTGCGGCATGGTCCACTACTTCCATCATCTGTTCGAGGACTCATTATCGGACCCTCAAATTGTGGGAAGACGAATGCCATGATTTCTCTTTTAACACATCCACAAGGACTGCGATTCACAAATGTTTATCTATATTCGAAATCACTCAATCAACCCAAATATCAATTCCTACGAAATGTATTGGTGCCCATAAAGGGGTTGGGATTTTATACGTTCAGTAATAATGCAGAAATAGTGGAACCGTCCGATGCCAAACCAAATTCTGTTTTCATTTTCGATGATGTAATATGTGAAAAACAGGACATTATAAGATCGTATTTCTGTATGGGACGTCATAAAGATGTTGACTGTTTTTATCTTGCACAGACATATTCACGTGTACCCAAGCAGTTAGTGCGAGATAATACTAACTTTATTGTAATATTCAAACAAGATGAGACAAATCTTCACCATATTTATTCCGATCACGTGTCACCCGATGTAACATTCAAGCATTTCCAATTGATGTGTGTTAAATGTTGGGAGGATCAATATGGATTTCTGGTCATTGATAAGGATAGAAAAATGCATGAAGGTAGATATCGCATGGGGTTCGATAGTTTTATATATCCATGACGATACAATACGCATTCAATCGATCTTTGAATTGCATAGAGGTTACTTCAGTGTATTCTTTCTTGTGAAGGAAAATGAAGACAAAAAATGATATAGTAATTGAAGATAAAAACAATGAATTGAATTTGAAACGACAACTAGTTGAGACAACAGAAGCTGTACGGCAGAAATTTAACTCTATCAAGAGTGGACTTATTGAAAATCGAATGGCTCTTGAAAAATTCTATGATCCCATAATGAAGCCATTAAAAGTTATATCTTCAGCTGCTGCTACCATGAAACCAGCATCACCACCACAACCACAGCCAACGTTTTCGATGAAGCAAGTGAATTCTCAGTCTACTCCAATAAAAGTTAGGAGTACTTCAGTGGGAAATAATTCATCATTCGGTAGTGAATTATCATCTGTTGACAGTGAGACAGATACCATCAAAGAATTCGGAAAAGATGAAATGTCCATATTGGATAATTTTGAAGACAATATTGGAGGAGGAAATGTTTTGAAAAGACATTTGGAAAATGTCAAAACAAAGAATGTAGCTTATGATAGAATATTTGGCATACGATTGGATCCTACTACACAAAAACTGAAAATGGGGAGTTACAATGTGCGTTTTAGTGATGGAAATATTTCATTTTGGAATAACAATAAAACCAAAACACATGAATTCCCAAGTAGTCCAGAGTTATATAGCATGATTTTTTTGAAAAACCCACCCGAAGTCGATGATGATGACGAAGTTCGTCATACATATGGTAAAATATTGAGGCTAACGAATGCACCATACAAACAACATCAACTGCGGAATGGTTACAAACATACAAAATCTAAAAAATTCCGTGAAGTTATCAAACCTGTACTAAACTTATCACATTATCAGACGACCAGAAGTAGGACAAAAAAAGGCGAAGGGTTCCATCGAATGAAAATACAGAAAATGTATGATCCCAAACCTGCTAATTATGTCTACTGGAATTCACCCAAGGAGTTAGTCGCTCGTTTACGGCTATTGATATCTTCAAAGTCAGCTGGACATACCGGACATGACAATGAAATAATTTCGATAATTGAAGAATTACGAGAAGAGGGTATAATATATTGATATAGTTACCACAGATTTCATCAGTTCGTCTTCATTATTTGATGTTGTAATACTATCGGAAGATACGATGAATAATGAAATTGGTGATGTGAAACGACAAGTTGTCAATGAACTACATAAGCCAGCAAGACGTAATTTTCCCAGAAGAATGACCACAATCAAAGGTTTTGCAGATTTATGGCAAATTGATCTCGCAGAATTACAACCATATGCTAAAAGTAACAAAGGATATCGTTATATTGTTGTCGTGATTGATTGCTACTCCAAATACCTATGGACAGTGCCAGTTAAAAATAAAACAGGTGCAGCTGTAACTGATGCAATGGCAATTGTATTGAAAGAAGCCAAATATTCTCCGAAACATCTACAAAGCGACCAAGGGAAAGAATTTTTCAATAGTAGTTTCTCATCGCTTATGCAGAAATATAAAATCAACCATTATTCCACATTTAGTACAATGAAGGCGGCCATAGCAGAAAGAGTAATTCGGACAATAAAGACGTGGCTTTACAGAGAATTTTCAGCGATGGGACATCACAAATGGTTAGATATTCTGCCTATATTAACAAAGAAATATAACAACAAAATACATCGTTCAATAGGTATGAAACCAATCGATGTGAAGTCTACTACAAAAATAAAATTCAAAGGCCTCAAAGGAATGAAGAGAATGAGTGCACATAACATCCTCAAGAAACAAAAGACACCTAAGTTTCGAATTAGTGACATTGTACGTATAAGCAAGTACAAGAATATTTTCGAGAAAGGTTACACTGCCAATTTTACAACAGAACTATTTAAAATTGTTGAAATTAACCAAACACATCCCATAACTTATATGATTGAAGACATGGATGGGAGCCCGATTAAAGGATGTTTTTATGAATCAGAACTATTGAAAACCCACAATCCTGATGTATATCTAGTTGAAAAAGTATTGAGAAGAAAAGGAAATAAACTATATGTGAAGTGGTTAGGCTTTCCCAGTGAACACAATTCATGGATAGACAAAAGTGCTATGGTTTAATATTTCAATTCAATTATATTACCTATCATTTTCACTTTGTTGTATAATCAATAAACTGTAGAAAATATATTCTCGTTTTTTTTTATTTCATACACGATTAAATTGTTTTTTACCACTCATTGCCCATATAGATGATGTCATACATAACCGCATCATTTTACCAATTTGAAGGTGTACCTTTCAACGGTACACCTTTGAGTTAAATCTGACCATTTACAACGAAATTTTGGATAATGTATCCTCATGCATTTTTTGCATTTTCATATCCCATGGCTCTTGCAGTTTCCGTTCCCACAAAGTTCCAAAGTTTCCAGGATGTAAAAACACATAAGTGGAAAACGAAAAAGTCACTGCCCTCAATTGAAAAAGATTGCATGATTAGACTCTACTATACTTCACACAGCTCACTAACATATGACTTGAATACAACTTCCATAAACCTGATTCATTGATCATCACCGTATCTTTCTGCCAAAGGTATAGACAAATCGTCGATACCTTGAAATTCATCCCAATTGCATTTGAATTTTGGATTTGTAATTTTTTTACCTAATGCTGCACTTGGACACAAGGCAGGGTGTATATGTTTCATCTACACCTTTGAATTGGTCGTGTACAACTCGACGAGACACAAGGGTAAGGTGTAGATGTTTCATCAACACCATTGAAAATTTTTCGATAAATAAAACACTTCATATAAGTTTTTTCACCGAATTTTTCTACTGTGAATTCTTCTTTCTGTTTGATGATGATGATGATGTGACAAACCAATGAGCCAAACCCCGACACTCATTCTTGAATATTGAAATATGATCAGCGAACTTCAAATGGTTATATAGAAAATGATTTCCCAAAATTTCCATTATAAAAGTAACTTTGTGTGAAGAAAGATGTCCAAAGCTATTGATAAATTCGGTCGTAGACGAAAATGGGGTGGTGTTAAAGTTCGAGTTCTTCAAGGTTCCCAAGGTCCTCAAGGTATAGGATTCAAGCTTTCACCTGATGACCAATATGATATGCAAGGTAAAAGACTGAAAAATGCTGGTGAACCGATAGATGAGAGTGATTGTGTAACTCAATTATATCTCAATGAACAAATCAAGGAGACGAAGGCACTTGTCCTTAAAGCCTTGCAGGCTGCCATACATGCTACAATGGCTACGATTGTACCTGAAGCCCGTCAAGCATTCAATGAAAAAGTAGAGGAGGTGACTGATGATCTAGATCGCAAATACAATAATCTAAAAAGTGATGTGGATATCAAAGTATGGGATGCTACAGCTACAATGACACGAAAAATAACAGAGTTGACAACTGAACTCGATCACAAATGCAATAATCTGAAAAAGGATTTGGATGTCAATGCATTGAATGTCAAATCTGCAATGATGCTAAAATATAATGATTTGGAAAGGAGGTTAGCCGAATTGGAGAATAAACATCCTGATGTTTGGCTCACACATAGACCAAGACTCTGGGCTCCAGGTAGTGATCCAGACCCCGCAGTTTAAAAAATGAAATTTGTATTATTATGGAAATATAACAAATAAAATGTTCCAAATTAATGTTCAAGTTTTTCATTTCATACTCACCAAACATATTGTGGAAATATTACAAATGAAATGTTCCAAATTAATGTTCAAGTTTTTCATTTCATACTCACCAAACATATAATGGAATATGGTAGGGAGCTATCAAACTACATATTCGAGCAGAGCTTCAATTTCTAGTAGAAATTGAATGCCATACCTTCAAATTGGTAAAAGGGAACAGTTATGATGCATATTCAAGCAGACATGGAGAAATTCAAGAGTCGACCATACTTTATGATATGACATCATCTATATGGAGGGATCAGTGATGAAAACAGTTTAATCGACAGAATTTTTTTGTAATATACCCACCTCACTTATATAATAATAGAAATAAAGCAAACAATTTAAAAAAATGTTTATTTTAATGAAATATAGTATTACACACCAATGAAACACAATATGAATAGTCTTCACCTGAACCAACAA
This sequence comes from Chrysolina haemoptera, assembly GCA_958298965.1. NCBI lineage: Eukaryota > Metazoa > Arthropoda > Insecta > Coleoptera > Chrysomelidae > Chrysolina > Chrysolina haemoptera. Next base: position 52,200,726 of record OY282585.1, read on the forward strand.
AAAAACTAATATAAAAAAACAATATTTGAGTAATATATAATTTTTGACTAGGGTAAATATGAATTTTCCAGTTGTTTTTTGATGGGGAGAAAAGATTTGTGTAATTTGAATGATATTATTCAGCTATTTCAGCATCCAGTAGTGTAATAAGATAATCAAGTCTACTCTCAGGATCCATATTGAATTCATCAAACAAAGATTCAACCATCATATTACATATATGAATATTTTCATTGGGATCATTTTGATAAAACTCAATGTCACTATGACCCCAAGGAAGGGTTTGGGTTGTATTAGGAATAATGAATCGTTTATCGTCAGCAAATGATAGTGCTACCTTATTTTTCATTTCGGTATACACGTCATGTGAGATGCTTCTGAACGAATTCATCTTCCTGAATATTTTTCCTCCATTTTCAACTATTTTTTTGTAATCATCGCAAGTCAATTGGTTCTTTATCACAGATCTTTTCACACCCTTGGCCCTTTTTACCTCGCTTTCAACAGATTGTACATGGTATGCTTTGGCACCTGTACCATAAAAACTTATTATAGGATCGTTGGGGAACTCATCTTTGAAATTACCCAAGACTGAAGGTGTTACAGGTATATTGAATTTGTTATCCACACCATAATTGGAGGTATCAAATCTGCATATATTGCTATTGATAAAGTTATAGAAATTTGGAGTTTGTACCTTCAGAATAAGTGAATCTGTGTCAGTGTAAAGAAGAGAGGCGTTTTGACCAAATTCTCTTTTTATAACCCCATAATAAAAATCGTACATTAAAGTCTTGGATAATTCCAAAACACTGAATCCCAAATACAATGGTTTATTGTAATGCACTCTTACTTTACTTAGTTGGATGGCAACAAAATTTTCAGAAAAAATTGTACAATCTTTAAAGTTTGATTTAGCTATTAGAGCACCCGCCCCCAATTTCCTGTGAATATTTTCCCAATGTGTGACAAGCCTCACATCTATCCTATTGTCCACGTTTTCCATCGTTTTACCATAAACCGAATTGACCATTAATTTATAAAAGTCTTTCTCAGACTTATTGGTTGAGCTATTACGCATTTGCGTATTGAGATCGATGTAAGATTTCATCCAACATGACTGTTTGAATCTCAGCACTCTATGTGTATGCACTACCATCAAACCATTGTTGATTGCCTGTTTCAAGTTTTTATAGTGCACTATGTACTTCTGTTTATTACGCAAGTTTGGTATCAATTTCGGAATTTTACACTTAGAATTTGGTGGGATCATCCTTTCTACCAGAAATGGGAGATCAGCATGGTGATCATGCAACTCTTGTGGGTAATGAATATCGACATCAAGGACGTACCCATATGAATCATTATCGGCCACACCCATTATATCTAAATTTAAGATTTCTTCTGGGGTTAACCATTTGAAATCATGGGTAGGTAATGGCTGTGACATACTGTGACCGTAAAGATTAGTGGCGTCTAAATATGAAATAAAAGATGATGGCTCGTTGGGATTAAAATCGGGTAAAAACTTATTATTGGCTATATGTTTCCTCTCACTACATTGGCTTATGCCCCCGCGTATCCCCTTTTTGAAAAAATTAATCATATCAATATCGGTAAGAAGTTCCAACTCGATATCTGTATATTTCAGCATTGCATCCCAAGATAGGCCGGGTGCACTAAAGTACTGAGCTGGATCCAATTTATATGTATTCAAACATATCCTTCTGAAATTCTCAAATACATCAGACAGCAACAGTACGTCAGATTTTAAATATAAGTCAGAATATTCCCCCAAGCTCTTACACTCGAATAAATTCCAAACATGTTTAGCTCTCAAGTAGTCTTTGTCGGATATATGTTCTTCATTTAAGTTGTCATAAAATTGATTTTTAGTTGGTAAAGTGCAAACATTCAATTTATCGATATTGTCAACAAAACTGTAGGGAAACACACCTTTCTTTCTCATTACATTGAATTTATCCAAATCGGGAAAATGTTTGGACATTTCTAAACATTGTTCATCGATTAAATTTGCCCCTAACTTCTCCAATGAACTGGACATAAACTTAAAACTATCAATGAATCTCATTTTTAAATAATGCTTCTTGGTTTCTCCTTTTTGATTTTGATAGCTATGTGTATATACAGATTTAGTGAAAGAAATATACTTTTCCCTATTTTGGGCTATTACCTCAACTTTGTCTTCTTTCCCATATAATTCTTTTATGAACATGTGACAATCGTAGCCACTCATATTATGGCATATAATTGGGATAAAATTGGGAATTTTGAAATTCAAGTTACATACAGAGTGTGCTGCTGGGAATCTTTTTTTCCCAGTAAGGTGGCAATGATCTCGAACTTTAACATCCCCGTCTGTGAAAGATTTTTCGCATATACCACATATGGTGGCATTATTATATTCTTCTTCCTCTTGTGGGGTTTGTTTATGCATCGGTTTCACGAAGCGTAAATGTTGATGATAAATATTTTTCAAATCATCTTCGAGTCGCATTGTGAATACCTTTGCAGCATCTACGCCTCTATATGTAACAAATTTCGATAATTCATCGTTGAAAGAACATTTAATTAGATATGCAAAAGAGTAGGGCTCATGTTGGAAAGTTTTATTCGTGTATGAAAATTCTGGATTGGGTTCACTAGTTTGAATGGGATTCAAAACAGATTCAAAATCTGCATATACTACAAAGGGTACTTTCATTTCCCTTTCGAAATTTTCAAATACAAGTTTATTACCAGCTACTATCTTTCCGTATTTATTGATTTTCAAATCAATTTGTGGTGTTGTTGTGTAAACATGATTACAATCATACAACTGATGGCGCAATAGTAATCGCTCTTTTGAAAAGTATACCAAACAACCATCACAAAAATATTTTTGCTTTTCGTTGGATGAGATTTGACTACTCACCAAACGTGAAAGATTTTTTATCCAACAATAGTGGCTATTTCCCAAATCATCTGTGATAAGCAATAAATTGACATGCCTTGTGAGTTTTCTCTGGGAGTATCGTAATGGACCCACAACTTCCCACTTGACTTTATTGTCTTCGAATTTTGATTCTAAACCGTAAACATTGACAGAAATATCGTTCAAATGCTCAAACAATTTGATATCCCTTAATTTCACTGGAAAATTCATACCTGTCACATTCAAAACGGTGCTGTAGTGGGGGTATGAAGACACCAACGATGTATTATCATTAGCAGGAAACAAAGCTGTTGTTATGGCCCACGCAAAGCAGTTTTGATCATAATTCTTCACATTGACAACTGCCATCTTCCTCTCAATAAATCGTGGTAGCTTGATGTATGAAGATCCTCCAAAGGGGGTATACTTGTTTATGTTCATCTCCAGAAACAGAATTTTTTCACAACTCCATCCTGAAAAGATTAAATTGTTAGACCTATTATTTTCTGAAAAAATTTCTCCACAAACCTGAGTCACGTCCCTCAAATTCCGATGCTTGAGCAATAATACTGTCTCGGAAGGTGTCGAATAATCCATCTAAGTCAGTAGATAAATCCGCTATACGATTTTTCGAATTGAATGACTTGATATCCATTACTTCCTGGGTTTGGATGATGTAGCTACCAAATGCCTCCATGTTGACCTTGACAGAGTAGTGCAATTTGATGTTGTTCTTCAATAAATCGACTACTTTACGTCTGATTTCACTAAAAAATGGAGCATACTCGCTATAAACATTTTCGGCAAAGACCCTGTAGCTGGCAGTCCGACATTTGAATGCACTTTTGATAAGCTGTACTCCATCGCTCAAGTCGACACATGTATTCGTTCTGTGTTTGAGTGTCCTCTTGTGCGACTTGATTTGGGAATGCGGAATCACCACATTACAAGTATCACATGTATAAGGTGGTAATACAGAAGTTTCTATCCGTTTTTTTGAAGAACCAATCTGACCCATATCTCCGTGAGGTGGTAATACAGGAGTTTCCACAGGTAAAGGAGCAATCTGACGCACGTGATTGCTTTGAACCCACCCACTACTAGTGGAAGCTTCATTGCCCAATTTAACGCGTTTTGACGCTGCCATCTCTCTTTGTTTAGAGTAAAGATCTCCAAATAAAGATTCATTATACAATCGTTTTGCTGACGTTGATGAACAACTGTCTCGTTGATGCCGAAGTCGATTGTCACTTCTTGTAAAAGATTTACCACAAACACAAGGGAACATGTTTACAAAAGGAACTAGCTGCTCATATGATAAAAATGTGATGGAATAGCTCCTCACTTGCCTTTTATATACTCGCTAAGAGGTGGGGGTATTGGTGAGGGGTAGGTCAAAGGTCAAGGTCACCGAGGTCAATGGTGGGGGTAAGGGTGGGGGTGAAGGGTGGGGGTAAAGGATGGGGGTGAAGGGTGGGGTAAAGGGTGGGGGTAAAGGGTGGTGGTAAGGGTGGGGGTGGGGGTGAAGGGTGGGGGTATGGGTGGGGGTGAAGGGTGGGGGTGAAGGGTGGGGGTAGGGGTGGGGGTAAAGGGTGGGGGTAAGGGTGGGGGTAAGGGTGGGGGTAAAGGGTGGGGGTAAGGGTGGGGGTAAGAGTGGGGGTAAGGGTGGGGGTAAAGGATGGGGGTAAGGGTGGGGGTAAAGGGTGGGGGTAAGGGTGGGGGTAAGGGTGGGGGTAAAGGGTGGGGGTAAGGGTGGGGGTAAGGGTGGGGGTAATGGGTGGGGGTAAGGGTGGGGGTAAGAGTGGGGGTAAAGGGTGGGGGTAAGGGTGGGGGTAAGAGTGGGGGTAAGGGTGGGGGTAAAGGATGGGGGTAAGGGTGGGGGTAAAGGGTGGGGGTAAGGGTGGGGGTAAGGGTGGGGGTAAAGGGTGGGGGTAAGGGTGGGGGTAAGAGTGGGGGTAAAGGGTGGGGGTAAGGGTGGGGGTAAGCCCCTCTCATTACCCTCTCATTACCCCTCTCATTACCCTCTCATTACTAACCCAAACCGGCCTTCTTTCACTACTTTATTACTATACCTTCCTTGATTCAACAATTGATATATATATATATATATATATTGAATCTCGTTATGCTTTCAAGCATTGAACTGATGATTTTGTTCATTATTTGAATAAGTGGTATTTATTCAATCATTACAAATTATTCGTGAATGCAAAGACCTCCCATTGATATTGAGCATACAGAGAGTTTCCAAAAGATAGGGAAAATAATAAACATGCATTCATCAGAAAATCGCGATTCTGGTTATCCTTCATTTTGGCTGGCTCCTCTCGGAGCTCTTCGGATGTCTCTGTAGTCTGTGTAACATGAGGAGGTGCTTAAACGGTAGCTACTGTCTGCTTAAGCAAACCTGCTCTGTGCAAACAACGATGTCGTGCCAAGTGGTCCCTCTAGTGAACGCGCTGTGTACCAGCTAGCGCTAACTTGTCAGCAACTGAGATTTCTCTGCAATGATTCGGCTGAACGGATGCCGGCAAAATCCATGTGCTATAATACTTACACACGAGATGGCGTTCGACATAAGACTTATTATTATATTTATGCACATATTGATAACGGAGCTGAGAAGAACTAGGAAGTAGGAATTGGTGTTCTACTCCCCCTCATCACCTATTGGTGTTCTACTTCATCCAGAAACCACACTATGTCGCCGTAATAGATAGTTGAACTGAAAAACATTTTTCTTTTCCTTGCATCAGACACTGCTGATTCATTTCCATATTGATTCTCCAGTCGGTAGTGGGGGTAAATAGAAAATTATTTTATAATTCATTGTATATTTCTTGGAATGCTCAGTACAATTTTTTTAAACGCAATTGAAGAGTTAAGGCTTCAACATCAGAGTATATTCTCGAAATATTCGAGAGGGTATTTATAGAATAATTGACGCAGGATGAAAATATTCCAAGATCACTCTGTACATATTCATGGGAATATTTTGAAACAAGTATATTTGATCCGTTATCAGAATTTTCATATAATGTTATGTTATCCTTTTGTTTGAATTGTGGTTGAAAATATTGGCGAATTTTTGTAATATTTTCCATGATTTCCATGGTCTGAAATTTTATTATTCACGTTGTTTCGGCTATCAACATTTATAACTGGTATCGAGTGTTTGTATGTGACAGCTTCTAAGGGATACCTTTTAAAAAGAAAATTGTAAGAGTCAGCATACATTCTGGCTAACAACGCGTTTAGTCGACCTAGCATGGAAATTCGATATGCGTGGAAACCCTTAATAAGTGACCTAAATCATTTGAAATTGCGGTAAACTGATTATTTAAAATTGGTATACCTGAGGGGCCTTGGTAAGGTAAATATCATATTTACATAATCACCCCAAGTACCACACTCATATTGGGAAAATATTGGTACAATATTGTGGAAATATTGTCAAAAAATTCAAATAATATTAACGAGAGAAAAAAAATGTGAACATTCGGCGATATTGGTCCAATATTTAAAAAATAATATTGGTGTTATATTGGTAAAATATCGCTTTATCACACTTACAGTGGTGAAATATTATAAAAATATTTGCAAAATATTTAAACGTAACATTGGCGAGATAAAATTATAAATATTTCGGGACATTGGTGAAATATTGAGAAAGCAATGTTAGCCTCAAAATATTTAGCGATATTCGTACAATATCATTTGTATATATAAGTGAAATATTCAAAGTGATTATGTTAACATTGATGAAATATTTCCATAAAATGTCGAATAATTTGAAAATTCTAAAATTTTACTTCACTAAAATTTTACTTCACTTCAATTACCCACTGAGTAGATTGTCTTGTAAACGCATTGTGGGAAGCCTTATTCAATATATTTCATTATGATTCAACTGTCGTTCCATATGTGGGGCCATCTAGCGGTTTCTTACCCTTGTTTCATCATAATTCCTTCAATATTGTTTATTGAATAGTCGACCAATATTCAAATTTCAATACTGTCTTTCAAATATTGGTCAATGATTTTCGTAACAATCTCATAGGGTCAATATAATTTTATAATATAAAATTGCAGGAATTGAATTTCTTCGTTTCTTTCAGAAAAACTTTCCACGATGTTTTGTGGTGTCTAGAAATGTGTTAATTCTCTAACTGACTGATGAATTCCGAAGCACAACTTCCCATTAGTTGAGAAACAGGATGATAATTGCATATCACCATTGTGAAGCAGAAATATAAAAATTAATTATCTTCAAGATTTTCTTTTTCACGAGTAAAGTGAAAATTTTAATTTGTCTCGTTTCATTAACATCAAGAAGCACATTAGATTCAACCAGTGAAAGAAAGCTCCCTTCACAATTTCACTGGAAATTACGTTTTCATTCATTATTTTTCATTTTATTTGTTCGTTATGTTCCGGTTCTTCCTCTCGTGAAATGCTGTTTGTTCAGATGTGTTTTAAATAAAGTGTTGATTAATTGTCACTTAACGCTCGAGATGAGTTTTCAATGAAAATTTCTCGGCATTTTTTTTGTTTCGTGCCTTGTACAGCGAAAATTAGTTCCTTCGAATGAATAGAGAAATACGATAGTACATCAATTTCCTTGAGCATATAATATTTCTCCTCGTTTATAGGAATGGAGATAAATAAATCAATTGTGAACTCATAATTATAGTCACTTATCTCACTCCACTATATTTTTCTACCGATAATGAAATGCCAACCCTCATAATATGATGAATAACTGATAAACCAATTACGCTCATTCAAATTTTGAAAATGGTAAATCTCTACTGCCATCTACTGATCAGTTGCCAATTTGTCTGAATCTACTACTTGAGTTTAGAAAAATTTTGTAAGAAAAAAATATTGATTCACTAATAACCTAATAAAATTCATGATAGAGGCGTTTGTCTGTTTTTAATGTTGAAAATGTTCTATTTGTGGATAATGAATACTTAAAACTGAAATTGTAGAGTTTGACATCATGTGAATTTCAGTAAAGTTTTAACGATTTGTTCTTTTTTGATAATAAACTGCTACCAATAAGTTCTTGGTATCCAGCATCTTTCAGTTCCGAATGGCTCTTTACAACCAAAAAGGTTATTATCACTTTTTTTTCTGGTTAGTGTGGAAGTTGAATTCATTACGTACAAACATTGTCCTTTCTTCTCTTGTTTTTTTTTAGTTTCTGCTTGCTTCAAATAATCAAAAACACTATAACATTTGTCCTGGGCGTTTTCTCATACTACATACTACAAACAATGGAAGTCCGCAATGAGAGTTGTTTGTTTTTGAAATAATACCAATTCAGCAATTGTATTGCCCCGAATATAAAAATTGTAGGGAATTAAAATACGAACAAATTTTCTAATTCTTCCAGGTTTTTTCTGTTACTAATAATCGCATCGGGTCGTATTAACTCTCATATTGTTCATATTTCAATGAGGTATTATTTTTCATTCCGTAGTAAGAGAATGAAAAAATGAGTTTTCATTTTTGAAGTTGTTCAAAACAGATGCCAAACGTCAATTTGTGAACTTTCAATGCGGGTGAACCGATGAAACTTGGTTATTTCAATACTCTCTACTAGTTATTATTTTGTATAAAGACTCTGCTGCATGGAATAAATAACTTTTTTATATATCACTACGTCAGAGATCACTTTGAGAGGCCAACAAGATAAAATGTTTGGGATACCCATAAATATCTAACTCATTTGAATATTTGATAACTAGTCAACCCGGTTCCGAAATTCAACAGAAAAAGAAGGAAATTTTAAATTAAATTCAATCCCCTTGAAACTGAATAATCAAAACGCACCCCTTGTCATCTGAGAAGATGACAAGAGACGTCTCCATAGGAAGTTGATGTGCGATCGACCAAAATAAATTATAGAGAAAGATGAAAAAGAACATTAAAGGCCTTTGGTATATTGAAAAAAAATCCAAACCTGAAAGAAACCCAAGACGAGTGAGTGTTATTTTTTTTGTTAAAATTTGTTAAAATTTGTTATTATGACTCTCCCAGGTTTTCGTAGAAAACCCCTTTAAAATCAGAGCTTGCCCGAGCAAGGAAGAGCTCAAATGTCCGCCTTTCTTCAATGTGTCATACGTTAATAAGATATGGAATGCAATACAACATTTTATCGACAGCTATGTTGTGAACACGAATACTTTTTCCCAATTTAGGGCCTCTTTGACATTTGGCACAGTTGCTGAGAAGGTTATGATATTGAAAATGAAACAATTTTTTTTTTATGACAGATCAATATGACTCATAATACTCTAGATCTATTTATCCAGTGAAACAGAAACATCATGACTTTACAAGAAGCTAGCTGTGGATAAAAATAGTTTGATAATTTTTTCTGTGGAAATATAATATCATGTACTTTGCATTCCTGATCATCTCATAGGTAGATACCAATACTCGACTGATCTTTATTTTCGAATACCTTGTTATTTAAGCTGAACGACAGCTGTGACAAATGTAGGGCGAATATTTCCTCAGTAGTTATGGGGGAAATAATGCAAATCAGGTGGAATAACTTGAGCGTCCCTGTGCAAGGGACACAGTTGGGACGTAATAGTTCAGGACAGAATCGAGAACAGAATATTGAGAAGTGCGGTGTTGCATTGTGTTCGCTAATATACAGAGTGACGGATATTTTTATCAGCTCAATATTCCTTTGAGTTATTTCAGGCAGAAATGTTTGCCATACTCGCCTGTGTAAGAAAAAATCTCAATAGAGGCTACCGCGGCCAGTAAATCACGATATGCACCGACAGCCAAGCGGCGATCAAGGCTCTCACATCGTATAGAGTCACCTCGCTGCTGGTGACTGAATGCATTGATGATCTGCATCGGCTATCTTCCGCCAATAAAGTAAAGCTACTTTGGGTCCCTGGTGCTTCCATCAATGCGGAAATCGCTGTCTACACGGACGGCTCCAAAACGGATGAAGGTGCAGGAGCCGGCATTTACGGAACCAAGCCGAAGATGAAAATCTCACTGAGCTTGGGCAAACATGCGACGATATTTCAAGCGGAAATCGTTGCAATACACCATTGTGCACAAGAGCTAATAAGGCACGATTTTTCACGAAGAAACATTGCCATATACTCAGATAGCCAAGCTGCGATAAAAGCAGTCAACTCAATGCAAGTTACCTCAAAACTTGTTTGGGACTGCATAGAAGCCCTAAAAGAGCTGGGCAGTCGGAACAGACTGACACTAGCCTGGGTACCAGCACACACAGGTTATAGAGGCAATGAAGAGGCCGATACACTAGCCCGAGAAGGAGCAAGTAAGGCTCTGAATGGCCCAGAACCGTATTGCGGTATAGCAAAAGCTGTACTAAAAACAAACACCAAATCATGGATTCAACAGAAGTCTCAAGAATGGTGGAACAATGCACCAGGGATGAGACAGGCCAAAGAGTTTATCAAACAACCGCAGCCAACATTCACAGACTATCTACTAAGCCAGAAGAGGAACACTACTAGAATAGTAGTAGGACTTCTCACAGGGCACTGTAGGCTCAACAAGCATATGAGTACAATAGGCCTGGCAGAAGAAATGCTATGCAGGTTCTGTCAGGAAGAAGAGGAAACATCAGTACACATACTATGCCACTGCGAGGGCTTATCAAGGCAAAGGTTTCTAACACTGGGAGAAGAAAAACCAAGAGCTCCCAGATTCATGGGAGTTCTAATAACTAGCCTGTGGAGTCTCGTAAAGAAGACAGGGCTAGACAAGGAACTCTAAATGATCTCGAGGACAAACACAATAGATCTGAAAAGGTCGCGGTGTAGAGGCTTGCAGCACGAAAGTCCCTAATATATAATCTTGGGTCCCTGGTCATACCGGACTACCTGGAAAAGAACGGGCTGATCATTTGGCCAGACAAGGTGCGAAAAGCCCAACGATTGGACCAGAACCTATTCTAGGAGTTTCTAGATCATGGTGCGTCTCAACCATGAAGGAAATTCTGGAAATAAAATTCCAGCACACATGGAAAGATGCACCGGGCATGAGGCAATCGAAATTCCACATCGGAAGCCCTTCTACTAGGAGGACCAAGACTCTGCTCATACTGAGCAGAAAGGAAATCAGATCAGTGACAGGGCTCCTGACGGGGCACTGCCATCTCAACAGGCACCTCATATTTTAGGTTTTACGGATGATACCGAAAGCTGGTGGTGCTTGGAGGATGAGGAGTCAGCCACCCACATCCTCACGGAATGCCCGGCAGTGGCAGCAACACGGGAAGCACACCTCGGGAGTATTGATTCGAAGGCAAAACTGAACCATCTCCCAGCAGTGGTGAGTGCATAACGGGCCCGATTGAGAGGCATACATGCTTATGGCTCCGTCCACCCACATACCTTATTCTATCTATCTATATGCCTTTTGAGTTTTGTAGGTATGTTTCAGGAGATCCTCCCCCATTTTTTGTGCCTGCTTCCTAGTAAAACCATCTTTATCAATTTTCAGCACACCGTACGCACCTCGCTAGCTTTCAACGTTAGGATGATTCGATATGTGGTGAATTTTCAGTTCCCTCACAGCTGTTTTCATTTTATTACCACCTATAAGTAGAGCATTAGCTGCTCTGTTCAAGAGTTCTTTGGAAGTTTGTATTTGTATTTTCGCCTCCTGAAATCTGATATTGAATGACGTACATTTATTGGGGAAAGTTGTTCCGTGACATAATCAGCTTGAGGCAAGAAAACTTCCAACCCCTAAATAGATTTCACGAAGACCACTTGAAATCTTATTGGAATTGAACAAATTAATAAATATTTCACACCACGAATTCAGATAGGTTTGAGAGTGATTCTGTACATGTAGCAAATCAATAGTCTCACAATTGCATGAAATTTACTGAGTGATTGCCGTGTTTTCCTTATCATTCATCAGTATGCCAAATACTGAATTTATATGATACTTATTTTATTTATTGAGATTCCATGGACAAATTGAAGACAAGTCATTGGTTGTCAAGGGCTGCTTAATTTCAAGGCAATTTTACTTCTAATAAGGCAATGATTTTCATTGATTCTGAAGATTAGATACCACAATTTTCGACAGAATTTATATGCAGATAGACCAAAGGTCTGATTATAATATATGGAAAATAAATTCACAAGAAACTTTGCATTGTATTAGGTATTTAGTGTACCTATTTAAAAGCTTCCAGGTTGAATAGTCAACATTTAATTTGAAAACTATTCAATCAAAAACTGTATGATTGAACGGAGAGAATATATATTTAAAAATGCATAATATATGATGATTATGTCATATCAGAAGATCTAAAGTCCATTTCAAATAATTAAATTCAAAATATCAACAATGATTTTAGATAATTTAACCTAAGATAAATATTTAATAAATATACAAGTAAATGAAAAAAGATGTTCAGAAAGATGTTAGTTAACCTGATAAAATATAATGTGTACAAAAACGTTGATGAATTTAAAAAATTGCTGGAGATCAGAAATTATGTACTGACTATGATGTTTAAGATACCAAAGACACCATCATTCGTAAATATAAGATTTAGTGAAATTTACAGAGAAATTGAAATGAATTTGTTCAAAATTCAGAATTCAAAATTCAACGAACAACCCTCTTCTGAAGATTTGTGAGAGCTAGGAATGGGGAGGGTCTTACCTTTTAACGTGTGATTCCAAGCACAGTCGAGAATTTCAACTGAAAATATGTCCGTCCAAATTTGCCGGTCACCCACGCAAACACTAACCGCTCCCATGGTTGCTCGGCTTCTCTGATCGACATCACTGGACCAATCCACTACGGCTAACGTGAATTCAAATGCTCTCGAGATATAAAGAACGAATAGTTTATGTTCAATTAATGAATTTAAGTGCTTCATCACGGGATATATTACGGACTTCAGCCGCTCGTACGACTAATGCGCATCATAGACGTGCATATTTCCATGTTTTCAGCTATGATTGTCGCATTGTTTATTAGAAAGTCATGACACTGAAATTTTACTTGAATGTGATACCTGCAGAATATTCGAAGACCTAAAATAAAGTCTACATTGTTGCAGATTAGGTCACACTGCGAAACAGTGTAGAAATCGTAATATAGCTTGTTCATACTGATTCGTTAGTCCCTCTTCCGTGGTATTGCTATCTCTTCTTTTGTAAGAAAGGTACCTATAGAAAACAAATAATTCCAGTTCTCCCCTCTCTACCTAAGAATTCTATGGTTGATGCAATTTTTCCAATATATCCGAATCGCATTATCTAATTTCATATAACAAGGATTTTTCTCAACTGAAAGACCTTTTCGCGTTACTGCAGTTCTCCACAAGGTCGTCTTTGTCACCACATGAAATATTGAATATTTCAAGACCTCCTGGCTTCCTTCAGGGACAACAACACGATAGTTCAGAGTTCCTGGGGTACCTACTGGATATCCTGCATGAAAATGAGACCAACTTCGATAGTAATGAAGTCAACCCCGAAGATGAAGCTGCAGCAGTAATACCAACCTTGGTGCAGCAGTCTTTTGGAGGAAAGACATTGACCATTTCACGTTGCAGAGAGTGCGGGACCAAGAGTGAGTGAGTGGATAGTTTCAGGGAGCTCCAGCTTTCTTTCTCGAACCTGTCTGAGAACCAAACAGTACAATCCTTGATGGGGTATTACTTACAGCAGATTAACAGACAGCGAGAGGACCACCAGTATAGTGGAAGCACCAGCTAGACTAATACTCACTCTAAAACACTTTCGTTATGACCCAGCTTCACACCAGCACACCAAGCTCCTGCAGTCCGTTATTTTAGATGAACACCTCACATTAGACAACTGTCACTATGAGCTGTATGCGGCTGTGTTCCATTGCGGTTCAAGTGTGGATTCCGGCCACTATTACACGCTTGCCAGAGTTAAAACGGAATGGTTCAAATTCAATGACGCGTATGTTTCTAAAGCCACACCGGAGAACCTGAGTCGCTTGAAACCCCCTGAAACGCCTTATATACTGTTTTATTGACGGGAAGACCTTTCAGATCTGGAGAACCTGCCGTCTACTATGCTTTCGTATTATGAGTTACAGATACTTTTAAGTAAAGATAATTTAGAATCCGAGCAGGCTGTAGGGTCTATGAATTTATTTTATTTGTATTGTATATTTATAGTTTTATATTTTGTATTTATTATCAATTCAATTATATTTTTAATTATTGTCAGAAAAAAAAAATTAAAAAGTGAAATTCACTTCTACCTTATCCCCAGCAAGATGGAATGTTCTGGAAAAAACGCATCAGAAATTAAATTTTCCAATGTTTTACGGAATGACGACATTAGAGTGGAAGTGACAACCCTAGATAATTTGAATTTGAACCCGATATGGCGGAATTGTTAGGCAGCCGAAATGCACGTCTGGTGTAATTAGAGGAATCGCACAGTTTTGTCAAATTAAATGAAGCCATACATAGACCCTTGCTCGACACGGTGATGGCAGACTGAATTTCAGTTCCAACCCTCGGAGCCTATTAGATTTTGTCACTTTTACGGCTGTATGCGGTTGAATGTCTACAATCGAATTACAAAGTCCTCTTTTGAAAATTAACTACAGTATCGACTGATTTTTGTATCGTTAACCGCAAAACGGCGAAGATGATATTTGAATCGAGTTATATATAGTTGTAACAGTCGAAAACTTTGATGGCAATATTTCAAATAAGCTTCAGTGTCATGTGGAAAATATTTTCCACAATTATTTTAGGTGATAAAATAAGTGTATCGAAGATTATCGAAAGGAAAGTTTCCTTCGATTTTGAGAAAAAAAATATGTCGCTTGGCAACCACACCAGCGCGTAGCGAGAGTGTGGTTATATAAAACAACATAAATTGTTTTGAAAGAGAGGACACATTTTTGATTATCATCATAAAAACGAGTTGTGTTTGTAATAGTTAAATGGCAATTTTTATTCATATTGGCGTTACATTCTGAATCAACATTATTTGTTGTTTTCTTTGATTAAAACCCCACCACATCCAACTACTCAGTTCAACAAACGAACACTTAGGTAGAAACCTGCAGTTGCAGTCAAAAATTATGTGATCCAAGATGAGATCATCTGCTTCAGATTATTTTTATTGATATATCAATAAACATTATGCATAATTCATCAAAATTTATGGAGGTGATATGAATCAACACCCAGATAGCACTGGACCGAGGATGTCCATTTTATGTCCCATTTAGGTCCAAACGTCCCAGAACCTAATATGGACATCCTGGGGACGTACACTCGGAACGTTTTTGAGACGTCTGATGCGAATATCCCCAGGACGTCCCCAGGACGTCCAAACTCAGGCCATATTCCCGACTTACAACATTATTTTCGTGTCTTGTGCCTTTTTCAATAATTTAAAACGTGTTTTGGTTTAATTTTCCGTCATAAATTTCATACATTGAGCTTATTTAGCTCAGTGAATTTCTCCAGTTGTCACCAGTATTAGATGAATAGTCGTTATATCGTTATCAATTTTGCATGGTTATTCTGTTCGCGCTAGGTTAGTCAGGTCAGGTTAGGTTTGCTAGTAATTCACGCATTTTCAACTCAATTTGCTTCATTCTTATCTTTTCATTTAAACTTCCCGCCATTGCAGTGACCACTCACATCAGCGCGCTTATTGCGTTCCTTTTATTGTCGTCTATATTTCAGTGAGTTCACAGTCTCGAGTCGTTGGGATGTCGACTTAAATCACACTCTTGATAGTTTATTATTTCTCTAACAATTCTCCAATAATTTTTTTCAAAAATAGACTTTTATTTCAAACCTGTGACTGAGTGCATCGTAAAGTCTGTGATTTGTGCCATTTGTGGTCCTATACTGTGTCTTATCTCTTGCCTTGTGGTTTCCTAACCTAACTTATGAACATAATTTCTGGTTGTGGCGGAATTTGAAGTTATTTTTACAATAAAAAAAATACGATGATCTGAGAAAATATAATATCACGTATTTATCGCTGTTGTGAGCAGTGATTTCTATACTCTTCTATAGGTATTATGTTTTGTAATTGATGTAGTTTGTGTCAGAATTTAAAATAATTTATGAATGTTTTTTAGGAAATCACTTTCCATCATTATCCTTTTCACTTTTTCTAGTTGGTATGTCACTTTCTATTGACTAGGATCATGGGTTATAGAAAACCTTGAAAACTGATATCCTAAAAACATCCTTAGGATGTCCAAGGGACGTCCATGGAAGACCTTACAGGGACATATAATGGACGTCCCCAGAACATTCCAATTTGTAACATCGGATGTCCCCAGGACATCCTAAGGACGTCTTACGTCCAGTAATGGACGTCTTCAGGACGTCTTGAATGTCTTAGATTTATGTCCTGCGGACGTACTGAGGACTTCTTTGTATTTTCTGGGTAGTGAGTGCATATCACAGTTTTCGTCAGAGATTCACTTAGTTCTCTCAGTCCTAGGCATAGTTTTCTCTCAACATTCACAGGAAGAGATTAATTGCCAAAATCCATTGACATTTCAACAGCAACTGAAGAAGTACCAAGATCTCATAAGGAAATTTGAACCAGGCTAGATAGATAACTTCAAACACTCCAAGGAAAACTAATGGAACTGAAAAAGTCGCAAAGAAACACAAAATCCAATCTGTTTTTTTTTTAATCTCAAATAAAGAGAAACCATGTTGTCTATTCACAGAAGTGATTCAGAGACTGATCCTTTTGGCACTCCATGTCTTATAAGACATTGTTAAGGAAAGCATCTATAGATATAAGGTTAACAACGTGTTAACAACGTGTTAACAACAACGTGTTAACCTTATAATAATTTTTCAGCTTCTCTCTATTATGAATTTTGTACCAAACTGATGATGAACATATATATGTTCGAAACATGTCTTTAAGATAGGATTTCTATCCTGGTCTTATTAAAATCTTTGTGGAGACGACTTTGTGTTCTTTTTCCAAAAAAAACTTGGTCTTCCACTTCGAGTATGGACTATTACCTTTTCAAAATATTTATTTCAACCGCTTCATTATGACCTGTAAGGACTAAATTGTAAATTGTCACCATTCTACACAGTTCAATATCAGTTGCAATGCAGGTATTCGTTATCCATATATCACATATATAAATTAAATACAGATTCATAACTGCAGACAAAACTGAAAAAAAGCATATTATCAGGTATGAATATTATATTCGGTGTAAACCATATGAATAATGAATTCAGGAGATGAAATAGCCTGGAAAGTAAAAAGAGCACAATGAACACTCAAAACCCCGTGGCATCGTTTATGTTTGTTCATTTGTACCTGATGTGTATTGAAAATATTATGAACTTTCCGAACATAAATACCTTGTATTGACTCT
Organism: Chrysolina haemoptera; assembly: GCA_958298965.1. NCBI lineage: Eukaryota > Metazoa > Arthropoda > Insecta > Coleoptera > Chrysomelidae > Chrysolina > Chrysolina haemoptera. The sequence goes on from OY282585.1 coordinate 52,218,079, forward strand.
TCTGAATACTGGGAATGTTTGTTCCAATTACCTCGGGGGATACAATGGCGGTAAACTCGAGTAAAAAATAAGCACCGAAACAAAGTACATCGTTCGATCATTGGATTACTGCTACAATGTTTATTCCAGTTGATAGTTTGTGAATATGTCATGTATCATTTTGATTTTTCAAGGATTGTGTAGCTTTCAATTTTTGAATAGTACTCGTTATTGGAATTATTATTGGAACACTAGAACCGTTTTCTTGCAAATTCAATGAAAATTTGATACAATATTCCTCGTCAGTGACTACATCAGCTGAATTTTGTTGAGAATTTTCGTCCGTTTAGAATCGGGGATAATTGGACTCAAAGTTGCTTCCCAATGGACTTTTAAATCATAGCCCCATTGGCCACATCATTGTTTCAAATAACACGTTGTACAGAAGAAACGCGTCTTACTTTGATGAAAAACTAACACATGTCAATAAACTCGATAACAATGCTAATAAGCCAATCTGGAAAAATTCTTCCGTCTAATGTCCCAAAGTCCCAATGTTGGTGTGCACTGGATGTTTCAGATTGAATTTTTGAAACCTATATTTCCGTTAAAGGACATGGCACTGAATACATGTATTCCTGGTGCTCGACAGATTTTTTTTTAATTTTGGATATATCATTGTAGAGTTCAACTTTTTTCATTACACTTTTTTTCTGGCCCTACAGGGTGAACTACAAATATGAGTTGAATGTCTTATACGCCAATTATGGAAAATACTGTGTATGAGTGGATTTTTCTTATTTTACGGGTATAAGATCCTGTGAAAAATATCGATTGGCTTTGAATGTATCAATTATGGTGTACATATTTACAGGATGCGACAGAAAACGCGTTTTACCTGAAACCCGTTTATTGACTTCTTGCCCAAGTGTGGACTATTCGTTGATTTTCTAGGATAAAGCCAACGAAATGTTCTGAATCCATTTAACAGTGTGTCTACAGAATGAACAAAAAATTGTGTTAAGTTATGGGAGATGATACGGGTGCATTTGTTGTTGATGTCCCAATCTGATATTTCAGATAATTAAAATTAAATTTCGTTTGTGTGGTGCAAAAAGACGAATTTTCCAAAAACTATTTTTGAAAGGAATCATGGACCAATATTTCTGTTCATGAGAAAGCTATGAGTAAATTAAACTTTTCAGTGATCTTAAAAAGGGGTATTTTTTAAACCTTCTGAAGTAAATGCTTGTCATGTATTTTGTCTATGAAAAATATACACGATTTTGTGAATAGTCGTCTTTAGAATTCGTTACCCAGCACTGTAATATAATCAAATATCAAATGAAAATTCAGATTTGCGGCCTGTCATTTGCGAGTTTTTTTTTTGTTTCGACAATTTTGTTACTAACTTGGCTATGCTATACGGATCGTATTTATAAACGCATAAGATTGCAGCTGCTACAACTCTTTGAGGGTTGAATGAAAAACTAATCGTTTTGACTATTTTATAGATTTATAGAAATATCAATAATGTATTTATTTCAAGATCGGTTTCAAGTAATACGTGTTTTCGGAATCACCTATACGGTTACACAAGCATTGTTTTTAATCCTCTTTACAATGTCAAAATCTGGTAGTAAAGAGAATCTTCCAAAAATCAATATTTGCGTTTAATCATGTAGGTACATTGGAAAATGTGATATGGAATGTTTGATGTACTCATACAGCTTTCATACCAACAGAAATAAAATAACTATTCGCCCATAATTTCGTTCCGAGAATTTGTCTTTTTGAGCTCACCCTGTATCGTCACATAAAAGAGTAGATAAAACTTGATCTTCATTCTTTGTGAAATATCAATAATGAATCCTCCCGTATTATCTCGTATAATTCAACACTATTTTTTGCTCACTGTGTAGACATACAGTAAAATGTATTTAAAACATGTAATTAGCTTAATTCAAAGAATATGCTTCAAAAAAGTTAAAGGAAAGTTCATTCTTGGGCGAGAGGTCAATGAAAGAGTTTCAGAAAAAACGCATTTTTTGCCTCATCCTGTAAGTACCTATGTACAACATGATTGATATATTCAAAGTCGAACAATATTTTTCACAGCATAATATTCCCAAAAATTGAGAAAAATCCACTCGCAGGCAGTATTTTCCGTAATTGGCGTTAGACATTCAACCCATTTTTGTAGCTCACCCTGTAGGGCCAGAAAAAAAGTGTAATGAAGAAAGTTGTTTATTTTGGTCCCTACAATGATACCTATATCAAAAAATCAAAAAAATCTGCCGAGCCCCAGGAATACATGTATCCAGTGCCATGTCCTTTGTACAGCATAAATAGTCTTGTTTCTTGTTAATATATAGAGTATTGTAAATAATTGGAAGGATTATTATATTGTTGTCAATGAACTGCATTTTTCCGACGACCGTTCATTTGCGATGTATTTTAACGCACTCAAAATCGTTGATAAATGACCCCTGTTAATGAATGATTTTCTATTAATCAACGATTTACTTATATGCAACCCAACGTACATTGCTCCAATACATGTTATACTTATTAGTGGCCTGTGGCGTAGGCAACCATATACTTACCCGCTACATTTATTTTGAAATCAATTAGCTGTGTTAGTACTATCTGTCATTATTTATTTCATTGTTGTATTTTCTTAACATTCAATAGGTTTCAATGGTTGTACAATTTCTAATATCAATATTTATAATAATAAAACTGAAAATTAAAAGTAAGATATTTTTATTTTTGAAAAGTACGGTCGACGGAAAAGTTGTGTAAAAAAAATATTTAGAAAACATTCAATATACCAGTTGTCAGTAACGTTAATAGGTAGTCACGCAGCCGGATGGTAAAATGCTTGTGTGAGATTTGCGCTAAATACATACGACTTTCCTCAGTGCGAGAGACCGGATATGGGCACGGCTATATACGCCGATGACACGGCTATATTCGCCCATTCCTTCTCGAGCGTCGCTGCCCAATATAGGATCCAGATTCATCTGGATAGGAAGGTCGTACCCTATTTGGAGAGTAATAAGATTGTGGTGAACCCGACCAAGTCGGAGACCATCAACTATACTAAGAAGTACACACACTCGAAGCTTTATAGAAAGTTGATGGTCAATGGCGAGGCAGTGGAAAACGTGAATCATGCGAGATACCTGGGAGTACACCTGGACAAGAGACTGAATCTTGGAAGACACATAACTCTGGCTATACAGAGGGCGGGTGGTGCGCTTAAACGCACATACCCTCTGATAGCCTGAAGTTCAAGGCTCAGTCTGGAAAACAAAATGCTAATATACAAACAAATCATACGACCAGCCATGACATATGCTTGTCCAGTGTTCTGCAGCCTGAGACCTACTCCATTAGCGAGATTGGACAGGATGCAGAACAAGGTACTCCGTATTATTACAAATAGTAGACGATACACTCGATTGGAAACTCTAAGGGAGCTTGCAAACATCGACTCAGTCCCGACGTTTATAAAACATGTCTCGTACAAGTTTTATAAATACTTGCTCGACAAAAGCCCTCTCACCAGAGACATCACCAGGCTTAGAGCGAATGATAATGAGTTCCGCAAACACGGCGGACTCATATATCAAGCGTTGGATATTTTCAACGAACTGAGGGAAGAACCGGTCCGTAGGGAACCAAGTCGAAAGGAACACCTAAAGCGCGAAGTACCTTGACCCGGTTTTTTGCCTCAGCCTTTTCCGGGAGTTCTTCATCGAAACAACCTACCTCAAAAACCACAAATAGGATTATCTACATCGAATTTAGGAGACAACACACATAAGCATTGCAGGAGGCGTGTTCTACCGACTAGCCGACCATGATCCGACAAAAAGTCCGGCCCAGCGTCAACACCAGCGCGGGCGGACTCTGGCGCCCCTTCACGGGGGGGCTATCTCTGCCTTTGCAAAACACCCCCCCCTGCGTTCTGAGAGGAAGCGGGGGGTGGCTACTAATGCGCCCGTCTTCCTATCCCCCATGACCCCCCCTGGATTATGAGGAGAGAAGAAGATTGTTGTGACTTGTTGTTGGACATGAATATGTAGATGAAAAAATGCAAGAATAAATATTTTTTGATTTTGATTTTGATTTGTGTGAGATTTGAGGTGATTGCGATGTCGAGGGTTCAAGACCCGAACGGAACCATTTTTTTTTTATTTCAACGGAAAAGTTTTGTAACGAACTCGTGAATTAAAATGGCGATTAACAATCTCGAACATTAACGCGCTCGCTCCGCTCACGCGTTAAATTATCTCAATTGTTTATCGCCCTTATTAATACACTTGTTCGTTAAATAACCATTATGAAATAGTATCAACCCTCTCCATCTTTCATCATGATTGCACGGACAACAAAACATACATCAGAACCACACTGTTGTTAAATCAGAAAAAAATCACATCTCCCGCCTCGTATGTCGACAAGAATATGAATCGAATTGATACAAACCCAGCCGGCTGAAACTTTTAATTGAATTGGATGCAACATCGCTGTTTCTGCGAATCCAATACAATCCTAAACTTTTCCCGGACGATATCGCGAATACTCTTTTTATGGTGGCGGACAATCTGGTAGTGATACAAACTTTCCATCAGGCGACCAATGAAATGCGAGTTGGACTTTGTCCAGTGATTGATGAACCGCCTACGCATTGGTGTATTTCGAAACTAACTTGAAAAAAAAGTACAATTGGTGTAGGAATTTCCTAAACAATTATCCGGCATGGATATTTTCTTTAATAAACCGTTAGTAGAGGTCCCATATATCATAACACCACATTAATCCGTTTTGAAGGGACCCGTTGAAAATATCAAAAAAATAGGTTACAAAAAAGGAAGCTTGATAAAGGACCCCGCACCGTTTCAATGGGAAATTGGCTTTCGGTAAATTTGCTCGAACTTTTTATATATTGTAGAACTCGTGATGCTAATCAAATGTCTCCATTGCGCAAATGCTCTAAACTAAATGGTTTAGATCATACAGGGTGCTGAATTTGACTTTTCCAAAATTTCAAATGGCCATTGTGAAGCCCTTTCTTTCAATGTATAAACCAAATCAACCATGCATTGACTATTTATATGGGCAATACAAATCTACCATCGAGTATAGTAATTCCCGCACATAACCTCGATATACAGGGTGAGTCCCAGGCTAGCAATTTTTTTAGTTATTTGTAGAAATTGAGCGCTGAAATTCTATTCATTTCCAGATATTTCGAAGGATACTGAGATTCAGTTGATGATATTAGCATCTCCTGAAACGGACTGCCAATTTTATACAAGATGTTTTATTTCTCATGAAGCTGCTTGTTGATATATTCAAATGCGTGGAAGTCTGGATAATTTGGTAATAAACTCGATTGTTTATGATGATATTGTCTACAGATGATCAAAATATACACGGTTTATCAAAAATATTGGCCTTTGCTGATGACTTCTGAAGCAGTTAGGGTCTTAAAACTCATTTTATTCATGTTAGGGCAATTATTTTTGATAGACTCTGTATGTTTTGTGAATCTGCAGAATGAACTCTCATCATGAACGATTGAGTTCATAACCAAGTTATCGGCAATTCCAGCAGGACGGGTGTGGCTTCGGCTTCATGAGAAATAAAACAACTTTATAAAATGACACTAAGGTAAAACACGATTTGAATTTCCACAAAATTTATTGTCTTTGCGACATGTATCGATACACAGTATCTTTTTCGAATGAACATTAAATTATTGTTCATTGAAAATCACTTATCAGTCAACATAATAAGGAACTACCTATAATTATCGCTGATTCCTAAACTCATACAACTTATAAAATTGACAATAACAATGTACTTACCTCGTAATATTCGATGAAGAATAATTCAATGTACAAAATAAAAATGAGAATCATAAAAGGCGACTTCCTTTAGCAAACAGATTGTGTTAAGATCAATATACCAGAAGATACTTAGAAGCGGAGCCACAAGAGCACAAAAAAATAAAATAAAAGGAAGAATAATAAAAACACTGAAAAAGCCAGATGGCAGATGTTCATAAATCCGGTGAAAATACATTATGGAATTTTTGATGAAATGAAAAAAAATGGCTGCTCCAAAATGGCGGACAAGATTTGTGATGATGTCCGATTCCATTCAAAATTGGTATGTGGGGGTTTTTGAGGTCGGAGATCATGATTTTTTTGTTGAAATTTATAAATTCAAGATGGCGGCTTCAAAATATTTTCTGTTTTTGTATAAATGACGATAACTCCGTTGTTATCAACACAAAACTATTACTGCGACATATCATCTGTAAGAGAAAAAAAAAGTTATTTGTAACTAAGTCATAGTGAGCTATGACCTACATTTAAAAAATTAAAGTTGGTGCTGATATCTCAAATTCTAGAAGAGTTGGTATGAATTTCATATATTTTTTTGAAATCTCTTTGAAAAACTGCCATGAGGATGTGAAATTCCTATTTGAATATTTTCATAAATAAAGAAGTTACGGAGGAAACATCAAAATGATCAAAATCTGTTTTTTTGCGTATAAAACAAAAACGAACAGATTTTATCAAAATATTTTTTCACATTATAGTTGGCCTTGATAAACTCCACATTTGGTGTCATTTAACCGACCTCGTATCTCTCACCGTTGAAAAGATACACATGGTGAGCATGGTAAGTGGGACACACTGTATAGTATCAGTGGCTTCTATACCCATGACGCGGCTACGATTTTATGATGAGTTCTTGCCGCTACCTGGTGCGACTGCAATAACTTTCCCAGAGTCGATATTAAATATTCAATAATTACCCCAATCGCTCCAAGGACCATTCAACTATGAGAGCAATTAAATCATGCGACCCGAGCGCCACCTCCTCGTGAACTATTTCGTTTGTCACGCGGCCAACTTTGACAAAGTTAGCGTCGGAGCACGCTAAGCGCGGACTTAGATTTAACGAAGGTCTGCTCGATTCTTAGCCGTTACTAATTAATTAATAAAGGGTCCTGCCGACTGTCGCGGAGTTTGTGGCTCTGCGAACCATTAAGGTATAATGGAATAAGACCGGCATTGTTCCGACTTTGGAGGAATTTGATGGCACGAATGATGTACGACTGAGACGATTCCGAGGTGGATTCTGAGTTATTATAATCTATTATGTATCTACACAGAGATATTTGGAGGAATAAAAACTCAGGGAGACAAAGAGAGACAAGGAGTTAGGCCAAATTCAGTTGAACAATAATTGTATAGACGAGAGACGATTTGATCTTCACAAACTTTTATTTAACCACGACATGTTTTGCTAACACGTTAGCTTCCTTGAAACTTGAGGAAGCTACGAAATATCATCAATCGTTCCACCATTAGCAGTCCCATCGAGATTGACCCGTCAAACTCAGTTCTCACATCCATATGCCGTTACTTTGCAGGTATACCGACTATCAGGAATCATTACTCTATCAAACGGCAAAGCTTTGGAACTCGCTGAGGCATACGAAATTCAGAAATAACACCAATTCCTACCTACTCTTCCTAGGCTCTCATGATTATTTCTGAATAATTCAGGATTTTCCTTTTCTGCTGCAGTCTAGATGAAAAATAACCAAAAAATAGTAGTCACATGATCATTTCAATATATCTAAAAAAGTTATTGATGGTTTTTCTGAATGCAAATTTACATATGTATTCAAAATAAGTCATCGCAATTTTTTTATTTTTGAACCTGATTAGGATAACTTCATGGAACTACTTTGAAAAAAAAAGAGAAGTAGATGACTAGGATAATTTTGCGAATGGCATCAGAAATTGATTCATTTATCTAAATTGAAAGTTTGAAGAAAATTCCAATAAGGAATTATCCGTAAGCCTGATTTTTTTTTAAGCTAAAATAAGCCTCCCTCATAAGAAGATGGATCAGAAATATTCTCCCTGTGGTGTCGATGAGATAGTTGAAATCAAAATTTCAATAAGAAATGCTGGGAGAATAAATGAAAGAAAATACTTCTGCCAGAATAGGGTTGATGTAGAATATTTCTTCGATACCATTGTGATATTTATCATTGTCAAACTGAATATGAAATTTGAAGTCAAAGATCAAATCAGAAATTCAAGAATAGATCACCACCATATTATAGTGCATGATTAGAAATCTTTTTTCTGCTTATGACTCATTTATTTATAATTCATGGATAATCATTGTTCTTTTTCTATTATTCATTTGATTTTTTCATCAATTTGTGTTTCATATTATGTATTGGCATTATTTGATCTATGTTCAATTTAATAATTTTTCGTATGAACATAAGTACTTCTTGGGATGAATAAATAAAATGGGTAGATAAATCCAGGTATTCATGTGCGTCATCTGAATATGAAGTTTGAAATAATCAAAATTCAAAATAGGATAATCAGTCAACAAGGTTTCTGAAAAATTTATTTTTGAACAATCCGTGGCATATAGATATCTATCCATCGCAACTATATATAGAATTTGACGCACCCTTTCGATTTATAAGTTGTTGGTCAGCAAACTTCAATACATTTCGGTCAGCAAAGTATATACTCCTATTTTCAAGCTACTCAGGTTTTGATTTCAAAGTTTCTTCATACATGACATCCCTTTCATTAGTTCACAGAACGCTTGCGTCTTTGATTAGAGCAAGCAAATCAAGCCTCAGGTGTGTATCTCATTCAGAAATGTATCGGAAGCGCCACATTAGGGATAATGTAAATAATTTATCGATTTTACTGTACGATTTATACGTGTATGTGTGTTGGTGCTTTCCTAGTCGGTGGATAATTAGTGTTTGTCTAATTGGGGCTAAATGACTATTAATAGATCCGGCTTGCAGTCTCTTCCGGTAGTTTCAGTTCAGTTGATGTTCGATTTAGGATCTAGTAGAGTTTTCACTTGGTACGATTTTCTAAGGGCAAAGTTGTTGAAGTGGCAATGTCCGTTAATATTGTTCGTATTCTAGTTATCATACAGTATTGTTTTTAAAAAGTTGTTTTATCCGTTAACCAGCTGTCGTGCCCTTAGGAACGGCAGCCCTCAAAAGTCGAAACTTGTGCGAGCCAAGGAATAACGAGATATTACCTTTTAACGTGCGATTCCTAGCACTTTCTCGGGCCATCAGATAAAAATCTGTAGTCGCTAAGGATTCGAACCTAGCCGACCAGCAGTCAATGGTTTTATATCTGACAGTCTCAACCACCGAGCTACTTGGCCTACGAGGAGTATAATATTATCTTTTCCGACGGAACTAGCTAGGATAACTGGTGATTCAGAGTAGAGAACATGTTGGATGGAAAAGATCTACTTAAGTATGTGGAGGAACCGCTGGAACTTCAAACAATCAGTCCAGAAGCCACCACAGCCGAAAGAAATCAGAAAGAGATTGGTAATATTCAAAAAGAAAAAAACACAAGAGATGCAAATCATACAGAAAATAGCAGACAGCCTTTTGTGTCTGGAGGAAGTTGCAGAATAACTTTAAAAGAAAGGGAGTTGGCAGTCATTTGCAGCTCAGAAATGTTCTTCTGACGATGAAATTTAATTCTACAACGGAGAAAATGGAATCTCATTTCTTGATGAAAATTGATATTTTTTCTAGGAATAAAAATTGAAAGGAATGATAATGGTATGATTTTTAGTCAAGCAGTATACTTGAAAAACTCACTCGAAAGATTCAGTGCGGATGAATGTAAGGCGGTGACAACTCTGATGGAAGTCAATCCTCTAAAAGAAATTGATAAGGTTTGTTGTGTGGTAGAAACTAAACCATATCGTGATCTGATTGGTTGTCATAAATGAAACGAAAAATTTAGACAAAGTCGAATTCCTTTTCTCTCCACACTATCCCACAAAGTGGAAAATTTGAGGCAAGATCTATCAGAAATCAACTAGTTTCACCTACAGACAAAGTGATTCTAGATGATAAACAGGAATAGCAGATAGTTTGCAAAGTTTTCAGTATAGTTAGGAAGCCCAGTGGTTATTTTTAGAAACCAACCCCTTGAGTTATGGTCCCTCAACTTGATTGGGACGTTTCTATTTCTCAGAACAAACCAAGCCTATTAGTATGAACTAGAAATCTGTCTCCTTTTAGATAGGTTAACAGAAAGTAAGAGAAAGTTGTTAGTAAACTTGAAACTTGAAATATGAAACACCCCCTTCAGTTTTATGCTGGTATCAGCTTAGAGTTTGTTTTTGTAATAATGTTGACGAGTTGAGTTTTTTTGGTTAACTTCACTTTTTCATTTTGAAAAGTCATTTCATATTTTTTTTCCATAAAGTTCAGGTAGAGTCAGGTAGTTCAGACAGTTTAAACCAAGTTTTGTTTCTTTGTTATTGTTGTTAATAGATATATTACTGTTGAACCCCTGTGTATGAATTGAACTCTAACAACCACCCTCATTACTAATAATGATCAAGTTTTGCTCTAAGACCCCCCTCGCAAGCGGGGCACGAATTTCATTAGCCTTTTCGGAATAGAGACCCTCAGAAATAGGAGGAAAAATCGAGTTGTCCTACAAGGGAACATTTCACTGGTATCTCCGGAACCAGATAGCCTCCGGAATTAACATCCACAAGTCGGGGTGGTGGGAAACTCCGAAGGAACGCCATAGTGCATAATATTTCCCTTGTTGAAAATGGTTTGTTTATGAGATATATTTGGAATTTAACAAGGTAATTTACGAGGTAGGAAAATTCAATATAAAAAGCGATAGTTGTTTGAGGATTTGACGTGACGAGTATATTTGTTCATCGGCGATTGTGTCTACCTGCTGAATATTTTAAGCCCTTGTATACAGGTCGCAAGAGTGAGACCACAATGAATCAGGCTGTCTTAATCACCATTTTCAAATTATTGATTGTGTTTAGTAGTCAGGTGATCATTGTGTACTTGCGTGGAGATATGGCTTTTTCTGCAATATTCGATGTTTGTTATATAAAAATATTATAATAATAATAACAATAATACTAAAAATAATAATAATGAAATAATTAATAGAATGGAAATAGAGAATTAAAATGAATCATATGTGATGAAATGATGGGGTTCAACTTAAAAGTTGCTATTACAATAATTGTTGAACTGTAACATAAGTAAAATATGAATGAAAAAATCTATTTAATGAACAAAAATATAATTCATAATTTCAATATACCGGGTGACGACGAGGTGAGGTACGCCCCCAATTTTTCTCTAGTTTTGAAGATACAGATTTCAAATTTGGTGTGTCGCTATGGTATTTGAACACGCATATTTTGAAGCCTCTACTGAAAATTCACCACTTCCGGTTCAACCGGAAGTGACCCAAAACCTTTTTTTAAATAAAACCCTGTACATATTTTTCCATGATCCGAAAGAGCAGGCAATTTGTGATAGCACTGTTTTTAAAATTAAAAATCGGTTGAAAATGGCGGAGATACAGTTGATTGTTCAATAGAAAAAAGTTGGCCATGAAACTCAAACTTAAATCATCACAATTGACAAACGACTTCACAAGTTACCAAAGGAAGCTTCGAAGTGCGACACAGTTGAAAACTGAGGTTCTCATGTAATTGCAGCTCCCATATATTCCAACAATTATCAAAAATTACCTAAAAACGGAATGGTATCCATAAAGAAATGCTCACAACTGCCATTTCTTAAATTGCAACATAAACTTTTCAATTTGTCATGATAAAAGATCATAAATTATCAATTTATTCGTGTGAAAAGTTTTGGAGAATTCCTAAAGGAAACGAAGATACAATCAGATTTCATGAGGAGTGTTCCTAACATTTAGTGTTCTTCAACGTAGGCGGCTTAGAACATAATTAAGAAAGCATTACACAGAAGCTCATATTATTTCAAATAAGTCACAATTTGTCCCATTTATTTAAACAATGCTGCTTTTTTATGTTCATGGCCATCTTCGTTGAAGAATATTTAATTTTGAGAACACTCATGATAAAACATCTTGTATTTGCGATTTCTTTCGGAATTCTTCTAAAGTTTTTCCACGAGTAATCATTTTTCATCATGAAATAGCAGTTGTGTAGATTTCTTTATGGGTACTATTCTGTTTTTGGGAAATTTTTGATAATTATTGGATTATATTGAAGCTGTGATTACACGAGAAACTCAGTTTTCAACTGTATCGCACTTCAAAGCCTCCTCTGATGACTTCTGATGTCGTTTGTCAGTTGTGATGATTTAAGTTTGAATTTCATGGCCAACTTTGTCTGACTGAACAATCAACTGTATCTCTGCCATTTTTCAACCCATTTTCAATTTTGAAGAACATTTTATCCCAAATTGCGTGCTCTTTCGGATAGTGAAAAAATATGTATAGGGTGTCTTTCGAAAAAAAAAGTTTGGGGTCACCCGGTATATTGAAATTATGAATAATATGTTTGATCATTCAGATAATTTTTTTCTCATGAGCAAATTTGGTGAACTGTTCTTTAGGAACCATTTTGAAAGAATTCGAAAGGGGCTGGGGGAATACAATGTTTAATATAGGTAATAAGTGATCCAGGGTTATGGTGACTTGGTTGCTCTGAACGTACGATAAAGGGCATGGCGATTGAATCTAGCAATCCAGTTCCATTGAAAAAGGAGAGCATATCCTACGACAATGACGAATATGCCGCTCTCAGGTGGAAAATTGACCAACTGCGTCTTCTAGATCATTAAAACAGATCGGAATTTGAGTAAATTGAGGCTCAATCCCTCATAGGATTCTTGTCGGTACCTATGCCAATAAACTCCAGAATAAAATAGTTCAGTACATTACAGCAAGGTTGAAACATAAAACATAAAAAAATCTTGTTTTTGAGGTTACTGATGCGGAATAAAAAACGATTGGAAAGTATCAAACCGAGACAAAAACGCCTTTTTCATCCAGTTGAGAAATATAACTCACCAGAACGCCCTTTTCATTGAAGTTAAAGATCAGAAGGACCCGAAATTATATTTCGTCGGGTCCACTAAGAAACGAATTCCAGTTTCACTGAAAGTTATTTTCATTCGATGCCGAAACGTTAATTGAAACCGAACTCGAACGCCGCGCTCGATTGGAAACGAACAAACGACTTTTCCGAGCGGTTTTTCAATAAATTAAGGAAACCTCGCAAAAATTGTTTTGAAAATTGATTCGAGCGAGGAAATAATGCCGTATTGATACCAGCATGTTGTCGCGACCGAACGTCCATTCAGTATGATTGCGAAGATTGCAGAGAAAAATATGAGGCGAGTCGAGCAGATGATTGAAAATTGCACTTCTGCTGTAACTGAATTGAACAAAAGTATGTTTTCAGCGGAATTTGAACTCTATCTGCGATGTTAGATTCAGCTTGCTGTTGAATGAGTTCGTTTCTTTCTTCTCACGTACAAATGAAATAATCTGTTCCGGATGTCTTCCATTGTTAGAAAATATATCACTGCGAGAATTCAGACAATTTTCGAAAAATTCTGATCTGAGTGAAAATCTGACAATTGGGTGGAATAATAGCTCAATCAAACTTTATACAAATTTTAAAGTGCCCATTCATTCGACGAGTTCATTCATCAAGGACTCAATGATATCCTGATGTAACTTCTGATATATTTGATGTGGAAAAGTACTCCATATTTGGGAAATTCTTCTCTGGATTCAGTTTCAACGTGATCCGGAAATATTTCTCAATTGAAGCGAAACCGTCTGGCACATACACCAATTTTGTCAATTCCATCGAAATATCCAATACACGAGAAATTTTCTAACTATGCAGCGACAAATTATTGGATATAACTTCATTCCGCGCGAATCAGGACACGTGTATGTCACGATAGATATCCAGTAATACAAATTATTGTCCTCGTGATATGATGATGACCGCCTAGATTTCATCGTATTCCATAGGCGTCGATACAGAGAATATTTAGGGAACCGTGATCCAGATATTTAAGGGTAAACACTTGATAGTACAGTAACCACAGACAATTGTAAGCCACAAGTGAAGAATGTATCGTAAAACTTGACTTCTTAACATCATGTACTGTTACAAAAAAAATTGTTTACCAAAAAATCAGGGGTGGAACCCAAAAAAATATTTATTTAAAAAATATGTAAATTTTTTTGCTATTGTTTCGGAAAGTATAAAATTTATCAAGAAAAAATTTCAACAAGGTGAAAGATAATCTCCACAAGAAATATACTTGATAATTTCTCACAAAAGGCGCTCGTTTTCTCAGAAATCCTCGCCTTAACCGTCACTGCCATTTTCGGCAGGGCCAAAAATTAGATTTGTCATAACTTTGATAAAAATTCATAATCACTCATACACATCCTACATAAAAAGGTTAGGTTAGGTTAAGGTTAGCGCTTCACAATGGTACCATTAAACATATATGCAGGATATGAATAAGCGAATATTTTCAACATTAACTGAAGATAATTCCGGTTTTATGGGTAAGTTGAAAATGAGGCAGGAGTAGAAGTTTTTTTTGGCATGTATAAGAGGGACCTATCACACTTATCTAAAATTGTTGCATATAGTCCAAAGACGGTATGGGTTGCTGCTTTAGTATAATGATTCCATATTTACTGAATTATTCATGATTTTCGAATCATATGCAAACATTTTCGTGAAGTGCGACAAAACACATTTTAGGTACTCAGATACTCGCATATTATATTTGCATGAGAAGGTAGAAGTCTTCAGAAACGATATGAACTTGTTCTTTTTTTCCTCCGATCATTCTCAGCAGGGTTATGACCAATCAAATAGTCGGCTCCACCAGAACATTCAGCTGCGGATAAGCGTGAACCTGAATTTTGATGTCGGTGTTCAATTACGTTTTCTGGTTCCAACTACTGGCATACCAAGTTTGGTGGTACTACAATGGATCCTCGTCTCAAAACCCAATCGTAATTGATTATAAATGATTAACATTCAGACAGTGTTTGGCAGAAAGGCTTACTCAAGGAGGAATGAAGGTTTACCTGATGCTAGGAAAAAATGAGTATAATCTGTAACTACATAAAAAAATTAGAAAAAAAATATTTTTAAGGTTAGTTCCAATATTTTTGAATAACAAACCCGCTGCTAGGACCTAACAAAACCATATTTTTAATAAATTCAAGCTTCCATATTTGTTTTGTTATAGTTTCCGAAAGCTTAATAAAATGACAGAGAGTTTTTTCTTCAAGACCAGTATAAGACTGCAACCTCAAGATTCATTATATTCTACAAGTGAGGTGCCTAGTTCCAAAGTGTACATTCTTCAATTTTCATCAAAAATGAGTGGATGGCGTTAAAAATATAATATTTAGCTGAAAACTTAAATAAACCACCATTTCGCACCAATCACCAGTGTGTTATTGGTGTAGAAAGTTAGGCTTAGTTCCATAATGTTCAATCTATGGTAATAATTTGGTTCCAAACCGTACAAACTCCAAACTCGTCAATTAAAGCAAAACTTACATAAATATTGAGACATTCACTAGGAGTGAATTTCAAAATGAGCATTATATCTTTTGTGTAACAGTTGTACAAGAAAAATTGTATAATACATTCGATAAAAGTGACTTCATTTTGCTTTATATTCCCCATCAAATAAAATGCCACTTTTAACACTCTCATTATAAATAACTATTCAAAAAACCACTCGTCTACTTCACTACGAACTCATTAAACAAAAAAACAGAAATCCGTCAGCTTTACTTTTCTGAAATGATGTTAAGGCAACACAAGCATAGTAAGTTAGTGATTTTCAAGCACAAACCCAAAACAAGGTGAAGAGAATATGCAACGCAAGCCACGAACCAGAAAAAATGACCCTGCAAAGATCGTACGTTTATGTTTTGTTCTTGTTCTTGTACTGGATTTCGATTTGGTGAATAAATATTCCATCAACATAGTCCTGCATCACATTGTTTTCATTCATTTCAAAACGATCTGAAGAAGCTAACAACAATATTTTGCTACAGTTCGAAATCATCTGAAGTATTTCCATCCTGACACCCTGTATATCTCACGACAGCAGCAAAGAAGAGATACCTGCATAAATCAGTCAACGTACATTTCCAAGAAACCTCCCCTGCAAATATTTCATACGAGTTTCACGGATCCATATGAATTCCTCAGATGTTCAGAGTGTAAACATGTAATGGACTCAAAGAAATGTGAAAGGGCGAATGCATACATCACAGAGCTTGACAAGCGTTCAGCGGGAATGAGAAATGCGACACTTGCGAGTTCCTCCAAACACACCAGTCTATTCATCAATTGGCACTCGCGGAATATTGAACGTATAGAGAAAGACTGGATTTCGCTGGCATTCATATTTATGTATTGTAGAGGCTTCACGAGATATTGTTTCCAAGAAATTCTGTCGTAGAACTCTTTCAAGGCTTTGTTCAAAGACTGAAGCGCATATTGAAGCCAATTTGTTGATAAAGGCAAAATAACTGCTGCAAAATTCTTATCAACTAGTGTCGTAGGGTGGTGTTGATAATGATAATAATGAACTCGTTCATTCAGAACATTGTCAAGGGTGAAAATATATACAGGGTGAGTCAGAATAAGACAGACAAATACGGATGCCTCGCCTCATTTCTAGGTAAAAAGTCTCTACGGAAGTATGTCCTAAAATGCATCTCCTCTTAAATTAAAGGGAGTCAAAAGTATGAAAAAAATTTGGTTTGAATTATTTTTCTCCAAAACTCCTCATGAAAAAAATTTCAAACTTGGTACACTAATCAGGGTTTATCAGGGTGATGATAATTAAAAGTTACAATTTTTTATTTCCGTTATCCAGTGGCTTAGTAACGATGGTATCTGGTCAAAGAATGGAATAATGAGCGTTCGACATGAGTTAGGCTCATCGAAATTCTTAATGAAAGTCAATACATTCCATGATCCTAAAAGACGAGGTTTCTGAAAAAATTAAGGGAAACTGAAGATGTCCTGAGAGGCAACGTAATTTCATATATGCAATAATCGCAAAATGCTAATTTCTTACAACTTTTCTGAATATTTGTCAACTTCTTGAACATTTTTCAATGTTGGGAGAATCAGAAACATAATACGGATGAGATGAGATGATATGAGAACATTCATTATAATATTGTTGGATCGAATCGATGTAGTGAATTCATTGATATGTTACCATATTTTTTTGCATATGAGAGTTCAATTGGCAGGAAGGACATCTAGTTTTTAACTTGATAAGCTCATTGTTAAATAATAGGTTCCATTCTGTTATGATATGTTCGTTCTTTAGGAACAAGTGGGTATTGTTTATTTGGGCTGAGGTGAGATGGCGCTCGTGGTTTGGTTAACACTAATCTACAAGTGGTGTCTCAGTTTTTGCCTTGACATGGATTGATAATTGACCATTTGTTGCAGACATTAGATATTGTCTGCAGAGACCTACCCCATACTGATGAGGGTTGTAACATTTGTTTATATAAAAAAAAACTAAATGCTCGTCATTACCTTACATATAAATGCGAAATTGACATATTTTTCAGAAAGCCAAAGGAAAACTTACCACTGAAAGTTTCCTCTCTACGAAATCTTGTCGGACTCGGCATACATAACAGTTTACAAAAATACAACTGGTTATCACTTAAGGTTTTGTACGAGGGCTTGCGGACCATATGTAAGTAGTCTCCTATTTCAACTGAACGGATTCTATGACATTCCTACCGACCATAATAACAACTATACATTTTTTTTGCAGAAAGCATGGCGAGACGAGACAAGACTTTATGAAAATTTCGTCTCGCTACGTGCTTGTCAGTTTTTTTTTTAACAGTTATTTTCAATTGTTCACTAAAACATTGTGACAACCTTCGATTTTTAAATGGGATATAATTCTGGAAACCAGAGTGAAACGCAAAACGTTCAGGATATCAAACAATGTAGGACGCACCAGAACTTTTTGCAAAACCAGAAGCCTATTGAATTCAATTTCAAACCCACGAGAGTGGAATAGAGGCCCACGCCACTGCCACGCCCCCTGATTCCGGGTATTCTCTCTCCCAGTTACATGATCACACCTGTCTGCTATCAGCCCCATCAACAATAATTGCATCATGCTCGAATCGCACTCATCAACAAGTCGAATACGCACAGATATGCCAAGTGAGTTTCCATACTGGAACGTCATTCGAGTTCGCGATTCGGCTTTCTGGATATATTAAAATGTCTGTTCAAGTCGAAGAATAGTCTGGAAAGTTTGTTGCTCATTGTAATCGCATTCGGAATAGGGGAGTTTAGAATTATATACGGTTATTGGCATCAATAGAATTCCCGATATTATCGGAGTTCTGGTAATACGAAGGGACTGAAATCATGAATTCATGAGGATAAATGAAGAAGAATATTGTTTGAAGGACGCATTTTGTGAATATAGATCACAATTTGGTTGTTTTTGGTTTTTCTAGCGACTATCATTTGAAAACTGAAAAATTCACCACTCCAAAAGGAGTACTTTCAACTTTTCAACTATGGTTACCAAATTAGAGCGGCATTTTTCCCACCATCAGGTGTACTTCGGAGATCAAGAACACTTTTTCCCTATTATTTGCATCATCCTCTTTCGAGATGTACCGTGTCACATTAATCGATTTCGAATCTGCAATTCATCATAATTACCTCATGAAATTTCAAAACTGAAATAAAGAAATATTAGCTATCTTCCCACTCGGAGATGGGAAAGTTTCTGCACTCAACAACTGTAAAGAAATTAAAACATTTTCTATTCGGACCTTAAGTAAGTTTATAAGATAACAGCAGGTTCATGAGCAATTGAATTTCCACCCAGTGCATGGAAATCAAATACTATTGGACAGTTGAAACTATTCAATTAAACTGTGGTAGAAGTCCATTATGTCTCAAAGTGGAGTGGTATGGATATACAAATCAGTAAAACGCAAAGTCGTCTCCACTGGAGACGACTTTGCGTTTTACTGATTTGTATATTCAATTAAATGTAATACAAAGAAATGAAAATCAATTCAAAAATACAAAAACGTTTTAAATATAAAATAGTATCAAGATGAATATCTTGATCAAAGTCCGGGACTTGAAGTGATGGCGCATTAGCTGTTTCAGTTGGTGGAAAACCCGGTAAAACCCACAACACCATCAGAATTCAGATTGTCAACTCTCTCATAGAAAAGGGCCAATTCTTCCTGAAAGATGAGAGAATCAATCTTGGATGATCCACGGGAGTCATCGAAGAGGTGCCAACAATTAGAAATAAGGGTGTTTGCAATATGCTGTATAGTGTCCATTGGAAATGCTGCCGCTATGATTGGATATGGCGTAGATATTAAAATTAGTATTAATTCCATCCTGAGGAGAATATTGGTTCAAATTCAAATTTTGTATGAGAAAATCAATCACATTGTCCAATTTACTGCCATCAGTAGAAAAAACACGTTTTGAATGTATAACTGAAATTTTTGGAAATGTTTGTATACGAATCATCATTTTGAATTCCCTTTTATAATAATAATAATAATAATAATAAAGGTCTTTTTGAAAGGAAAATTTTTACACTATATATACAATGGAATAGTATGTTGGGCGAGATTCAGCACAGGCGCGTGGTATCGAATGATATCACACACCTGCCTGTTCTTCCACCTAACCCAAGTTGAACACCATGGCCTCGCGTCTTCAGTCAAAGTCTCCTCTTCTGTTAACAGTTCAATACATCGTGTTGAATTCACGGCTTCGTTTGGTAACTCTGGAATAGGGATTGAAAGTACCTAGACTTCAGCTTACCGGCAAATGTATCAACAATTTTGGAATTATGAGCAGATTTATATTTTGTTCAAGAAATGGAAACTTTCTGATTATCATTCATGATAACCAAATTATTTTGTGATGAAGGATTCTCTGCACTCGTCTTGTTTAATTCTTCATGTAAGTCTACCAGAAGGTGTCTTAGAAACTCCTCCGAATCTGCTGGGACGGTAATATTGAAGGAAGGAGCAAAATTTCTGAATACATTGACGAAACGTGAACAATCCACCATTTTCCGAGAATCTCAGGACTCCAGATATTTTTGATCAAAGATATAGAAGATTTCACTAGATTTCCCTCCATTCTTGTTATTCAAATCCTCCATACAAAAATCATTCTTGAAAAATTTCAACAAAACCTTGGTGTTCGAAAGACAGGATCATGCTATTTATAAAACAGGTATTTCCTAGATTCTTCAATCCTCTTAGACAGAAATTCATGGCCAAAGACACCAAAAGTTTCGACAGCTATTGGATGGAAAAGATAATTAGGTTCAAGATTTTGATATTTCTTCCTTTTTAATTTTTTGCTGGATATTGCTGCGGCTCCTGCGGACTTAGAAGTGTTTGATAAATGAGACGCTGCAACTGTGTCACCACAAGGGAAGTCCCACACCACAGGTTTGCTACATTTCCAAGGTATCAGCGTCATACTATCAGGACGTTTACCATCATCTCGGATAGTGCCAAGAGGTTCTGACACAGCTGGAATACCTGCCGATACCATAGAACGTTTAATGATATCATTGACTTGATAATTTCTGGATAAACGACCTGCACTTTTATAACAGCTCAAACCATGAGTTCTTTTTTGATGCACTTCACTACCACATATACATTTATGAGAAAGAGAACTATCTAAACCCAGTCGCAGTCCAATAGATATCCTGAAAGACTCGTCATCTGAAAGGGTTCCGAGAGAAGCCACAGGTAAAGCGTGCAGCTCCAGATTCTTCAATACTGACAGCTTTCAGGAGAGCCTTTTCTGATTCAGACTTGGACGAATCTAGTAAATTTTTTGAGATTATATTCAAAAGTGGAAGGTCCAAAGATTTTTGAATATTTCTGGTAGCGGGTGGCAAATCTAGCTTGGTTTGTAATAACCAAAGAGAAACAGCTTTATAATAAAACTCATCAGCCCTTTCGGAAAAAGTGGAAGGGTAAATAGAATCGATAAGACTGGATACACTAGTGATGGAAGCTAAGAATGCAGGTAATGCAAGGGAAGAAGCCAAACCAAGAATCTTCATTAAAATGATTAGTAACATTTTCCAAAGTATGGCGCATCAAATTGTCGAAATCTTGAAGCTCATTGGTACACAGAGAATATCTGAGTGTATACATCAATTTTGGTATAGCGAGGCAATTTCTCAAGAGAAAGAATGAGACATGAGTTGGTAGTTCACTCAGACGGGTGGAGAGTAACTGTAGAGAGTTATTTTTACTTCTAATATGTCCAGAAAGAGCATTAATAGAAAGGACAGTCAATCATATGAATTCATATGTTGTTGATAAATAAGGCCATTCAATGCTGCCTTTTCTTCTAATCCGATACCGTGGAATACGTTGGTCAAAATACTGACGAACAATTAACGCAAGATGCGGAGGAGCACCGTCCTTTTGAAAAATAAATTGTTCTTCATCATGCTGTGGATCATTTTCAATAATATCAGTCACGGTAGTGTCAATAGCGTCTTCTAGTAATTGCAAATACATTCTGTCAGTCAAATCACCAGGTAGAAA
Organism: Chrysolina haemoptera; assembly: GCA_958298965.1. Classification (NCBI taxonomy): domain Eukaryota; kingdom Metazoa; phylum Arthropoda; class Insecta; order Coleoptera; family Chrysomelidae; genus Chrysolina; species Chrysolina haemoptera. The sequence continues at coordinate 52,239,630 of OY282585.1, forward strand.
AAACTGTCGCTCACTGCAAAGGACATCCCTTGAAATGTATTCGGTTTTTATCACGACCTTCATGAAAAATTCCTTGGTTCGAATTGGACCAAATGGTCTATAGGTGGTCCAAATGTTTCAATGAACATTTCCATGCAACTAGCAATTGCGGAGACATACTTGTAGGACTCTGCACGGAAATTCATTAGATGTAATTCAACGTTCATCGTGGTATTAGCCAGGAAAGTAGTTGTTTTCTGATGGATTTTCGACCCAATCATTCTTATTGTATAGGATTATGGCAATAAGCGTCGTCCTGGTAGTGCAGGACATCTTGTTTCTCTTTGGGCCAATGCGGCAATGGACAAATTTAATGATATTTTCAATACTATATTCAACGCAATGCAATGGAAATATTAATCAAAACTAATAAAGCAGTGAAAAAAATAAAATAAAATCAATGGATGAATTAAAAATTTAATTGAGTAAACGTCAAACTATATGTCATTTTCATGGTGATATGATTGTTCAGCAGTAATAATTTACCGGGGAACTTATCAGTTAAATGTTAAATACATTGATATGATAGGTTCAAATTGAATGGAAAAAAAAAATTGCTGTAATTTTCTACTAACACATTATCAGGGGTAATATAATAAGTGGTATGATTATTACCGATAATTTTTTGGAATATTAATGAATTGCAATTCCAAAGCTGAAAATACAACGAGTCCGCAGGACGAGTTGTATTTTCTTGCATTGGGATTGCCAATGAATTGATATTCCAAAAAATTATAGGTTTTTAATCATACCACGAATTATATTTAGGACGACAATATATCGATTTGAAATAAAGAAAAATCGTGTCACCTGGTAATTGATGCTTTACTTCTAGCCGTATTCAACGGAATAATAATAATTTAAATCATTATTTTCACTTGACAGATAGTAAAACAAAAACTAAGCAGGTTTATCACCGTGAAAATACAGCGACAAACTATATTTTCACTGTAGTTTCGATTCTGTTGGCTGAATTTCAAAATTTGAAATCCAGTGATTGGTTGTTGAGCAAGGAAATATATTGTCATTGTAATTTTGATGCTATTGGTCGATTTGAAATGTTTTCTCATGGCGATTGGCAGAAAAATAATAATTATTATGCATAAAGATCCTAATAAATCACATTATGCCTTCAAAAACTCAGCTATAATGCCATGAATGCCCAGCTGAGTTTTGAGTTTCAACTGCTTCAAGGACATTTTCTCTTCTTGTTCTGTAACGTTACCAATTTCACTGATATCCAATAGATGAAGCTCAAGTACACTTCTGATGGTTCACTTCATGTGTCTGTGGAGATAATGGAGAAGCAAGGTCCGTGACACACAGACTAATGCAGGGTCAAGCTCCAATAAGCCAGAAGGACGGAGCTGACTACCGGAAGCTACATGAGGAACTGAGGGCAGACCCAGTAATGGGAATGCCAACGGACGTGATGGTTCCCAAATACAGCTTCAAAAAGAACTTCAAAATACTGATACCAGACAGAAAGGACTGGGAGAATGGGCCACCCGTGAATGCAAGATCAGTCTGGTATACAGACGGGTCAAAGACAGATAACGGAGTCGGCGCTGGAGTTTACGGGGCAAAGCCAAGGTTTAACATCCAGCTTAGCCTTGGAAAATACGCCACAGCGTTTCAGGCAGAGGTAACGGCTATACAACACTGTGTCGGAGAAATACTGAGACGAGAGATAAGGAACAAAACAGTGGCCATTTACTCCGACAGTCAAGCTGCGCTCAAGGCAATCGGTTCCCACCAAGTCAAATCAAGACTGGTTTGGGACTGTTTGTGTGATCTGACCGAGCTGGGTAGTCGTAACAGTGTGACCCTAGCTTGGGTGCCAGGCCACGAGGGACACCTGGGCAATGAGCGGGCCGACACACTAGCCAGAGAAAGCTCTTCGGCAGCGCTCATTGGGCCGGAACCCTTCTGCGGCGTAGCAAAATCCACCACAAAAGCCCACACCAAACACTGGGTACAAAACAAATCTCAAGAGTGGTGGGAAACCCGACCAGGATTGAGACAGGCCAAGGAGTTCATCAAAAGACGCTCGCCAAAATTCACGACGGAACTCCTCAGTTATAAAAGGAGGATCGTCAGACAAGTAGTAGGTCTGCTGACAGGCCATTGTAGGCTTAACAGACATATGAATATTATAGGTCTGGCGGAAGAAGCAATCTGCAGGTTCTGCCAGGAAGAAGAGGAAACCGCAATACATGTAATATGCCAGTGCGAAGGACTAGCAAGGGTGCGGTTTCTACAACTTGGAGATGAAAAGCCAAGAGCGGAAAGCTATCTCGAAAGGCCATTATCAAATTTGCTCAGTCTGATGAAATGGACGAAGCTAGATGATGTGCTATAAGCAATCGGAGCCTCCACAATAGATCTGAAAAGGTCGCAGTGGATTAGGCCAAGGGGCCAGCTCCCTGGTAATATCTATCTGTGGAGATAATATGATGAAAATTGTAATTCCCTTTGCTATATCTTCATCTCTATGCTATTGTCTGTAAGTTTTTCGAAGGACCATTTCTCGCAACGATTATTCGGCCGCTCTAATCTGCGAGTATCACCAAAAAATTCAGTTAATCCACCATTCTCCGCCTAATCACCACTTAGCCCTTAGACTACTTAAAATGCAATCTACCCTTTTCCTCTCATTATTGCCTAAGCCTCGCCTTTCTCGTTAAGGCCCCGATGCTGCTCTGTCGTTTTAATTGCAGGCCCTCGCCGGGCCACACAACTTGTCAACCGAACTTACAACGGCCACATTTTATTGCGGAAACTACGGAGGCAACGAAACTCTCAAGTTGGCTTCGTTGGAAATTCGCCGAGAACGTTTGTCGTTTGTTGTTGGGATTCCTCGTACGAGTATACTTTGCGGCAGAACGGGTCACTAGATGTTTGGGAATTGATCGTATGCAAGCCGCAAACGCATATTATAGTGGAGAATTGATGAGTTTGCATGCTGGTTCCGATTTGATTTTGGTAGGCATTTGACAATAGTTGATGATATTTCAAGATAATGATCATCAACCGAAGAGAATGGTCCGTCGTTTTTTCGTTTTTTTCTCTTGAAATTAAGTTTCTATATACAGTGATTTTCAAAAGGTTTGCACAACATGGGAAACTTTTTATACTACGATCTTTAGAGAAGTACCAAAATCTCAAAAACTAAACAAGATATGGAAAAGTGTATGACAACAATTTTATTGTACTCCATTAGTACTACAAAAAGTTTTGAGTGAATTTTTTTCCTATTTCAAAAATTTAAAAATTTGTCGGAACTTAGAAAAAATTTTCGACGATTCTGAATAATTCCAAATATTTCCCAAACGGCTGCATATTTCCAAATTTTTCATAAAACCTTTTATGATTGTTTTTGAAAAGTATACAAAAAATGTAGATGAAAAAAAAAAACGGAAAAATCGATATATCTCCAGAACCAATAAAAAATGAGGAATGATTTTTTTGTCAAAAATACCTCTCAAACTCTATCAACCCCTTCCAATTTGGTTTCTTCGAATTTATTACCAGAACGGGAAAAAAATAAAACCTAAAAAAATTCGTCGGGACTTAGAAAAAAATTTCGTTTCGTCGATTTTGAATAATTTCAAATATTTCTCAAACGACTGCATATTTCCAAATTTGTCATAGATCCTTTTATAATTGCCTTTGGAAAATATACAAAAAATGTAAATGAATTGTTTCTTCAAAATCAATAGTCCAGGAAATATTTGAAAAAAAATCGGAAAAATCGATATATCATTCACATTGATCGTAGTATTCATATTATTGGTGTCCAATTATAGTTTCAAACGGACTCAATGGTGAAGACAGACACGCATTGATCGTAGTATTCACAATATTGGTGTCCAATTATAGTTTCAAACGGATTTAATGATAGAGACAGACACGCATTGATCGTAGTATTCACATAATTGGTGACCAATTATAGTTTAAACCATTTCCAACAACTTCTAGGGTATATACGTGTACACGGAAAGGATATATGTGTACACGGAAAGGATATACGTGTACACGGGGGGCTAGGATCGTCGCGCGAAGCGCGATAGTTAAGCCGCCGGCAGGCCAAGTGTGGGCGCAAGGCGGATGCTAGCGTAGGCGAATCCCGCGCCCAAACTTGTTTGTTATGCATTTGACAGAAAATTTTATTCTACATAAAAGTTGGTGCTTCGTGAAAAACTTGTATTTGAGTTATCAAATTTCCAAAAGGTGTACAGAAGAGAACAAAAAAATAGGAACTTTTATCGAGACTAATCTACCCTTATTTTTGATATTATCGAAAAAATGTATCAAGAAAAGTTGTTTAGAATCGAAAACAGTATTGAGATTTGAAATCACAGCCACCTACGCAACATTTTTTGTTCTTTTTATATTTCTAGCCTCATAAAGAGTATTACAACGACACAACGATATTTTAATGCGAAATTTGGTACGATTTATCATTTGTACTAGAATATAGACGTTTGTTGAAAATCAGTATGATTTTATGGAAGAAAATTATTTAATGAATCAATTGATTATTGGTAAACGAATAAATAATAGTACAATTCGGCAACTTTACGATCACTTAAATCATAAAAAAATTTATATTTTTATTTTTTGAACTTATTTCCGAATTAATAAAAGGGGTATTTTTTCAAACCTTTCGAAGTAAATGCTGGTCAGGTTTTTGTCCACTTTGAATGTACACGATATATTTCGCAAAGTCGTTTTCAGAATTCATTTGCCAGAACAACTGTATTATATCAAAAGACAATTACGATTTTCTGTTTGTAAGATTTAATTTTGTTACTTACTTGGCTATGCTATACTAATGATATGCATAAACGCATAAGATTGCAGCTGCTTCAACTCTTTGAGGATTGAATGAAAAACTTTATTTATCGCTTCTGGATATTTTATAGAATAATTTAGAATGCATTTATTTTAAGATTGAATTTTCTTCAGAAGGTTTCAAAGAATACGTCTTTTCATCCTCTATAGAATGTCACAATCAAAAATTGTTGTTGTTGTTGAAATTGTTTTTTCCGTTAACCTGCTGTCAACAGAAAGTTCATATAGTTTTCGTATCAACAGAAATAAAATGAGAATTCGCCCATAATTTTGTTTGAAAACAATTTTTGGACCCACCCTGTATCGACACACAAAAGTCTTTTCTCGACACATTCCGATCTCAGATTGGCCAGAATGTGTCAAGGAGTATCCATATCAATAAAATCTTCTATTTAGATGTTTGTTTCGACTATCTCTTCAATGGAAAAACTATGAAAATTTAAATTCCAACAATATCCCTAAATTCACCGTAGATTGTGGCAATGGTCCTTTTTTTAAAGAGTTTAGAAACTGAAAAAAGTCCTTCAACATCTCTATTTTAACGTAATCTGGGGAAAATACCAGACGAAGTCGGAAGAAAAAAAAGCATGAAAAGATTCTTTCAAATGTAGAATAAGAGGTCAACTAATTCCATTTGCATCAACGGAAGCACTTTCTCTGAAAGCCCAATTTATTCTCCATCTTATCCACAATTCCTCGATAAAATCGTAGAGTGATGTCAAGTATCATGGAAAATCAATAGCCATTTTATGGCCAATATTGATAGGAGAATAGAACCGAAAGCTTCTCCTGTCTGACACAGGAATTTTCTACAATATGCGCCATAAAAGCCTATTGCAAACTTTTCTTAACTTTATTGAGAGTTACTTTACTTTGATATTATAAAGGAAGGCTATCGTTGGATAGCAGGGTTTCTACTGGGCTTTCTTATATATTTTGATTTCGAATGGCAGACATTTGTAGAACTCCTGAATAGTATTGAATAGTGCTAGGAATCGCATGTTAAAAGGTAAGACCTCGTTAATCGTTGGCTCGCACAAGTTTCGACTTTTGAGGGTTGCCGTTCGTAAGGGGATGACAGCTGGTTAACGGAAAAAAACAATTTATTTTCAGTAGTGATAACTCAAGGACAACAATGAACATCGGTCGGCGACGACTATCGTTATCAAACGATCTCCCAGAAGAACTCTGAGCTTTGTTTCAGATATCTGACTGAATCTCTCAACCCGGAGAATCGGAGTGCTTCTTGATCTACTCGCCACCAGGTGGAGCGGCTTACACCCGTTTCATCAGCGCGAGACCAGATTGACCAAATGACGGAATTGTCGTATTAGCTGTATTGGTGGATTTGAACTGAATTCAAATTTGAACCGGCTAGCTCCAGCTTCAGCTAAACGCATAGATTCAGAGTCTCATAAATAGGGAAGGCTCTGCGAGGTCATGTTCCTAAATTCCTTTTTGATTTATTTACGAAGACTTGAGAAATATTCTCAAGTTATTAATACGTATGCGCACTGTAGGTGAGAATAACTCCCTCTACAGTAGCGTTTAGATAGGTCAAGGCAAGTCTAGAGTTAAATAAACAGACATTAATTCAACTGAGTTTTCAGTCTAATTCTCTCTGCGTGGCAACGGGGAAAAAGGGTTTTATAGGATATTCACTATTCATTGGATACACATATACATACAAAAATTATAACAAGTACAAGCCCCAGCTATGTCTCAGAGTACACATCCGAAGAGGGAACGAATTCTCAGCCGGCATTGCCAAAGCTATTACCAAAAATAGGGGACCCTTTAGTGGCTTTTATGCACTCTGGGTAATGTGTGTACAACTGAGACACATTACGGGAAACACAAGGAACACAGAGTGTTCAACAACATGCCTTATGTCTAAGTATCACTATAAATTCTAGTATTGAAGTATTGTTAAAAATTATTTAAAACAATAAAAAAAAGTTTACTTAAAATTGTCTTTAAATATTTAACTTTAAAAATCACTGAAATAACATCTCTGCGTAGAACAAGAGTTTTATGCTAATATTTCACTGCAATCAGTATGCCGTGCTATTTCTTGAAGAAAACTGAGTTTTTTAGAGATCAACTTTAACTTGAATACACCAGCTTGTCGCTTACAAGGCTTCTCTAGTACTCACTAGAGTCTTCTTTAGGAAAGGAACAGGAGCAGGGTCTCAGCAATGAAACGAGCGAATATATGAAACCAATTCCACTCGAATACCAGCAAATATCAGGTTCTGGCTGAAGATCCGATATAGTTTGAATTTCTAATTCCAGAATTCAACAGCAACACCGATAGCCAAGCAGCACTGAAGGCTAATCGTTGAAAGTTAAATCGATATTGTTTGTTAACAAATATCGCCGGAACACAGCTTAATTTCGTAAATGATACACATTTACTTCAGCATCCAATATAAAAGGCCAAATTTATCCAAGTGCTCAAGAGACTTGGAACGACCAAACTAACTGCAGACTATCTAAAGACTGACTGCCTGACGGAAGAAGACTAACTGCAGAAGACTAACTGACTGAAGAAGCGCGATTTGCGTTTCTTTTATAGCCGCGATCCGCGAGATTTCTCGCGGGGCGTGGCCTAGCAGAATTTCTGGCCAATCGGAGGCACAGAATTCTAACAAAGAGATTTCACTTTGGAAACATCTTTTTCATGATTTTTCCTAAGTTTACTAAAAATATCAGTGCTGTGGATTCTCGAATCGATCGATGATTAAAATTTTGATTTTAATTGGGAGTGCAAGACAGAATTGTGGGATGATTCAGACAGGGAACAGATGGCTTCAAAGCTATCTGTAGTGACCTACCCTGTACTGATGATGAGGCAAGAACCTCGAAACTAGTCTACAGGTGGTCCCCCTGTCCGAATCAAAATTCTGCCATTTGGTTACAGGGAGCGCTCGCAATTGTTTCCTCTGCAATGAGGTACATTGCACAAGTATCTGTTGGAAATAATTCAATACCCGTCGTGGTATTAGCCAGGGGAGTAGTTGTTTTCTGACAGGTATATGCCACAATTAGCCTACGTAGTAGAAGAAAAATTAATTGCGACTAAAGTTTATCTTTCAGATGATTCCACATCTGATTTTATGAATTTCCTGTTCATATTTTTAAATAAATATAAAGAAAATGAGTTTCGAATAATTTCGAATTGTGCGTTAAAACTCGAAGGTGAGAGAAAAAATATCGCTGGCCTGTTACTCTACGCCTTTGTAGTATGCAAATATTGATTGATGCGGTCTTAAAGCAAACACGTTTTGCATGGCGAAATACCTTAAAGCTCGCCCTGCTCTCAAACACGTATTTTTCATGAGTTTTTTAGTATACTTCTGCTCCAATCCGCTCATAAATTGGCGGCAAGAGCTTACTGGAGTGGAACAGATACAAAATATGGGGCTGACTTGGCTAGTTTTTAAAAGGTCGGCTATACAGGGTGGCTTCTGTCTCAACGCGGAAAACTCAATTGAAGTAAAACAGAATTTTTGCAGGAGTATCAAATGAATGAAATAGGAAAATCGTGGAACACAAGTTCATTTCGCTACAGCAGCTGTGGTATGTTTACTTGCACTGCACTATTTGGGAACTTTGATGTGTTGATGAATTCACTGGATTTTCATTTCTACAACGAACAACTACATTCCATATGAAAGATCATAATGGGCTAGGAGACGAGGAAATATAATCGCTCCAAAAAACCAAATCGTTTTGAAGATAAATATGATATTTTATAATTACCTTTAAAAAAAACTTCAACTCTCTGTATCTCAGAAACGAAGCAGCTCCGGACATATGTTCATGAGAACTTTTTTTCTTAAAACGACCTAAAAAATAAAAAAATCTAACGTCCTGTATCTCAGAAACGAAGCAGCTAATCCAAACGTCGTGAATCAGAAACCATAGAGAATTACTTTCTTGGTTATTTAGGCGGGAAAAAATTCACCCTCTGGACTATTTGAATGAAGCTTATCTTATCAAGATTTTCATCATTACATTTCTAGCCGCTGAGCTTTCAACACTTGTCTAGCATTTCGACAATTCAGCGTCTAACTTATAATTGGCAGATGTTGTCGAAACTGTTATTTTGGTGTCAGGTGTGGGATCAGATGAAAAATCAATTATTTCTAACTCGTAGATGTTGTTGAAATTCATGTTTCGGTATCAGCTATGGGGCTAGACAAGATATTAATTATTTCTTTCTGATGCTGTTCAATAATAGTTAACCCAAGTTGATGCAAATGCACGAATCAAATATTGAAGTCGATAAACATGGCTTCTGCATCAAGTATTGATTTCTCAGCGGATTTGTCACGTACCCAAACACCTGATTCCCACTCTCTATCATCAAAGCGCATAATAATACATTATCAACTCGTTTACGGTCACAAGTCAAACAACTCTGAATGAGCTCCCATTTCTGGACTAGTGGCTCCGCAATGGAAATTCATTCCAACTTTGTCGTATTAGGCCGCATTATTTCCAGCACAAAGCAACTAAGAAACTTGCAGACATTCAACCACAAATTTCAGCTTCAGCTTCTGGTTAGTCGATATTCCGGCCCACGGCTTTCAGTTCTGTTCTCTGCAGCGACCACATTTAGCTATGACTGTGTCTCTGCCGAATCCAATAAAACTCTTGTAGGACTGGCAATGAGTAGGTTCTGACTTACAAAAGGTCAAGGAGAGTTCAAATTTGAAACTTCCGTTCAGTTTGGTGTCCTTATTAATAATCCAAGTTTGCGACTTCGAGCTACCGCCGCTTGCGCCGCCATATTGGAAAAATGGTACCAAATACCAGTTTTTCGAGAATATCTCCTTTTCAGCTATTTTAAAAATTATAGAACATAACATTTTCTATAACTTTTTTGGATGGATAGTTCAGGAGTTACAGTGGAGTCAAGCTCAGCAAATTTCTACAATTCGTATCGCTACATTTTGTATCGAAATTTCAGCAATCACCGATTATTTAATACATACTTTTGTTTCTTTATCGTCACCGCTCCACCATAAGGTAGAGTGAGAGTGTGCCTTTCTTTTTTCATGTGATATCCCCAGTAGGCCTAATCCAGAATTTGGTATTCACTAACGAGTTTTTTTCTGTATCGATGCCCTAAATGGGCCAGACTCACTGATACCATTATATTCTTGCAAATTTGTTTCCTCTTCCAAATTTTCATCTTGGTTGTCGTCTTCTTCGACCTCGTGTGCCAATGATTTCGCAATGGTCAGATTATGAACACTCGATCCGAAGCGAGTTTGATGTGACATAAAGAAACCACTGCGCGATTTTCACATCGTATCGTGACAGCTCTCGTATCGAGTGTTTATGATTGCACCCCAGGTCTTCATTATCGTCGTTGTCGTCGTCTTTTTCTTTTTCATTACATGGAAACATCCCTTCTTGCACTTGAACGAATTGTCTATTTTTAGGTCCAGATCTTTCAAGCTGAGCCACACTGTTCATTGATACATCAATTACATTATCAGTGAACCTTATTCATATTCAGGCGAAATATCTGGATGTTCTATCATTCGTCAACATGCACAGAAAAAAATTGGTACCTGAATACAATGAAAAAGTTCATAGACTCAATGAATATTTGTATCAATATTGGTCCAATGAACGCAATCGTTATGTCAATGTACCACTGGTTAACCATACTATAAATACGGTTAATAATATCAATCAATGCTTTCATTGATATCATGATCTAGTACATTAAGTAGGTTCGTTATGGTAATGAATTCCATTCATCAAACGAATAAAGAGTGATCACCCAAGCAATGAATTGTATTCGTGCAACTGATGAAACTGTATTCATCGGATTAATTATTATTGTTCGTTCTTCGAATAAATGTTGTATGATTGCTATAATGATTCAGATTAGTTCGACGATGGATATTTTTCATCAATCCAATGAACGGTGATTATTAAGTATCGGTTATTCCTTGGTTCGATAATTGATATACATTAAATCTATGTTTCAGTTTATTCTCGTGATGCTTTCACACATTGAACTAATTATTTTGTTTATCATTTGAATAAGTGGTATTTATTCAATCATTGCATATCATTCGTAAATGCAATGAAGTCCTCCCACTGATATTGGGAATACAGTGAGTTTCCGAAAGATATGCAAAATAATTAACATGCATTCATCAGAACATCGCAATCCTGATTGGAAGCGTATCTCCAAGTAATCTTTTATTTCGGCTGGCTCCTTTCGGAGCTCTTCGGATGTCTCTGTAGTCTGTGCTACCTGAGAAGATGCTTCAACGATCGCTTCTGTCTGCTTAAGTTAACCGGCTCTGTGCAAAAAACGAAGTCATACGAAGTGGTTCCTCTAGTGGAGGCGCTGTATACTACCAGCTAAAGCTAACTTGCCAGCAACGGAGATTTCTATGCGAGGATTCGGCTGAACAGATGCCGGCAAAATTTATGAATATATTTAAACACGAGATGCCTTGGTTGGACATATGGCTTATTATTATATTCATGAACATATTAATTACGGATTTATAGAATGGGAGGAAAATGTTACTTCTATCTGCCTAACAAAACTGGGACTTAGTAACTTCGTTACACCTTCTATGATCTTTCCATAGCCCCAATAAAACCTGTGTGTAAATCTGAAAATAGATTATCATTGATTTCGATAAACTTGGATTCATTGTAACAATAAAATCATCTCTGGGACCATTGATTACGTTCATTAATGTGATGAACAATTTCAAATGGATTCAGTGTACCCCTTTCATTACCTCAATGAACTTTTCCATAGCAGCAACGAAACCTGTTCATAAATGTAAAAAAAGATCATCTTTGATCTCAATGAACTTGAATTCATTGTATCAATAAATACCTTCCTACATCAGTGACTGTTAAATCATTATCACGATGAAAAGTTAATTGTGCCAATGAACGGAAAGGTAATAAACGATATTCATTGATATTATGTACTACATTTTTTTCATAAAATAATATACATTGTTCCAATGCACTTTTTTCTTCATTTCAATAATCTTTTTCAAAGCCGTAACGAAATATGTTCATAGGTCTGAAATTAGATCATCATTGATCTCAGTGTACCCCTTTCCTCATCTCAATGAACTTTTCCGCAGGAGCAACGAAAACTGTTCATAAATGTAAGAAACGATCATCTTTGATTTCAATAAACTTGAATTCGTTGTATCAATAAATACCTACAAAATTCAGTGAATATTTGTTCATTGCCACGATGAAAAATGTATTTTGCCAATGAACAGTGAGGTAAAAAACGGCATTTACTGATATAACGTACCACATTTTTTTCAGTGTGTGAGGTTCAGCCCCGTATAAAGTATGAACGAATACTGCAGTAAGAAATGACTGTGGGTTTCTAATCAGAAATAATATTCAATGTGATGGAAAAAGATGACCAGTTGAAATGCTTCGCTTGTAGTATTTCGTGCATTCACGAACGTAAATGCCATTTAACATTTCAAAAATCGAAATCAGTATAAAAATATTTCAGGCGACAGTATAGAGGTGTTTACTGGTATTCAAGAATTACTTTTTGTTTATTTCATCGAACATAACCCTGGTGTGGGGATCAAATCTCTGTGTTTGCAATTAAGAGATCACCAAGTTTGTTTTGGTATCTGTTTCCTCAGCTCAAGAGGGATTAAAAGCCAAAATCAATCTCTGAGGCCACCCGCCATCCAGAGATAAGAGTAACTAACTTTATCACCTGCCACGATATTATTGTTCTCCTTTTCTTTCATCAGGCCTCTTATTTTCCATTATTGGGTACAACCCCTGGAATTCTGCACGAAGAGGTATCTTCACAGGTCCTACTGTAGTTCAGAGGACCACCCTCAGTGTATGCCGATAAGGTAGCCAAGGATTTGGATGAGTACCCTTTTTATTTTCATTTTGTCTATTGCCTTCAACCACCGATTTTGAAACCACATCGTTATTTAATTTAATGCAGCGTTCGGTTAGCCCTTAGTACATAGAACTGTTTCAACACCTAGTACGTACTGGGCCAGGAATTTTGCCCTGAGAACTGGTGATTTATAGTTGTCAATATAGACTATCTTTACCCTCCCTTCAAACCGGATTTATTATTATTATTATAACTATCGCCCCGAACCTCCCTTTCTCCACTGGGTTATCTAGTGTCCTACCATACTTTGAGTACTAGCTGATCGGTAGTGCACTATACATTTTTGGTACAATTTTATATCGAAATAACGAACATTGCTTCACAACACATTAGTAGCAGAACCAGAAAAAAAGGACCGTTTTCAGGAGTGCTCCGGGTGCCAGGTCTTTTTTTATTTTTACTGGAGTGAGCCCAATGTTGCTTTTTTACCAACCCCATTGCTCTGGACTCTTCTATCATTGTATATCATTAGTCCAAACTGGTGGTGTTTTCTTTGGAAACGCCATAAAGAGCGACGAAAAAAGTTTCCCCGCAGCGGCAATGACTTTGAGGTCTGTGTTTCGCTCTTTGAAAACTTGTTCGGCTTAAATATTCGTTCTTTTCGAGTGTTTTTTTAAACTAAATTTTTTCCATGTTGAAAACAGCAGAACTAATGTCACAACCGTTGAATGCATGCAAGAGCAATGTGTTGTCCGAATATATTTCTGCATACTGTAGACTTCCAGAAGAGTGATATTGCGGAAGTTGGCTCCGCTGTAACTAATGAACTATCAATCTTATTGAAAACATATTTGCCACAAAGGTTGAAGAGAAATTCATGTTATATAATTTTTATGATAGCTGTTTGTGACCTAGGTGGCTCGGGAGATAAGAAATTCTCGAAAAACTGGTTTTTGGTACCATTTCTCCAATATGGCAACGCGAGCGGCGGTCGCTCAAGGTCGCAAACTCGGATTATTACGAAGGACACCAAACTGTACGAATTCCACAAATTAGAACTCTTCTTGACCTTTTTTAGTGAAAGTCCCCTTTTATGTATTTAGTGCCTGGATTATTATACGGCAGTACAATGAGGAAAAATAGCCCGATCGCAATAAATGTTGTCGATAAACATGACGTTTGTAGAGCTGTGAAACGGGGCACAAGAATGCGACTTTACAGATTGTGAATTTAAGGTAGATAGAAAACGAAAACCCAGATCTGGTGACATGAACATTGTAGGGAAGCCATTGTTTGAAATAAGATCGGACTACAAGCAGTCGAAATACCAATATCGGGAAACTATCTGAACGAATTAGGAATAATGGAAAAATGGGAGAGTAAAAACGCATTCGAAACAATGAACGGTTCACCAACGGGTGAAATGGATTCTTTGTATATCAGTTGTAAACGAAAACGGAAAGCAATAATAATTTCGTAATGACAATAATATTTATTTTGATGAAACGAAAGAACACTCTTTTGTCTTATTTCCACTACATTTTTATTGTTACGACCGGTTTCGGGTTTCATCCCATTATCAAGTATAAAAACTAACTAATACAATTGAACTCTAAGCCTAGTTATATAGGGAGTTTGCAGGTAGGCTGGATGGAGAGGTAATTAAGAGAACAAGGGTGAAACAATATAAATTTCAACCCTGGAGGTGATGGAAATTACCTGGGTTGTCAAATTTAATAATATCTATAATTAGTCCAAACGTAAATTATTACGATAGAGGAAAAATGCTACTGTTCAAACATAAATTGGATATAAATCAGTTCTACCTCTTTTAACGCCAAAGCCAGAAATGGATTTTTCTGCTGCGGCAGTTCTTATCCGACTCACCCAAACTCTGAAAGAAGCCCAGCTGATATTTTATACAGAAGTTGAACATCTGGCGGTCATAATCTATCAAAAGCTGACATCAAGTAGCCAGATCAATCACACTTCTCCCATAGCTATGGCGGTTAGCTGGACATCCCGCAGAATATTTGGGTCTGAAACCAAAAATGGTCTATTGGTTATAACAAAAGATCATCAAACCGATGGTCACCTATGCTTTAGTAATAATAAATTTTGGCACAGTCCAAGCTGCAGAAAGTGCTCTAATTGTCTGGAAATACCAGGGACAATATTAACGTGCCCTACTGCAGTATTGAAGATAATGTTGAACTTTCAACCATTGCACCAATGTGTAACGAAAGAAACAGCAAGCAGTGCCTTCGGACTGAGCAAACACAAAATATTCGAGAGCCTTGAAGGTTAGTATACAATTGCTAGATTTTCAGTGCGTTCGCAGTATTCTTTTGGTGAGATGAAAAACATCACGTAACAACTCGCTGCCGACCTATTTTTCACCCGTTTTTACTCCCATGCATTGAAGGTAATGCATGAAAGCAACTACTTCCCTGGGTAATACCACGACGGGTACTGAAATATATCAAACAGATGCTTGTGCAAAGTGTAAAATATGTGTTTGATGATAACTGATGAATAAAAGATTTACAACATCTGAACCAGATAGTACTGGGCGTTTCATACTAATACAACATCCCCCCTTCTGAGGATTGAACAAAACTGAATAATAATATGAATCAATCAGGTGTAATATATGTATGTCAACAATGTTCTATATATTTCTGCGGCACACGAATTTCCCTTCCATATCCAGTTGTTGTAATCGGATTAGTAATGTAGGTGTTAGAAGTATCTTGGATTCCTTCTTGTTCATTTTCAGCATACATGTACTGACGTAGATCTTCTTCAGTACCTGGCTCATTATCGATTATAGGTACAACCGGATTCTCTGCTGTTGAATCATTTTTATTTTCAGGCTCCACTTCTATCAAATGTCTTCTATTTCGTCTCACTTCTCCTTGGGGAGTGGTCACCAGATACGACCTAGGGTAATCCAATCGTTCTTTTACTTTTCCATAACGTTTCAGATCTACGACCCAAACTAGGTCTCCTGTTTTCAACTCTGGCAAATTCCTAACGCCTTTCTGATAGTCAAAATTCACCTTGTTTTTTGTTTTAATTATATCATCCTTTTTCTTGAAACTTGCCAATTGTTTCTCACTTACTTTTTTGTAGTTTTCTATAGAAGTTAATGTATTTCGCAACTTTCTACCATACAATAACTGAGCTGGTGAAAGCCCTGATTCCAGAGGCGTATTTCTGTAAGCCAATAGACCTAAATTCGGATCACTGCATTTCGTGAGAATCCTTTTTGCTATATCTACGGCTTTTTCTGGTTCTCCGTTTGCTTGAGGGTACTGTGGACTGGAAACTGTTGTAGCAAATCCATATTCTTCAGCAAACAATTTGAACTCATTCGATGTGAACTGTGTTCCCCCATATGTGTAGTGAACATACCACATTTAACGCATTTATGTTTAGGAATTCGGAAGTTTCTCGACTTTCGTTGGTTTATAGCTTCAACAACTTTTGATGACGAACCGGATCTTATCAAACCTTGCTGCTGATGGATCGCTTCTGCCTGCCTTACTTTCAAAATAGCTTTTTCCAGAGTCAGCCCCTCATCCATTTGTAATATCTCAGATAATTTTGCATCTTCAATGTCAAAATCTGATAGATCTCTTAATGATTCTGATCTCAGTTTCTACTAATTTATGTAGATCATTGATGAAAGAACTCACAGGTTCACCCGGTAACTGCCTTCTCTTGAGGAATTTTGCTCTTTCATAGATGATATTCCGTTTGAATCCCAAATAATTTTCAAATGCCCGTTTAACTTTGTCAAAATTTTTCGAATCTGGTTTCTTCAAATCGAATGAAGTAAGCAAATCTTCTCCCTCTTCTCCTAAACAGTACAGTAACATATTTATCTGAGTGGACTCTGGCTTATTATTCAACTCCGAGGCTATGACGATTTGAAATCAAAAGGTTCAGGAGGGCTAACTTGGTATTGTACACTGGTGGCTATAACTGATCTTCTCTTTTACCAATTGCAAACACCTGACACCATGTAAAATATGTGTTTGATGATAACTGATGAATAAAAGATCTACAATATCTGAACCAGCTTTAATGAAATCGTCAACCTTCACCATGACAGTTATCATTTCCCAAGTAGTACTAGGCGTTTCATACTAATACTGCACAAAGTTCATCGTTACCCAGGATAAAATTCCAAACGCTTCCTGTAACGAAATAGCAGAATTTTGTTTCGGTTCGTGCAGAGGGACCCCCTGCTGACTACTTCGGAGAATTTTGCATCTCATCAATGAAGGATAGGTCATGAATGTAATCCATCATTATGAATGTTACCTATAATGTAAAAGTAGTGGCATCGTGGACAAAAGTACGAAAAAACAGCTAGTATTGGAACAAAACAGAGTGCGAATCCAGATGAAAAACACGAATTAGCAGCATGACTTTTGCGATGGCATAGCATTAGTTGAAACTACTTGAGTTTGCTAAAATCGAAACGTCTAAAAAAAATCATTCATCGAAGATTTGTGAATTGGTTTCTTTCGTGAACCTGGCGTAAAAAAAAAACTTGTTCGTGTAGAGAACTGGATTGGTTAGAGTTACAATTCTTGGATTGAATTCGCATTTGAGAACAAACACAAACACACTCAATTCTTCCTACGTTCCCTAGCGAAACTACAATGGCGACATTAAGCGCTCTCAATCGAATAAACAGTGACTAAAGTGGGAGTTAAAGTAAATAAAGCTTTGAAAAGGGAGCATTTTCAATGCCGCGACCGCTGCATTCAATGCACAAGCCGATTCAGACTCAGAAACTCAGAATACTTTGTTAAAATGGGAATTTCTCTTCACTTACAAGCTGCTGTTGCCAGCAAAAACTGTAAATAATGGAATTCCTTTTTATCTGCTAAAGATAAGCTTCGTGAGCTGGAATTTATTCAAGACATGAGTTTGTTTACCTCCACTCTCTGTGGATATGAGATAAGACTCAAACTCATTGCAACTTGTTCAAAGTATGGCGAATAGTTAAAGAGAACCTGCGGTCTTTATGTGAAAGTTTGACTTTATGGACAAAATTCGTTTCTTGACATGGTTCTCTGGATGTTTTGATATAAGAGAATCTGAAAATGACAAAATGTATACAATTGTATACAAGTGTATAAAATTGGTTAATATTGTCAGTGTTCAGCAAGTTTCTATAACGGAGGCAAATATAGTCTTCGAGAGAAAAACAAATTATTTCAGATAATAATAAAAAAAAAAAATCATAGAGGAAAATTTCACGAAACGAAACAATACTGACAAAGTGAGAGAACCCAATTTCCGAGCACAGTAAGCGAGTAACTTAAGAAAAAAAAATCCGAATGCCTATACATCTCTATCTGGGTTTCAGACGGGCAGGGTAGTAATATTTTCTTCAAATTATATTATTTGTTGTTTTTCACTATTTTAAAAAAGACTTTCATTTTATTTTTTGCATGTTTTTAAGAAAGGGCTTATATATGGAGATATGATTTTTTCAATTATAGTTATTTACCTAACAAGTGCGGAAAGTAGTACTTTTCCGTACGCAACGGCAGTTGCACGAACGACGCGGAGCGGAGTTCGGGCAAGCCGTTAAGGGCGGAAAAGACATTTTCCGTAAGAGTTAGGTACAATATTTTTCCTACGAGTGTTTTTGTTCAACTCATTTATGAAAAAACAAGGTTTTTAATAAACAAGTTTTTATAATAATGCCACAAAATGACTAATAAGACAGAATAGTTACATAGATCATTTAGTTAGTCCTAAATATCCTCATTTTCAACAATACAAAAATCGTGCGGAAAAGTAAAAATCGTACGGAAAAGTAAAAATCGTGCGAGAAAGTAACTTTTCCGCACGATTTCAAATCGTACGGAAAAGTGCAACTTTCAAACCGAAAAATCGTGCGGAAAAGTTACTTTTCTGCACGCTCGTAGGAAAAATTTTTAAAAGAATCTTACGATTTTGTTTTCGCCAAATTCAGCAATTTTTTTCGAGAATTTGGTTCCGGAGTTACATGTGGAAGAAATTTCTTCAAATAATATTATTCAATACTGCCATATTTTTTACTATTCTTAGGAGTTTTTATTTTAGCAAGTTTTTGCAAGTAGTTTTTTCAAGAAGGGTCAAATCGAAATATTCGATGGTCCAAAGTCCCCCGACCAATATCGTTTTTTACCAAAATTTCCGACATCTGAAACTATCGACAAAAAAAATTCAAATTCGCACACGTTATCTTTCTGCCCTTCAATAGGGCAGGGGATGTTGTTTTCTTTAATCTATAATATCAGATGATCCCATGTTTTCCACTATTTTATGGACTTTTGTGATTTTATTTGCATGAGTTTTCACAATTTTTTTTTGCTATGGAGGAAGGTTTGAAATTGATTCTTATTTCTGTAATTTGTGATATCCGAAACCGTCAGATATCTTTTCCAAGCCCTATGCGTTCTCTGGATTTCAGAGGGAGAGAGGGAAATCTTCTCAAAATTATATAATTTCTTCAAAATTTTCAGATTTTGTTTTCGCGGGTATTTGAAATGTTTTTTTGAAAAGGAGAGGGGTTGGAGGGTATATTTTCTTCAGGTTGAATTATTCAGTAGTCCCATATTTTCCACTATTTTAAGAATTTTTTAGATTTTTTCTCCGCGAACTTACCGACATAATTTTTTTTTCGTAATTTTTGACGTTCGAATTCGTCGGAATTTTTTCCAAATTTTAGGTATTCTCTAGCTAGCCTTCAGGGGGTCTGAAGAGTATGTTATTTTGATTATTTTTTAAACGATCCTGTCAGCTAATCGTCATGAGATAACATTTTAAACCGACCAATACTATCAAAATTCCACTGAAAATTTGTTAGTAGCAAATTACAACGATAATTTTTTCACGTTGTTTGATTGGAGCTTTATTTGAATACATGCATAAGAAAGCTTGCCATTAACTTGGTTGTCAAATGACACTGACAAATTTCCGGTAAAAAATAGTCAAGCCGAATCACATTCGTGGTAATGATTTTTTTGAGATAATTTCAACTAGATTAGCACAATCCAACTCGTGGACTTCGTCCACTCGTGAGATTTCTATAGCAACAAATATTCGTGCATCTAGTTTAGAAATTATCAAAAAATTACCACCACTTTTGTAATTACTGTTGATAATTCCACACCTAACATTGTCGACCAATTAAAGGCCTATATTTTGCATCGTTACCATAGCAACTAATAAAATTTCCGGGAATTTTTGTCTCTTGGGTTAAGGAGCATGAAATTACACTGGAAATTGTTGACGTTTGTAGTTCAAATGACATTTGAAGGAAGAGTGAGTTCGAATCCCACTGCTGGAACTTTTTTTAATATTATTTTCTTCGTCAAGCATTCAGTTAGTCATGTATTAGTGTTATTTTGGTTATTCTACCCTATATTGCTTATGAATTAACATACAAAGACTATTTGAATTTCAAATCCATCAAAAACCGTCATTATCCTAGTAATTTTTCAATAATATTTTGGTGGGAAATTTTCTAACCGAATACTATTCTAGCTTCAATTGAAAACTGAAAATTTTTTTCGGGCCAAATATTTTTGAGAAAATTCATGTACTCGAAAAAATTAAACAGTAATAATTGAAGCTCTAGTGGTATTATAAGTGAAATTATTTTGTTGTCATTGGTTCTTAAGAGGTCATGAGCGCGATTACGTTTGAGACGCTTTTAAGGGGAAAAGAGTCAATTGATAACTCAAAAACGGTTCGTCTTATCGATTTCAAACAAGGACAGGCCTCTAGAGGAAGTTTTATTCTACGTACGTGCTGGAATGGAAATCGAATTATCAATCCACTTTTTCACAAAAAAAATCTCAAAAAAGTCTCTAAAATGCAGTTACTTTGAAGCAATTTTTTGGGTAAATGAATTTCAAAAAAACATTACAGCACATACATAGATCAACGTTTTACCTTTTTTTATACCAAATTTATTTCGATCGGATAAAGATTGCTTTAAATTGGAATTGAAGAGAAATACCACTGCAGCTACTTTGACTACATGAAAAGAATTTTAAGATGCTGCCGCAGATATAGTTACATAGAATCAAATGTCCTCTAGAAGCCTATCCTTGTTTGAAATCGATACGACGAACCGTTTTTGAGCCGGCATTTACGGAACCAAGCCGAAGATGAAAATCTCACTGAACTTGGGCAAACATGCGACGATATTTCAAGCGGAAATCGTTGCAATACACCATTGTGCACAAGAGCTAATAAGGCACGATTTTTCACGAAAAAACATTGCCATATACTCAGATAGCCAAGCTGTGATGAAAGCAGTCAACTCAATGCAAGTTACCTCAAAACTTGTTTGGGACTGCATAGAAGCCCTAAAAGAGCTGGGCAGTCAGAACAGACTGACACTAGCCTGGGTACCAGCACACACGGGTTATAGAGGCAATGAAGAGGCCGATACACTAGCCCGAGAAGGAGCAAGTAAGGCCCTGAATGGCCCAGAACCGTATTGCGGTATACCAAAAGCTGTACTAAAAACAAACACCAAATCATGGATTCAACAGAAGTCTCAAGAATGGTGGAACAATGCACCAGGGATGAGACAGGCCAAAGAGTTTATCAAACAACCGCAGCTAACATTCACAGACTACCTACTAAGCCAGAAGAGGAACACTACTAGAATAGTAGTAGGACTTCTCACAGGGCACTGTAGGCTCAACAAACATATGAGTACAATAGGCCTGGCATAAGAAATGCTATGCAGGTTCTGTCAGGAAGAAGAGGAAGCATCAGTACACATACTATGCCACTGCGAAGGCTTGTCAAGGCAAAGGTTTCTAACACTGGGAGAAGAAAAACCAAGAGCTCCCAGATTCATGGGAGTTCTAAAAACTAGCCTGTGGAGTCTCGTAAAGAAGACAGGGCTAGACAAAGAACTCTAAATGATATCGAGGACAAACACAATAGATCTGAAAAGGTCGCGGTGTAGAGGCTTGTAGCACGAAAGTCCCTAATATATAATCTATAATCTATCTACCCTAAAAAATGGCCAAAATATGATCGCGCTCATAGCCTCTTAATACAAAATTTGCAAAAATGCCATCTAAAACGAGAGAACAGCAGACATACGAACAGAGTAAGTCAAATTTCAAGCTTGTAATGAACAACCACGATCACAACACAAGACAAAGAACTATAGATCAATAACCATGAACTATCTAATATAATTTCCTCGTAGTTATCGCCGAAATGGCATCAGGAAATTTGGCATGGCATTGTTCTGATAACTCCGGAGCTTTTATTTCGAAGTTTCAAATACACGTGGCGCGACGTTATGTTGATTCTTCGTTCAGAGCTAATGTAGCGTAGCTCAGCTTATCATGTACTACGACGAGAAAAACGAAACTCCAGACACTGGCTATTAGGGAGCATAAACGAGTGAAGCTACGTAGGATGCAATTTAGCACGTTGTCTGGAGTTGAGCTTGTTGGTCTGTCAATATTGCCGGGCAGTGTTTTTAACAGAGTCATTTTCCTCGATGTCTTGGATATTTTTCTGCAGTTTGAGGTGGAATTCTACTCCATTGTTGTGCTAGAACAATGTTTGAACGTCGATAGTAATAAAAATTAAAAACAAGTGAATTGTGATCCTAAACTAGTGGAATGTATTTCCTTATACTGTACTTTGGTAGATAATATCGATTTTGCCTTATTGTGGAAAAGTGACCCCTAATTAATTTTTTTGCACCATGATTGCTACGAGGTTGATTTAGATTTTTCAAGAAATAAATTTGGTGAATGCTTACATTCAATTTTGTTTTTATATTTCTATTGGTTGGCAAAAAATGTGGACATTGGCCATATCGGTCAGATAAAGTTGAACATTTTGAGTTCAGAATTTCTGATGATGAAGATAACTTATTCATCGAAAAATGTATCTAGGAATTGAATTATTTGAAAAGTGAAGTGAAAACATAGTTTTTGTTCTCATCGAGTGACATCACAGGCGTCCAATATACCATTTTTGACTGGACATTGGCCGTGAATCTCTCATAATGAAACGAGAGAAGAAGGCGTTTTATTGACCACTGTCCCATGAATATAATTATCAACATCTTTCTTCAAAAGCTTTTATTCAGTTTCACCTGTCTCAGTGTCTGTCTGTCTGTAATTAAATCTGGCAAGTTGAATTTGATCCACTTCTAGTCGTCTGAATAACTTGAAATTTCTATGACAATGCATTTCGAAGTTTTTTTATTCGGCTCTGCTCTGCTCTGCTCTGCTCTGCTCTGCTCTGCTCTGCTCTGCTCTGCTCTGCTCTGCTCTGCTCTGCTCTGCTCTGCTCTGCTCTGCTCTGCTCTGCTCTGCTCTGCTCTGCTCTGCTCTGCTCTGCTCTGCTCTGCTCTGCTCTGCTCTGCTCTGCTCTGCTCTGCTCTGCTCTGCTCTGCTCTGCTCTGCTCTGCTCTGCTCTGCTCTGCTCTGCTCTGCTCTGCTCTGCTCTGCTCTGCTCTGCTCTGCTCTGCTCTGCTCTGCTCTGCTCTGCTCTGCTCTGCTCTGCTCTGCTCTGCTCTGCTCTGCTCTGCTCTGCTCTGCTCTGCTCTGCTCTGCTCTGCTCTGCTCTGCTCTGCTCTGCTCTGCTCTGCTCTGCTCTGCTCTGCTCTGCTCTGCTCTGCTCTGCTCTGCTCTGCTCTGCTCTGCTCTGCTCTGCTCTGCTCTGCTCTGCTCTGCTCTGCTCTGCTCTGCTCTGCTCTGCTCTGCTCTGCTCTGCTCTGCTCTGCTCTGCTCTGCTCTGCTCTGCTCTGCTCTGCTCTGCTCTGCTCTGCTCTGCTCTGCTCTGCTCTGCTCTGCTCTGCTCTGCTCTGCTCTGCTCTGCTCTGCTCTGCTCTGCTCTGCTCTGCTCTGCTCTGCTCTGCTCTGCTCTGCACAAATATATTATATTTTTATGGACTGAATGTTTGGAATGAGAAAATGATGACATTTGATTGGTTCATATAATAATAGTTATAATAATAATAATAATAATAATTTATTCAATAAAGATTCAACTTAAAAAAAATATATCAATACATGAAATAATACAAGAAAATATATGTAATCAACCCAATCAACTAAGCTGATGCTTGTCCTAGATTGGGTGAATTATTAAAAAATAGTAATAATCAATATAAACATATACAATGTAAAAAAAACCTTTCACATTTTGATGACGATGAAAATTTTTGGGATTTTTTTCGAATCCCCACACTTTACTTATCTGGCTTTTAAGGGGGTAGAGTTTTTATCATTTTGTGTGGATTTAGGCAGCACCAATTAACAATTAACAATTATCAAAAACAATTGACAATTATCATAAACAATTAAAAATTATCGATTAATAATTAGTGAAAATCCCATGATTTATGCAGAAACAATTATTAATTAGGAGAAAAAGGTAAGCATGCGCACAAATCCGAGAGAATGTACAGCGAAATGGAAAAAGTTAAATATTTCTGTTTATTGTTAATGCTGTTGACAGCAAATTTTTTCGTATTCAAAAAAGGGGAAAGAAGGAGATGGGCTGTCAAGCCTATTAATAGGCAAGAAAACAAAAGGGGATGTTTCAGAACCTATCTAAATTCATAGTTCTGAATTATCATGAGGGATTTTTCTTTTCCAATATACTTAATAACCCCAAAACTTTTTGAAGTTTTGCTGATGCAACTGGGATCAGCACTCCGAAAGGATGCATCAAAAAATCCTTTACTGCTTCCTTTTGAAAAAAATCAGGTTAACTTTGTCATCGGACGGACCAATCAGCGATCATATGCGTACTAGATGCGCACTAAAAGGAAACCCTGTACAATTAAATTGAGAAAGTTGGCCAACTTTGTAATTGTTGATGATTGATAATTGTCTGCATAAATGCAGTCATTGTGAAATAAGAAGTTCAACTTATAATTGATGATTGTTAATTGATAATTATTCATTATGAATTGTTAATTGGTGCTGCATAAATCCACACTCAGTTAACAAAATTCCATGTTATTTTATCGAATGTTCGCAATATTTTTCAAGAAAGTAAGCCAGGAATCACACTGATCGACCAGAACCGACCGTCCGCGACCGTCCACCTGACCAAAAGTAGAAGTAGATCAATGAAAACTTTCAAAGTCACACTGATCGACCATCCACGACCGATCACTAGAATAATTTTGTAAATCTGACATTAATTTGACATTCGAAAGGTTATGTGAATTCTCTGTTAATTTATTGAAAATAAGTTAAATTCGTAATATGAATAGTTTTGCAATTCCAAACAGACATTTTTTTTCCGGTAGGAAATATACCTATTTACATGAGTTTTGTTGAAGTCAAAAGTTCATCATAAATGTGTGTCAAAATGACATTACGTCAGGATAGTGTGACACCGACCAAAATTTCCAGCAGACTACAATTTCGAACATGGTCTTTGAAAAACGGTCGAGGACGGTCAATGACGATTATACAGTGTGAGTTGTGCGATAAGAATATACGTGTTAGAAATTTTGGACGTTTTGGACGTAGTGGACGGTCGCGGACGGTCGGAACTAGTCGATCAGTGTGATTCCTGGCTAATGATTCAATCTCCCGCCAACCGATACTTTTTATTACAAACATTTAGTTTCACCTGTCCCGGTGTCTCTAATGAAATCTTGCGACATTATTTTGTTTTCGATTCAAATTCAGAAGTCTGAAGTCATCGGAAATATTAAAGTCACAACGTAAACCACACAAACCTGATTTTAAAAATGTTGAAATAACGCTAGAAAATAAGTTTCAACAACAAGATGAGCAAAGTTATGCAGTGATGGTTTTCAGAAGGGTGGGAATGATTATGTAGGAAAACAACTCTCATACAACGGGAGACTGAAGGCAAAATTGTTTCTGAAGTTCACGACAAAACCGAGATCATACGATGCTGGAATGCGAAGGAAAATATTTTCAGTAAAAATAAACGGTTTATTAAAGTTTATACTCGCAATAAGGAGGAGAATGAGAAATCTTCAGTATCTGAGAGATTTTCATTTATGACAGACGGAGAAGTATCCAGTGGGAATCCTCTTGAGCATCTTCGGGAGATACTTCATATCCTAAGAGCACAAGTAGTCGAGTCGTAGCTATGGGAATAAAGTAGATTAGCCGAACGAGAAATGGAATATAAATATCAAACATATTTTTCTATTGTGAGGAAAACGATTTAGAAAGATGCATATGAATGATATGACTCCATGATAGTATACAAATAAGCTTCCGTGAATACCTGAAGGTGCTCCAGAATAAGATACATTATACTAAGGTTATTCTGGACTTCCATTGTCTATACGGTCAAAGAGAAGAAAAAAAATTCAATAAGGTATTTGCAATTTTTATTCACGACGTTTCAACTGTTGAGATCTACAGTCGTTTTCAAGTGTGTAGATGCGACACTCTTAAGGATACTTTTTACTGGTTTTCATTTGTGTTATTAGCCTGGGGGTAATTTGTCTGTGTCCAGGTACGTATACTAATTACCGTACCATGTCCCCTCTGGTACAGCATTGTTAATTCTTATCGTATTTTCAATTGATCCATACCACTAATCAGGGGTTTCCACACATTACGGATTTCTTTCTATGCTCGCTTGACTGAAAACAATATTGTTCATAATATATGCACTCGCTTTAAACTTATTTCTATTAATCCAGTGACGACAGACAAACTCGAGCAAAAAGTGAAGATTGAATCGTAGCACTCTGAAACTCTGCACATAACATCTCGACATCATGTATTATTAGAAACAAAATTGCTTCCAAAAAAATCAGGGATAGAACCCAAAAAAATTTCTTAAAAAAAACATAATTTTTTGTTGTTGTTATTTCAGAAAATATAAGATTCATCGAAAAACGATTTCGATAGGTTGAGAGATAATTGAATTCTCCACAAGAATGATTTCCAGTAATACCTTATAAAATACGGTCGTTTTTTCAGAAAACGTGGTTTAACGCCGACATCAAATTTCATGCTCGCGCTAGTAGTAGTAGTAGTAATCATGGGGAGGCCGCTGCCGCAGCCAAGCAAGTAGGCCCCAATGGACCCTTTTTGCCATCCCCTGCTCTCCACATAACTACATTGCCTCTTCTAGTCTTCCTTTCCGAACCTTTGTGACCTTCTAACGAAGGTCAGTATGTCCGTCCACTCTAGTTCGATGAGTTCCTCTTGTTGGAGTTTTTCTACTCCGAAGATTTCGAATCTTAGCCTCCCGTACGCCTCACACTCGCCAAGGAAGTGAGACGAAGTTTCTTCGTCTTCTTCGCACATATGGCAAGTGGGATTGTCTTTTATACCCATTAGTGACAGGTGTCTACCTAGTTTGTTATGGCCTGTTAGTATTCCTACAAGGAGGCGTAGTATTTGATGATCTCTGCCTAAAAGCCACGTCATCCTTGACTTGCTAGAGCCGGCCACAAAGTCTTTTGACTGCCTGCAGCCGGCGGTATTCCTCCAAGATTCGTTTAGTTCTTTCCAGAAGAGATTTGACCTCTTGCAATGCCTAGTACTGGCTCCGGTCCACAGAACGGCGCAGCGGAACCGGTTCTGGCAAGCTCATCTGCCACCTCGTTTCCCAGCACCCCCTGTGACCAGGGACCCATTCCAACTCGACTTCCTTTGTTTCCGCTAATTTCTCAAGAGCATCTCCGCATTCCTGTACCAAAACTTTCTGTTCGGGCCCTTCTTTCACCTCTTGCCTCGTAGCTACGGTTAGAGTGGCGTACACCTCGGCTTGGAAAACTGTTGTGTATCTTCCTAGAGCGTAGCTTTCTCGTATATCTCTTCCTTACAGGTAGATGCCTGCGCCAGAAGCCTGTTTGTCAGTCAGACTCGAACCGTCCGTGTAACATACTAGGCCTCCTGTTTTCGTGTTTATCATCAACTACTAGCTAACCAAGTTTGGTGGTGCTACAATCGATTCTTGTCTCAAAACCCAATCGTACTGGATTATATACCAGCTCTGCTCTTTGTGGACGACTTCGGTTTCCGTCCACTTAACGTTGTGTTGGGTCGTCCAAACATGATCCGCTATCCCTGATTCTGTTGTTTCTCCTCGTTGAGTGTTTCTTCTGTGTTCAGCGAGTCTCACGCTCAGTGGTCTCTTGGTTTCTCCAAGATACGCTTCGTCGCATTCGCAGGGCACGCGGTAGATGCATTTTTTCGAGTCAATGTTATGTGGTTTCGTCTTTATGAGGTGGCTGCGAATGGTGTTACCTGACTTGAAACGTGTCCGTATTTCGAGCCGATTCGCCTTATTCTTCTCGATAGACCTCTATATAAAGAACGCACAGGGTTGTGTCGGCTCGTCTGGTTTTTTGTTGTTGTCTCCCCTGCGAGTTAGAACCTCTCCTATGTGTTTCTTTGGGTTCCCATTTTGTCTCAGATCTTTCTTGTGATGTTGTCCAATTCGGTGGTGGGACTTTCATCGGTGTTCGAGTAATAAAGCTTTTTGTGGCACCAATGTCGATGTTTAGGTATTGTCCTCTGTGAGTTAGCTTTCTGTACACTGATGTTTGACACCTATCATTGTTCTTTTTTGAACTCTCACGTCTAGAAAAGGTGAACCGTCTTGGGCCTCCTTTTCCATGGTGAACTTTATGGACTTTGTGATGTTACCGGATGAATCTATGAATTGAAGTCAAATTATTAATGTAAAAATCGTTAAATTAAAATAACAATTTACTGATTTCTACCATTCTGCAAAATAGAAGGTGTTCTATAGATGAACGGTAACATCCATACTCATACAATAGAATATAGTTTAGGTATAGGAAAAGTACAACTTTGCTCTCTACAATGAGGCCAGGAAATGAATACTTTGGATAGAGGTAGGGGGAAAAATAATGTACGTTATCGTCTAAAACTTTCAAACAATAGGCACGACCTTCACGAAAAGTTAACTTTGGAGGAAGAGTAAAAGGAATCGTAACATTCAGATATGATGCAGATATGAACGCTGTCCCCTGTACTATATCCAAACTAAATCGACCGAACGAAAGATAATCACCCGTTGGAAAACGATTTCGTGGCCAATAATGATGACTTATCTTTCTGCGGAGTATCTGCAGACCTACGAAAACATTAGTGGCGTCCTATCCCCTCGATCTTCGGGAACAACAATAACCCCATGAATTTCATTTGTGTTATCTGGCTAGATTTGATTTTCCGAAATCAAACAATAGAGCCGCAGGGAATCCACTTTGATTCGGCTCGTTCTGCTTTCGAGAGCCTAGCGAATTTTCGAACAGTATACCGAATTGCTCAACAGACAATCCCATCGATGGTATTTTTATTCCTGCTATTCCGCAATTTTCTCGATGTGTATCCTGCGGGATTCGGTGACCATACAAGCGGTCGGAGCTCGTGGAACTCGTAATGGTGGTTAATCCGCCTTCATTTTTTCGGAGGGCTCAGTGATATACTGGAATGTTCATTTTTAATAATCCACCGCGACTTTCATCGATCCCATGTGATTGTTTGGTATAATATGAGAACTCTGAAACAACTTTTGGCCCTAAGCTTGTGTCCATGTATACCTTTATTCGAAAACCAACTTTTCCAACTACGAATATTACTTTTTTCAAACAAATGAGTTGCTGAAAAGGGGAACATTCTCAATGAAAATTGAAAAATGTGATTTATTTGTCATATCTAACAGAAAACAACTACTTCCCCGGATAAAGCCACGCCTGGACATTGAACTACATCTGATAGATATTATGAAAAGGCTCTAACTGAAAAGAAAAATTCTGAAAGTGAAAATTTGCATTTCCATTCAGATAGTTGATTTTTTTTATTTTCTCTAGTTTTCATTGAAAATTCATTATATAAATTATTGTGGAGAAAGCACAGTCTGTTACTCGGTTACAATGACAATTTCACTCACTATATGAAAGTCGCGTCTCCTGCGATATGAGGACCAATCAGAATGGGATTTCGCGAAAGTACACGCTTCCTTTCGCTTCCTTTCTTTCCGATCCGGAAAGACGACGTCGTCAAGTCAACCACAAATATAAACAGCAATGATACATTTTTTAATCTAATATGACATAAACGTCAGGTTGACAGACTTCATGTTTATTATTCATTAGTTGCAAGTATTGAAGAATTCACTTTGTTTACTCGATCAAATTTCAAATAATAACTTGGTTGGTTCGTGAAATTATCTCAATAAATACGACTCGTGCTCACAATACAATCGATAATTCTGTCAGAAATCAACGAGACCAAATTGCTTGGTAACACCACGAGTCCCATAGGGACGAGTGGTGTTACCTCAAAGCAATAGTATTGCGACCACTCGTGGTATTACCCCCGAAAATTCGCAATGCTCGAAGTTCCTCACGCTCGCCTCTAGCTCCCGTTCGGAACTGCCCCTTGCATCGAATTTCCATTTTAACTTCTCAAACTCCTTTTGGAGATATTCTGTGTAACTCTTTTCTTGGTTAACAAACCTGCTCTCGAAAATTACGAAGGCGTAGAAGGGCCAACAGGAAAATATTTCTCGAAACATTTGGAATTGCCACTTTGAACTGACAATTGTCACTTTGAACTGACAATTGCCACTTTGAACTGACAATTGTCACTTTGAACTGACAATTGCCACTTTCAATTGGTAATTGCCACTTTGAACTGGCAATTGTCACCTCGAACTGGCAAATACCACTTTGAACTGACATGTGTCACTTTGAACTGGCAATTGTCACTTTGAACTGGCAATTGTTAATTGCAAAAAAACAATATTTATGCATGCAGTTGGCAATAAATATCTTTTTTGATTAAAAATTTACAGTTCAAAATAACAATTGCCAGTTCAAAGAGATAATTGTCAGTTCGAAGTGACAATTGCCAGTTCAAAGTGGCAATCGCCAGTTCAAAGCGACAATTGTAAGTTCGAAGTGGCAATTGCCAGTTCAAAGTGGTAATTGCCAGCTCAAAGTGACAATTGCCAGTTCAATGTGAACAATTGCCAGTTCGAGGTAACAATTGCCAGTTCAAAGTGGCAATTGCCAATTGAAAGTGGCAATTGTCAGTTCAAAGTGACAATTGTCAGTTCAAAGTGGCAATTCCAAATGTTTCGAAAAATATTGTGTTGTTGGCCCTTCTACGCCTTCGTAGAAAATGGCCATCACGTCTATGTATATCTCAATGCTTGTCAGCACAGGAAGATATTGATAAGATACGTGGTTTTGAAAGGTCCATAGCCTTTCACAGTTACACTCTGTTTTTGAATCCAGTCACAGAATATGAGTTACTCTCAATAATAAACAAAATGAAGAATAAGAAAAGCACGAGTATTGACGGAGTACCCATACACATATTGAAAAGCTGTGTCCAAGAGGTTGCATGCATTTCAACCTTTCTTATCAATAAATCTTTCGAGGAGTTTTTCCAGATGAGCTGAAGATAGCAATAGTTAAACCACTTCACAAAAAAGGAAATAAGTCAGACAGTCTGACATATCTAACTTCAGGCCAATCAGTCTATTGACATGTTTTCCAAAAATTATCGAAATAGCAATGGCTAATCGATTAGTGAAATTCTTTATAAACTTTAACATGGCTCTCTGAAAAATAAATCTATTGAAACTGCTTTGGTTCACTTTAGCAACGAAATCCTAGAAGCAATGGGCAAGGGAGATCCATCCTATGGGATCTTCATGGATTTATCCAAGGCCTTTGATTGTATAGATCATGACCTTTTAATGCGGAAACTTTATAAATGTGAAATTCGAGGAAACTCTCACGACTGGCTCATTTCATATCTGGAAAACTGAAAACAAATAGTAGAACTCAACCAAAAATATAATAAAGCTTGTTCGGAGGCTTTGAGTGTGTCTATGGGAATCCCACATGGTAGTATTCTCGGTCCAACATTATTCATTATATTTATCAAGGATATTAATAAGGTTATAGCAGACATAAATACTGCTCACATGATTAACTATGCTGATGATACCAACCTTCTATCGACAGGTGTAAACTTATCAGATATCATAAAATTTGGTAGCAAAGTAATAGAACAATCCAAAGATTACTTTCTAGAACGATGGAAAAAGATATTCTATCATGTTCAAAATCAATAACAGTATCGAAACACCAAAAAACATAGTCATGGACAATAAAAATAACACTTCAGTGAAGTTTTTAGGTAAATACATTGATGACACTTCAAGTTGGACTAGTCAGATAGACAACCTCTGCAATAAACAGTCCTCGGTAATATACGCCATGAGAGTCCTGAGAAAAATGCGAATTTTCATTCTGCCATGGGGCTCAAGTCATGGGTGAAACTCTGTGAGAAAATGTCTATGTAACTCAGAGCCCTACAATACTGATGAACATTTTCCAGCTTGTAGAAATTTATGAATCCAATTTTATTCAAAATCATGCTGTCTTAATACATAATTTATTGAAAAATTATCTCTAGTTTTAATAACAATGTGAAATATGTCACATATTTTAAATTGTTTGTCATTGTGTTTTGAAACTTGAATCCATTCATTTTGAATGTTTCATATCATTTTTGTACTTATATGTAAACATATTGATATTTTAGAAGTTTTCGATGTATTTCTCAGACAAAAATATTCTGCCACTCTTGTGAATGATTATAAAATACTTTTTTGAAATAAATGTATATCTTATCTTCATCTTGGAATGAATTATTTAAATTTTTTATTATAAGTCACCGGCTTGATCTGAAAATATACGAAGTTTCGTTGAAAGTTTTATTGCAGAAATATCTCCGCCCGCGACATGTATCAAACGAATGGGATGTTATAAAAAGGGCATTTGCTGGCAAATTCATATTATTTCGACAGTTGGGGAAAGTTGAAATAGTAACATGTGGCGTCGCCAGAGTTAGATTGGGTTTTTATGTCAGCCCGACTCTCGACCCTGTTATTTCAATATCAGATCTCACAGATCCTTACATATTGATAGAAAATGGCAGGGAGCAGATAAGAGACGATTGTGACGTTCTTTTCGAGTCTGGCAAAATGAAATGTCTAAGCAGTGGATTCTCTTCCAGAACTTAATATTCTTGACACTTCTGTGAAAAGGTTGTGTGATCCCTTGCACAGTTTGTCCCGATGTGTTTGGATTGGCGGCTTCACAGAAATTCTCATTGCTTCGAATAGGTGACGGGGATTGATTTTTCAAAAGTTGTAGGAGAACAGTTAATAACGCATTTTCTCATTACTGATCCGCTTGAGTTGGGTATACTCATGAATGAATATCCGTATATTCGGATGGAACGTAAAGAAAGAAACATGTGAGAATGACCCTTCACCAGAGGCACTGCAAATTTCACCAAATTCACGGATACTCAGCAGAGGCCACTAAATTTGAAAAATGAGGTCCCCGACGTCTCCACCCAACAAAAACATGAAGCACTGTAAATTTTATAAAAAGTTTTTTTTCGAAACCAAATTATACTGAAAAATAAAAATTGTTGTTTCAGTTATCATAACCTGATCAGGATTATTTTAAAAATATTGTAATAGAAAATCAGTTGTGCACTCATAACAAACATATCAGTTTGTCTAATCATTTTTACTTACGTCTACATTGATAACTCAATAGTTCTCTTCTTATAGAATGTTGACAATTATTATGATCAGCTCATGATACCGAAAGTGAGTATCATTTATTTCAAACCCTTTTCAAGGAGATTGTGAGGGAAAAGGTAAGCCACCATCTTGGAGCGTCCGTCATATTGGATTTGGAGAGGGAGTAGCTCGTGGTCTTCTTTCTTCCATCATTCCTTTCAATTGTGTGAGACTTTTTCGAAGAGGATAGTAACGATTTTATCTATACCTTCTTCAACGTTTTTGTTTTGGTGGTTTATTTCCTTGTTTTTCGGAATTATGAGTGTTTTTGTGTTTTTAGGCTACGTTTTCAAGGATTCGGTAATTTCTTTTGCGTCAACTCTCTTTTCCAACTCTTCGTAATAGTCTTTTTCAGTGGTCTAAAAAATGATTTATATTTGCAGTATCTCCGGGTTTTTTGTGAGTCTTGCCAGTGAGTTTGGAGAAATCAGCACGGCCTCTAGTTTAGTGTTGTGTGAAAACCTCGGGGTCATTTTTCGAAATCAGTGACCTCTGTTGAGTCATGCCTGCGAATTTAGTGAAAGTTGCAGTGCCTCTGGTTTTCGATGGATGGAGACCTCAGAGACCTCATTATCCGGATTCAGTGTCCCTTGCTTGTGCCCTGTCTGCAAATTTCAGGAAATTTGCAGGGCCTTCAGATTGGGTGGAGACCTCGTTTTTTGAACTCAACACCCCGTTCTGAGTCATGTCTGCAATTTTCGAAAAATGTCTGGAGTTTTCAGTTTTGCAATTGGTGTAGACCACATTTTTCAGAAACAGTGATGTGAAGTCTTTGCCTACAAATTTTGGTTGATTTGCAGAACCTTCACATTTACCATATATAGAAAGTAGAGACCCAGAAATATTCTCATTAGTAAATTCCAGGCAGAGGTATATGCAATTGAAATGTGTGCAAGGGAGCTGGAAAACCGACACCTCACACGAAAAACAATAAAAATATTTTCAGATAGTCAAGCAGCATTGAAAGCGCTTGAATCCAACTGCTTTAAATCCAGAGCAGTATGGAACTGCAGAGACACCTTGAACCGACTAGCACAAGACAACAACGTTACCCTAGTTTGGATACCAGGTCACACGGGCCTAGAAGGAAACGAAATAGCGGACGCCCTAGCAAAAGGGGGGCCGAAACAACGTTCACTGGGCCAGAACCGGTCATCGGTTTAGCATATAGCACTGCCAAGAATGCTACAACCGCCTGGGCAGACAATAAAAGACTTGAGTATTGGCTCAGTCTACCAGGACTAGCCCATTCCAAAGCATTTATTGCTTGTACAAGGAAAAAACAGGACTCTGACAAACTTCTAGAACTCAGTAGAGCACATCTCAGAGTTATAGTAGGTTTGCTCACTGGCCACTGCAAACTCAAACACCACATGCATAAAATCGGACTTGCACAGGATGCAGAGTGCCGTCTATGCATGGAGGATGATGAAACGGCTAAACACATCCTGTGTACATGCCCTGCAGCGGCCAGAACCAGATTTTCAATATTTGGCAATACAAAAGTAAGGCCAGAAGATCTGGTAAACTGTTCTCCCAATATGTTACTCAATTTCGTTAAGAGATTGGATATACTGGGAGAAATATAACCATAGGGTGAGCCACAATAGGCCATTGGCCGCAGTGGAGAGCCTGATACTCACATTTAAACCTAGCCTAACCTAACCTAGTAAATTCAAGCTATCTTATCCATTTCTATTTTGCACCCTGTTTCATTTCCAAAACTGATAGTTTGAATCGAAAAACATAATTGTATATTACACACGCAGATGGGAAGAGATTCATTCTTGTCGTGAGATTAGTTATGATCTCGAGACAGGAATGAAACTTCCTACCGAGGTTTGTATACTATTTTAGTAATAACCGTCATATTATTTCGATCAAAATTAATAAATCTCTGTTTCGTTCTGAACATACCTAAAATATTACATTACCAAGAACGCGGTTTTCTCAGAATAATCAAGTAGATATATTGTTACCGTGACTATGGGGTATGCAATTGTCAGGGGTAATATAATAAGTGGTATGATTATTACCGATAATTTTTTGGAATACTAATGAATTGCAATCCCAAAGCTGAAAATACAACGAGTCCGCAGGACGAGTTGTATTTTCTTGCATTGGGATTGCCAATGAATTGATATTCAAAAAAATTATAGGTTTTTAATCATACCACGAATTATATTTAGGACGACAATATATCAATTTGAAATAAAGAAAAATCGTGTCACCTGGTAATTGATGCTTTACTTCTAGCTGTATTCAACGGAATACTCATTTCCACGGCCTCATCTATGATACCAATGGACATTTGTCCCCAACGATCGCTCATATTGATAATTAAAGATAACTAGTCAAAACACATAAATTTGACGTTTATAATTTAAATCATTATTTTCACTTGACAGATAGTAAAACAAAAACTAAGTAGGTTTATCACCGTGAAAATACAGCGACAAGCTATATTTTCACTGTAGTTCCGATTCTATTGGCTGAATTTCAAAATTTGAAATCCACTGATTGGTTGTTAAGCAAAGAAATATATTGTCACCAATATAAATAAATGTCAGATAATGTGGATAAATATCAGAAAAATATTCATCTACAATAGATTAAATGAGGGCGGGAAATGAGGACGGGAAGTGATGTCGGGAAGTAGAGGTGTGTAATGTGACACTTCCCAACTTTCAATGACGTTAGTAATGACAGTATTACATATATGGTTGTAAATAAAACGTATTTCATGAATCTTCAATTGTGTCTATAAGGCTTCCAGTGATCCACCCCGATCGACGCAATTTTTATTTCCGCAAAAAGATACAATTTATCGGTTATCGCTGTCTAGAACTACTGGCAACGCTGTACAGTGAATAGAATAGTGACAATAATTATGTGCAACATCTGGTGGACAAAAGCTCAATTTTTTTTTGCTCGTTCTGTTCGTTAACTACATAGGCAGGACTTATTGGAGCGATTCGCCGTTTTTGTCAGAGGTTTTAAAAATCTTTATTAAAAACAAAAATCATCTGATTTCAAGTCTGAAAAGTAGTATGGATAGTTCCTCAATGTTCACTCTACTAAATTTCATATAAATTTTATTTACCAAAGCGATTCTTCTCAACTGTTTTTAATTTTATAACAAGCTGTTCTCAATGTTCTTATATTGTGAGAGAACGATGAAGTAAAAAAAATCGCGATTTCATCTTACTTTGACATTGATATATCATGATAATTGATTTTTCTTCAGAAAAAAGTTCATTCCCAAACATATGGAAACATTCTATAATAAAACCAATACCCAAAGTAGATAAACGGCCTAGTTTGAATGAGCTAAGACCCATCAGTATTCTCCCAGCCATTTCGAAAGTTATTGAAAGACACGTTCACACGGTAGTGAATGAGTACCTGAGTGCAAACAATTTGAATAATGATCGGCAGTCGGGCTTTAGAAGGAACCACAGTACCAGTAGTGCTCTAGTTAGTATAGTTGATGGAAATAATGAAGGTATAGATGAAAGGCAGGCTACATGTATGGTACTATTGGATTCTTCTTTCAAAACTACACTTCTTGGGATTCTCAAGAAATAGCATCGATTGGTTTGAATCTTTCATTCGTGATCGAAATCAATGCGTTACAATATCTCTGGATAATTGTAATATATCTTCATCATTCAAGGAAGTAACTTGTGGGGTTCCTCAGGGAACAATCCTTGGTCCTCTACTTTTCTCAATATATGTATCAGACATGAAATCATCATTAGCATCCAGTGAGTTACATCAATATGCTGATGACTCGCAAATATGCCTTAGATTCAACCCGAATGATTACTTGCAAGCGCAAGCAACGATTCAATCAGAACTTTCTAAGATAGAAAGATATGCCAAAAGTCATAGTTTGAGGATAAATCCAAGTAAATCGAAAGCTTTGGTGTTCGGTTCTCTTACCTCTCGATATTTTGGAGTCAGTGAACTTTTCAGTTAAGGCGGGTGATACGGATATTCCACTAGTTTTGTATGCTCGCAACTTAGGTGTGGATTTCGATGTTGCGTTAAATTTCGAACAACACATAACAAAAAGGCGAAAGCTTGCCTTTATGAGGTTGAAAGCTCTCTACCCATATAGGTACACTATTAAGGAATCCACAAAATTTCATTTATGCAACACACTAGTGCTATCACTTCTTGATTACGGGGACATAGTATATAATTATCGTTTGACATTCAATATGTCTAAAAAGGTTCAACATCTGCAGAATGTTTGCATGAGCTTCTCATACCAAATACCATTTAGGGAACATATAACGCCTCACCTGAATACGAAACAAGTACTTAGTATGAGTAATAGACGACTACTACATTTCTATACCTTCGTTTTCAACATCTTGAAACATAAAGAACCAAAATATTTGTATAATCGTTTGAACACTCATTCTCACCTGTACGGTACCAGAAATCATGACCATTTTCGAATACCAAAACATAATACAACGTCATACCATAACTAATTCTCTTGTGTCACAGCAAGACTCTGGAATGACTTGCCAGCTGAATTGAAAAATACTTCTCTATTTGTTTTTAGAAAAAAAATCAAAGCACTTCTATTAGCTAATCAAATGTTAACCTAATCTTAACTTGAACATACTTACATTGGGTATATTGGTTATATCGGTTAGACAATTATTGTTCACATTATTTAATCCTGTTCTGTCGTATCAACCAGTCATCAATCAATGTTAGATTAAATGAATCTTTGTACTCATACTGCTTAATAGTACTCCTGTATAATCTGTTTTTCCTTATCTGTCGATTATATATTATAATATATCTTACTGTTATTATCATTATTTTCTTTCTGTTACTGTTATTATTATTTGTGAGTTCAATATAAATGTGTATCTTTGAATTTCAAAAATATTGTAATAATATACCAAGTAATTAGTTAGCTTAAGTCGTTACTACTGTAACTTTAAATGGCGGGGTGGAAGATCAACTCAGTTGAACCCCAGTCATATTTACCCCATTATCTTATTTTAATTTATTCACATTTTATGTAATATGTATCATAATGCTGGGTAAATGAAATAAATGAAATGAAATGAAATGAAATGAAATATTTCAAACAGAATGTGATATATGGTTTTTGAGAGAAATTGAAAAATCATCCTAAAATAAGTTTTTATTTTTTTTTTCTCGAAAACTTTTTAACAGATTTTCTTCTGCATCTCCATAATAATTTTATTTTAATGCCAATAAAACTCGAATGTTATCAGCATTTTTCAACTACCCATTTATTTTTTCGTGGGTTTACATGAACCTTAAATGGCCTCGCTTTATAGGCAAATTTAGAATACGATACGTTACTGCCAAATTAAATAAGTCCTGTAAACGTAGCACCTTTTTGGGGTGAATTGATTCATTTGCCCTTCTACACTTGTATAGATTTCCTTCCAATTTCGGCTCGAGATAAGCAACGAGAATTTGGTAATCGAATCAAACTCGTTCGAAAATAAATGATCAGTCGAATTTACCCCGTAGCCGAGGCATACTGATGAGAAATCCAATTGTGGAAAATAAATAGGACGGGGTCGACGGACATTTTTCACCCCCGAAATCCGAATCAATGAAGAATTGCACGAGGCGAATCGGATACTTTCGCCGTAAGAGTTTGCCGAGAAGCTCGCATGTAAATCCCATATCACTAACGAGCGATCGTCTAGAAAATGGATGGGTTTTGCTTCTTTCGCCATCGCCTGTCTTTTATCTTGTTGCGAGTTTCGTTTCGATAAAATGATATTCGCAGTGGCTTGCACTGTGGAGGTTTCGGTTCTGAGGAGAAGATGGGCCTGTAGAAAAACTGTACGTAGAATTTGCCTTTTTTGTATCTAAAAATTAATAGACCAGGATCTCACGCCTATTTTCAAAAAGGATTAATAACAGACTGAATCTTCCGGAGTAGCTTCATTTTGCCGAGATGCCCAACGCATTTCGTTCATTTAACAATAATAACAACAAATATCAACAAAAAAGTTTATTCATTCCCAATAATGCTTATTTTGTTACATGAATCCAGTTATTCAGCTACCACTATCGAGAAATATCGTAGAGGAAAAAGTTGGGCGTCTCGAAAAATGAAGCTACTCCGGAAGATTCAGTCTGTTATTAATCAATATTGAAAATAGGCGTCTATAAAGTAACTTCATCAAAATGAAATCGCAATAAGTTTTAATACAGTGATTTTCAGCGTGTTGGTCGCGACCCCATAGGAGGGCCTGTTTCTTAGTTATTGATTCTTCAAATTGTGGACCCGTTTTTGACACGCATAAGATCGAGTCGTTTTTCAAATTTAGACGGTTTCTCGAAGTTTTTTTTCACAAGAATATACTTTGCAAAGATTCCTGTAACAAGAAACAAATATGTTAGTTCAGAGTTCTCCTGATCATCAGTTCAGGTCAGCCAGGAAAGCCACTGCACTTATCCATCAACTTGCAATTGAATACCATTTGCTATTTGTCAGGTGGTCCTTAGATAACTGAGGTACCCACTCAGGAATTTGGAAGCAAGCCCATCTATTGGAACCACAGAAGCACTCCAACTGGATCCCAGACTTCATATAAAGCCAACGAATCATGCAGAATAATTAAACATTTTCTGGAATTGGGACACTTGAAAGTCCATTATTTCATGACATGGAAATATATCATGAATAATCCATCCGGTCGTGATGTTCCTATACTATACGAGTTTTGTCTGAGAGCATCGGACAGAAAATAATACAACGACTGGTTCAACTGGTTTGAAATCCACCTTCGGCTTTTGTCTCTTGAAATTCATATCACTGGGAAGTAACGAAACAATACTGCTCTCAAATATTGCAGATCAAGCTTGCGGTATGTGACCTTAAATGAAGTTGGCCTTGAATAGCTTTCCCAATGAATGCCGGCCTCTTCTGCCAGATGATCTGTTGGAGTTGTGGACAATCCCTTCCAGGTGAGCACTCTGCTGTTTATTCTCCACAACCGTTTTAGGACAGGTAAGGTGTGTTTGCAATAGAACACTTGAGCATGCCTTGGGGTAATTAGTGTATCCCATGCTCGGTTTTGTAATCAGTCCAATACCGTTGTGATGTCCATTTGAAAGAACATTCTAAGGTAAAAATTTGGTTTACTGGAAATCTGTTATGAAAAAAAAAATTGAACATCGCGATTCTGTGGCATTAGGCGATTCATATGGTACCATTTTTGTTTTGCGGAAATGCGCTATTGCCAAGTTGACCTCTTCGGATTACTGGAAATCTGATATGAAAAAAACAATTGAACGTCGCCATTGTGGACCCTCAACTAATTCTAGTGGTACTATTTTTGTTTTGCGGAAATGCGCTGTTGCCACGTTTTGGACACTTTGGAGATGTGGAAATCTGATATGAAAAAAACAATTGAACGTCGCGATTGTGGACCCTCAACTAATTCTAATGGTACTATTTTGTTTTTGCGGAAATGCGCTGTTGCCAGGTTAGTCAATTCGGATTAATAGCAACCTGGAAATTTGTATTGATATGGATAAGTCAGTCGAGAATGCATGAAATCGTTTTTCGCTCGCAATTGTCACACAAACCTAACCTGAGCAAGCTAACCTAGCTTGCGAGTCAGTCGAAAATTCATGAAATCGTTTTTTGCTCGCGATTGACACACAAACCTAACCTGAGCAAGCTAACCTAGCTTGCGAGTCAGTCGAGAATGCATGAAATCGTTTTTCGCTCGCAATTGACACACAAACCTAACCTGAGCAAGCTTACCTAGCTTGCGAGTCAGTCGAGAATGCATGAATCAGTTTTTCGTTCGCAATTGACACACAAACCTAATCTGAGCAAGCTAACCTAGCTTGCGAGTCAGTCGAGAATTCATGGAATCGTTTTTCACACAAACCTAACCTGAGCAAGCTAACCTAGCTTGCGAGTCAGTCGAGAATGCATGAAATCGTTTTTCGCTCGCAATTGACACACAAACCTAACCTGAGCAAGCTAACCTAGCTTGCGAGTCAGTCGAGAATTCATGAAATCGTTTTTCGCTCGCGATTGACACACAAACCTAACCTGAGCAATGCATGAAATCGTTTTTCGCTCGCAATTGACACACAAACCTAACCTGAGCAAGCTAACCCAGCTTGCGAGTCAGTCGAGAATGCACGAATTAGTTTTTCGTTCGCAATTGACACACAAACCTAATCTGAGCAAGCTAACCTAGCTTGCAAGTCAGTCAAACTTGGCAACAGCGCATTTCCGCAAAACAAAAATAGTACCACTAGAATTAGTTGGGGGTCCACAATGGCGACGTTCAATTGTTTTTTTTATATCAGATTTCCAGTAATCCGAAGAGGTCAACTTGGCAACAGCGCATTTCCGCAAAACAAAAATGGTGCCGTTACAATTGGCTGAGGGCCCACAATCGCGACGTTCAATTGTTTTTTCCATATCAGATTTCCAGTAAACCAAAGTTCAGCCCATTCTAAGACGTTGTGTTTGGGAACATCTCACTTGGTCTCGAATTTGATATCCTGTATTCCTCGAAGCATGTTTCTGATGCCTGCAAGTCGAGCCTGATGTGCTATTATTTCGACCTTAGGAAATCATCAGAGATATACTAGTTGTTAATGAGATAAGTTATTAATGAATCTGCGAGAGGTAAATGAAGAATCATTTCTCTAATCGCATTGATGAAGGTATTTTCAGTTCCTTCATTGATAATGAGGATATTAGTGGCCGACAAATATTGCGGAAAGTACTTACCCGTGCATTTGTGTCTTTGCTGGTCCATGTCAATCCATGTCGTATCAAAGCAAAAGGAATTGTGTTTTATTCATCATTTGGACTTCCTCTGGTGGAGGGTGTGTTGAAGAGTTGCCTGGAATACAGGCCAAGGCGATGACTACATACTTTTGTCGTCACTTTCACGATGGTGGTTACCGAATCTCCAGTGATAAACTCTGGAACAGAAAAAAATTAATAATAGGTGCGAGCGATATGGCTGCTCGTAGTTTTCCATGAGGAGTGCAATGGAGTAACTTACATGATTTTATATCTACCCAGGGCTCTTGGAGTAGCCCTTTGTGAACGTTGTCTACAGTGAACCTGCTTCTAAGGAAAGTCGTGGCTGCTTTAGAATGTTAGAGGTTTATTTGGAGGCAACTGAGCTTTGGCCCATTTTGTCGTGGGTCCAGGAGGGGCTTTTGGCTTTCCTTCCACTGGCATATGCGCTGTCCCGGGTCCGAGGCACATTCTTGCCGTTCAGCACCTTTGGCAGCCTTTTTGGTGCGGCTGATTTGTTTCATTTTCCTTTAACCAAAATACCTGACATCACTTAGAAAAACCAGGCAACCGAGATTGTGGAGTGATCGCACGTAGACAGAATAGTACCTACCACAGCTTATCTTTTGTAGATAAAATCACGCTCTTGGGTTTGAGGTGCAGATTTATTCAAATGCATTACATATGAAACATCTAGGTACATTAAATTTTCATTATTTCAATTATCATCGAAACTTATTACCGAGCGTTCGTCCTATTAGAGATAGCTAAATCATTACCATTATTCTCGTCACATAGTTCTCTGAAATATTCATTTTCTCAGCATTAATCAAAAGCAGTACTGAATAGGATACTCCGAATGACAGTCCACGCGGGGCTTCAATATTTGCATCTCAGTGAAAGACGTGAAAGAATGAGAGACATTTCCAAAGTTATTTATGATCAACTATTGTTTTTTTATTAATCAAACAAAAGTTTAGACTTTATAATAACCGTTAGGTTATCAGAAAACTGAAAAAAAATCCACAAACTAGTTCGCAAAGAAAGAATTCAGTCTACTACGTACTCCACTGGTTACAGACGTATATTTGAGCCCTTTTCCTTGTTTTTGTTCGTGACGTCAATCACTCATATATACCGGCGAATCTCCCTTCTGCTGCGGGCTGCGAGTTTTTTTCTGCCTTACACGACCCTAAACTGTATAAAGGGATATCGAGGAGAATAACGGATTTTGAAGGAAATGCAATTTTTCCTATATTGTTTGGTTATAGATGATGGACAATTATGTGGATTAGACTTGTCACAGTTTCCTAATATTTCAGTATTTAATATGACATTAGTATCCAGGTATAGTAAAATGAGAAAATTGATCGCTATTTTCTCTGTGTCCTGTAATTATAGAATTGATCTTGATGAATATTTTTCTGGAAAACTACATTTTGCCCGAGTTGCCTGAAAAACAATTCAGTATGCTTCCTTCCTTTCTAGGAAATTTCCCTTAATATTGTTTTGGTTCTCAACTTTAAATTGACACCTCAGAACTTCTGGATTCCAGTTTTATAATTGCTACTTACTTACATCAGTAATATCAATACTATCCAGTCTAATAAAATCGTCAGGTACAACATCAATCATATCAATATCTTCTACTTCATCGAATCTTCAGGTGCAATATTTTCCATGCACGTGAATGATATATCTTTCATCTCCTCCAATATTTTCGCAATATATCTCTTAGCAACCTCCTTTTCTTTCTCATCTATGTTCGGCAGTATTATCAATATTATTCAGTCAGATCGTCAGATCCAGCAGCAATCATATTGATATTTTCTGCTCCATCAACTTCTTCAGGTGCAATATTTTTCATATTAGAATGCATTTCAATATAGTCTA
This sequence comes from Chrysolina haemoptera, assembly GCA_958298965.1. Taxonomy (NCBI): domain Eukaryota; kingdom Metazoa; phylum Arthropoda; class Insecta; order Coleoptera; family Chrysomelidae; genus Chrysolina; species Chrysolina haemoptera. The sequence goes on from OY282585.1 coordinate 52,283,786, forward strand.
TGAGTACAACGTGTTCCTTGCTTTCCAATGAGTTGCTGTCCACTTAACTTCATTCTGATTTTTTTGTTTGCTTTGGCTTTTCACGATCCCTTTGGATTCATGTTTTTTCATTTTGTTTTTGTGATTTTATTTCATTTCTTACACTGCTCTCCTCTTATGAATCTCCTGCTGTAAAAATACTTTCACCCGATTTTACTTCCAATTTCTTTCTTCTTCTTACAAAATACTTCTTTAATAGGGGCAGATATTCAAACGTCAGCAACCTCTTCCATCACAGAATCCTGTTATGGAGGTTGTATTTCCGTAACCTTCTCCAGAAATATTTTTACCACAGGCGGGTGGTCTAACAGGAAATGTCCAAAGGCTGTAGCTATTAAGTTTGTACTATTCCTCAAGAATACCTTCCATTATCAGGGGTGAAAATCCTACGCTACGTGGAATTAAGACCCTCAGTTACGCCACTCCATGGCATGTTCTCACCCTCTTTGGAGATGAGGGAGAACGCAAACACAAGTGTGTCTCGTCTCAAGTACGTTACATGCAATCTGCAAGCCGACTCGACGCATGACTTGTCAAAGTTACTAAAATCATCAAATCCGGAAGAGGTTTTCACAGACGTATCAGTCTTGTGAACTGCAAATAGTAACCGATATAGTTAAAACGTACGAGGTTTCTTCAATAATACAGTAAGGAGTTCGAAACCTATGAAATTATATTATGCCCAGATAGATTCCAGACTGAGGTATGGAGTACGATTTTGGGGTTTGTTTGGAATATCCAAACGCTGTTCTTGCAAAGAACACTTTAAAAATCTAAATATTTTAACTTTGCCCTCAATTATAATTTTCGAGTTCTGTTTGTATGTATTTAAAAACTATACAGATTTCACAATGAACAATTCCAGACACAGATACGATACACGCCAAAAAGATGACTTATATGTTCCATTCAGTTCTACGAAAATTCATTTCAATTCCTGTGAAGCTATGGCTCCTAGACTATTTAATTTATTGCCGGACAAAATGAAGCATTGCAAAACAATCTACAGTTTCAAGCGAGAGTTGAAGGACTTCTTAGTCAAAAAATGTTTCTATTCAATAGAAGAATATTTTCAATGTGAAAGTGATTGATTAAACTCAAATGTTGCTGTTTAGCTGTAAGTTTTAATGTGTTATTCTAGATGTATCTCTCATTTTCTTCCTCTACATGTATTGACGAATCCCATACAATTTGTAATTGTCCAGTGGAAAATAAAGTATTATTATTATTATTATTAGTTATTTTACACTTTTTGTTGTCACGGTAGATAGAACTATTGAAAGAAGACCTCTCACGTTTGGTGTTTGCTGCAAGTTCACCGCAAGGTTATTCACCAAAGAAGCTGAAAAGAAATTCATTAAAAAACTGCTTTTAAACCAGTAAAATAAATCTGCATTCTTCAAAATATCACAAATTCGGTTGAAAGTATCAACCATCCTGCCAATAAAATCTCTGACTCTCCTCATATTGTTCCCAGCAAACTCAGTAACATTTCTTTAGTTATTCCTTAGCATGCTAGCTTAATTCGGTTCCCCAATTTTTAGATTTCTATTGGATTGTCAGGAAAAAATAGCTAGTAGTATTAAATCTCGTGATCCTGCGGAAAACTTAATATAATAATAATGTAGTTTCCATTTCCTATTGTAAATGATCAAATGTGATCCATGGATAAGTTTTGGAATAATGATTTTGAATACAATGAAATATTGAACATTTTATGTCAGGCACAGCCCCCTATATACAATTCCAGAAATCGAAATAAAAACAGAAAAAAAGAAAATATCCTTGTGGTTTCAATCAAAAATTGTGGTCCTTCATGGTGAAAGCGAAAACAACATGCAGAGAAAAAAGTTGATTAAAAATAAAATATTATGTGAATACTCAAAAATTTCGAAACTGAATCTAATACTCTCAAGTGGTATTAGATTTCAGTCAATCAAAATATGACTCGCAATAGTGTTATTTCCTCATACTGAATATAATTCCCATTGCCCATTTTTCAGCAACAAAAATTTTTCGGAGTCGCTTCACACAAAATTTTGTTTCGAAAGCAAACAATACCCTTGATGGAACGGGATTCGGCTTTAAGCGTTCAGTTTTGATTTTTTGCGAATATTTTTTAGTTCAAATGGTTCAATTCGTTCTAATTTTTTTTTTCTTTCCTATTTTAAGGTGCTGATTCCGAATCTTTGAACAAAAATGTCGAAAACTCATCAGAAATATTTTGGCGACGAAAAAAAACATCTAAAAACTGATTTAGAGCTGACCAACTCGAGAACTGTTAGAGATAGACAAATTCTGCGAACGCCAATCGATTCAGAATGGCCGAATTAGTATGGTTGGATATTTCGAGTCAATCGAAAAAAATAAAAAATTACTCGAAAAAACTTGCAAGGGGTTCACCCCTAAAAATCATGAAAAATACTAAGTCGTTACATCGACTTGAAATTTGCACTGTATACATAAAATTTCATGCTCATTCCGAAAATGTGTGATTTTTATATGCTCAAATATAAGATTTAGACGAAAAAAGGTGTTTAAGGTAGAAAATCCAATTTTCTGAGATTTTTTATTTTTCATTTTTCGAATTTCAAATTTTTGACCTCGAACGTATTTTGAGGTGCTGATTCCGAATCTTTGAACTAAAATGTCGAAAACTCATCAGAAATATTTTTGGCGACAGAAAAAACATCTAAAAACTGATTTAGAGCTGACCAACTCGAGAACGGTCAGAGATAGACAAATTCTGCGAACTCCAATCGATTCAGAATGGCCAAATTAGTATGTTTGGATATTTCGAGTCAATCGAAAAAAATAAAAAATTACTCGAAAAAACTTGCAAGGGGTTCACCCCTAAAAATCATGAAAAATACTAAGTCGTTACATCGACTTGAAATTTGCACTGTATACATAAAATTTCATGCTCATTCCGAAAATGTATGATTTTTATGTACTCAGATATGAGATTTAGCCGGAAAAGGGTGTTTAAAGTAGAAAATCCAATTTTCTGAGATTTTTCATTTTCAATTTTTTGAATTTGAAATTTTTGTCCTCGAGCGTATTTTAAGGTGCTGATTTCGAATCTTTGAACGAAAATGTCGAAAACTTATCAGAAATATTTTTGACGACAAAAAACAACATCTAAAAACTGATTTAGAGCTGACCAACTCGATAACTGTTAGAGATAGACAAATTCTGCGAACGCCAATCGATTCAGAGTGGCCGAATTAGTATGGTTGAATATTTCGAGTCAATTGAAAAAAATAAAAAGTTACTAGAAAAAAATTGCAAGGGGTTCACCCCTAAAAATCATGAAAAATACTAAGTCGTTACATCGACTTGAAATTTGCACTGTATACATAAAATTTCATGCTCATTCCGAAAATGTATGATTTTTATATGCTCAAATATAAGATTTAGACGAAAAAAGGTGTTTAAGGTAGAAAATCCAATTGTCTGAGATTTTTTATTTTTCATTTTTCGAATTTCAAATTTTTGACCTCGCACATATTTTGAGGTGCTGATTCCGAATATTTGAACTAAAATGTCGAAAACTCATCAGAAATATTTTTGGCGACAGAAAAAACATCTAAAAACTGATTTAGAGCTGACCAACTCGAGAACGGTCAGAGATAGACAAATTCTGCGAACGCCAATCGATTCAGAATGGCCAAATTAGTATGTTTGGATATTTCGAGTCAATCGAAAAAAATGAAAAATTACTCGAAAAAACTTGCAAGGGGTTCATCCTTAAAAATCATGAAAAATACTAAGTCGTTACATCGACTTGAAATTTGCACTGTATACATAAAATTTCATGCTCATTCCGAAAATGTATGATTTTTATGTACTCAGATATGAGATTTAGCCGGAAAAGGGTGTTTAAAGTAGAAAATCCAATTTTCTGAGATTTTTCATTTTCAATTTTTTGAATTTGAAATTTTTGTCCTCGAGCGTATTTTAAGGTGCTGATTTCGAATCTTTGAACGAAAATGTCGAAAACTCATCAGAAATATTTTTGACGACAAAAAACAACATCTAAAAACTGATTTAGAGCTGACCAACTCGAGAACTGTTAGAGATAGACAAATTCTGCGAACGCCAATCGATTCAGAGTGGCCGAATTAGTATGGTTGAATATTTCGAGTCAATTGAAAAAAATAAAAAATTACTCGAAAAAAATTGCAAGGGGTTCACCCCCAAAAATCATGAAAAATACAAAGTCGTTTCATCGACTTGAAATTTGCACTGTATACATAAAATTTCATGCTCATTCCGAAAATGTGTGATTTTTATATGCTCAAATATAAGATTTAGACGAAAAAAGGTGTTTAAGGTAGAAAATCCAATTTTCTGAGATTTTTTATTTTTCATTTTTCGAATTTCAAATTTTTGACCTCGAACGTATTTTGAGGTGCTGATTCCGAATCTTTGAACTAAAATGTCGAAAACTAATCAGAAATATTTTTGGCGACAGAAAAAACATCTAAAAACTGATTTAGAGCTGACCAACTCGAGAACGGTCAGAGATAGACAAATTCTGCGAACTCCAATCGATTCAGAATGGCCAAATTAGTATGTTTGGATATTTCGAGTCAATCGAAAAAAATAAAAAATTACTCGAAAAAACTTGCAAGGGGTTCACCCCTAAAAATCATGAAAAATACTAAGTCGTTACATCGACTTGAAATTTGCACTGTATACATAAAATTTCATGCTCATTCCGAAAATGTATGATTTTTATGTACTCAGATATGAGATTTAGCCGGAAAAGGGTGTTTAAAGTAGAAAATCCAATTTTCTGAGATTTTTCATTTTCAATTTTTTGAATTTGAAATTTTTGTCCTCGAGCGTATTTTAAGGTGCTGATTTCGAATCTTTGAACGAAAATGTCGAAAACTTATCAGAAATATTTTTGACGACAAAAAACAACATCTAAAAACTGATTTAGAGCTGACCAACTCGATAACTGTTAGAGATAGACAAATTCTGCGAACGCCAATCGATTCAGAGTGGCCGAATTAGTATGGTTGAATATTTCGAGTCAATTGAAAAAAATAAAAAGTTACTAGAAAAAAATTGCAAGGGGTTCACCCCTAAAAATCATGAAAAATACTAAGTCGTTACATCGACTTGAAATTTGCACTGTATACATAAAATTTCATGCTCATTCCGAAAATGTATGATTTTTATATGCTCAAATATAAGATTTAGACGAAAAAAGGTGTTTAAGGTAGAAAATCCAATTTTCTGAGATTTTTTATTTTTCATTTTTCGAATTTCAAATTTTTGTCCTCGAACGTATTTTGAGGTGCTGATTTCGAATCTTTGAACGAAAATGTCGAAAACTCATCAGAAATATTTTTGGCGACAGAAAAAACATCTAAAAACTGATTTAGAGCTGACCAACTCGAGAACGGTCAGAGATAGACAAATTCTGCGAACGCCAATCGATTCAGAATGGCCGAATTATTATGGTTGGATATTTCGAGTCAATCGAAAAAAATAAAAAAACTTGCAAGGGGTTCACCCCTAAAAATCATGAAAAATACCGAGTCGTTACATCGACTTGAAATTTGCACTGTATACGTAAAATTTCATGCTCATTCCGAAAATGTGTGATTTTTATATGCTCAGATATAAGATTTAGACGAAAAAAGGTGTTTAAGGTAGAAAATCCAATTTTCTGAGATTTTTTATTTTTCATTTTTCGAATTTCAAATTTTTGTCCTCGAACGTATTTTGACGTGCAGGTTCAATTCGTTTGTGAAAATTCGGGAACTGGATTTTTGGATTTAATGATTCTTATGAAAAAAAAAATTATGGTGTGACAAATAAAAAAATTGGTATCTCGACGTGAAAATTCTTCCTAATACGCTCCTAGAGCAAATAGGCTTATGAATCGGTTTTAAAACACTCCTGAAGGCTAAAAGATTAAACCATTTAGCATTTAAGTATATTTGATTTTATAAAGGTTTTACAATGGCTGTATACACATACACGATACATCCTTCTGGTCTTCAAATAATCTATATAGAATCTAAGTTTTATGATGGTTTTATAGCACTCCTCAAGTCCATGCAATGGTTCTAGAATAAAATTAACGTTGAGGATTTATTGAGGTTTTGAGATGTACTGCCGAGAACCACTATAAGATCAAAGCATAAAACTATTCGTACTTAAATGCCAGTAACTCCCAAAAGTTTTATGAGATTGTCAAAATATTCAAATCATCTTTTTTACGGCCATTAGAAAACCGAACGAACGTGATGAAATGTCAAAAGTCAAAATTATATATACCGTTGTAAATTATTCACCATATAAAAAATTCCAAATATTTTATCACATAACCCCCAGACCCCCTGGTGGGGCCTCTTCACAAGTTTTAGGTGAGAGCCTCAAATGGTCTCAGTCCGGGCCTGTAAGAGTTACTTGTTTTCGTTCATATTTTCTGTTTTTCGTATTTTTTGACAACCTTGAATGTAACTTACATAACTAGGGCTAGTAATTTATCACCATATTATTATCAAGTTTCACCCGTAAAAATGAACATAGTGCGGCCCTGCATAGACGTCCTTGTCGATGGTGCTTTGTCACATGTTGCCAAGCACATCGTAGTAGCAGACACAACACAATAGCGGAAACTTATCATAAAATCAAGTCAAGTGACGTTTTCCTCCAGGGATGTTTTATGGAATCTGCTGAGTGAAATGAGAAGGAAAAATAATATGGTCGCCGTCGAGTAGTCACTCGAAACTTTTGTTCGAGAAAAATGGGGCTCCCATTTCTCCAAGCGGAGGGTCCTCGAACTCTTATAATCGAGCTGGCCGTGAGGTGATACCGGGTGGTATGAGGTGTAGAATAGTTTTAGAAACCTAATTATTGTGATTTTCTCTTGCGATTTTGCTGAAACGAGTGATTAATAAACAATTTTCTAGAGAATTTTAGCAACGCGTTGGTTACTGTACTTTTTCTACGAACTCAAATATTATTGAAAAAACAAAGTTGTATTAAAGTTTATTTTTAAATATGTATACTTGAGCAAACTTACAGAAGTACCTGTAAAATGATCGATTAATGCAATAAATAGAATATAAGGGCCTATATCTTTATAAAACGAACATAATTGTGTGAAATATATATTTTTATTAAACAGAAAGAAATATCACAAAATCATCTCCACAACTTTAATCTAACAAATATCAATTTCGGAGGGGGGACATGTTTCGGATTGAGCAAGAGTCCATCTTCAGCCTTATTTATACGAGTTCTAGAACTAATGGTAACATGCTGTATTGTTGTTACAAGGATGCAAAGGTTACTTACTTGGAGAGGAAAAATCCTTTTGATATAATTATGAAAATAACTTAAATGTTAGGGGGGTACTATGTCCAATGCCCTAGAAATAAGGTATAGTGGTGATTGTTACAGCAAGATAATTAACTTACCAACAAGCATGGTGATAGTTAATGATAACTAATATTTAAAAAATAAAAAAATTGAGGTTAATGAAAATATTGAAATCACACGGCCGAAGGCTTATGTCTTGTAGTGGTTCGGGCATTTCGCCCTTCCACCTGCAGAAGGCTTTATATCTCACACTAAGAGACAGTAAAATGTTTGAAAAGTTAATCAGGTTTCAGGAAACGTGGTATCAACTAAGGTTAAATTATTCCAATTGAATTAAAAATGCACTTGTCAGCTGTCAAGTCATAATGACAATATTAGAAACTTAAGAAATTAAAAAATTTCATGCAATCGAAATTAACCTGTTCATTCAAAGAGTTAACATTGGCATCTTTCAAAGATCCAATATCCAAGATCCAACAACTTGGTGGATTTCAATGCATAAAAAATTCCAGTATGTCTTGCTTTTGAAATGGTTGATTTCACAGTTGCCAATGTATTTATGTAGGAAGTATCCATAACATAGAAGTGGGAAGAATTCCATCTGAAAGCTGCTTCATTGGCATCCGAACCAAAAAGCCATATTTTATCCAATGTTCGGATTTATATTTGTATTCTGTTAATTTGTTAATCAGTTATTCTGTTGATCTAATGGCCAGGTATTCCGTTAATCTAAGGCCCAGGTAGCTCAGTGGTTGAGACTGTCGCGTTCAAAACCATTGACTGCTGGTCGGCTAGGTTCGAATCCAAGCGACTACAGATTTTTATTCGATGGCCCGAGAAAGTGCTAGGAATCGCACGTTAAAAGATAAGACCTCATTAATCCTTGGCTAGCACATGTTTCGACTTTTGAGGGCTGCCGTTCGTAAGGGAACGACAGCTGGTTAACGGAAAAAACAATTTTAACGATTTTAACATCAATAATGAACTGCAAATTTTCAGTTGCAGAAGAATGACACAGACCAGCCCTCGCTCATAGCTCCAGTTGAGGATTCATAACAAATTGAAAATTACTGGAAAATATTCCCCCTAAAAATTTCCAGAAGTTTTCCAACGAAAAATGAAAATTTGTTTCCCTTTGAAAAAGCCAAATCCCTCACACCTTTCATTGAAACTCCACGAAGAAGGTAAAAACTTAATAATTCATGTTGATTAGATAACCAAGCTTCCAGAAATTTTCATCTGATGAGCTACTTCTTTTTGTGTAATTAACTTTTAACATCGCTTCCAAGGGAGATGCTGTAATTGACACAAAAGGCTCTCGAACAACTTTTCTTCTAAATTACGATGTCTGTCTCTGCAATAATTATTGTAACTTCGGCTTTGACGGAAATTCTTCCAGATAATTTTTAATGAGAACACTGAGATGTGGCCTGATATTGACTGAAAATTGAAAAAGAGGAATTGTTTTCACCGCAAAATAGCAGTTTTCGAAAGGGGCCATTTTGGACGAAATCCTTATATAGACATAATCATTTTCTAGTAGGAACGGCTGAATCTGACGACTGAGAACAAAAGAGAAACTTGTCATTTCTGAACTTATTGAATATGCAAATATACAGGGAGTTAACGAAATTGGAGCGATAACTGAAATGGAAAGTACAAGGTGACAAAATAAAACGAAACGAAAAAATCATTTTTGTCGAAAAATAGTAATTTATGTATCAAGTGAGTAAAGTGATACTTTTTTTTTCCGAGTAGGAAATGTTCCTACGCGTAAAAAAAAACACTTTACTCACGAGTTTCATACAGTATTTTTTCTACAACTGTCAAAAAAAATAACCAATTCATATTTTTTTGCAAATATGAAATGAATTTGGCATATTTTTATTGATTCAGTATGCCGGCGAGTTGAGATTCAAACAAATGAAACGAATAATTTCGAGTCGAAATCTCTTTCTCTTCACACTATCCCGCAAAATGGAAAATTTGAAGTGAATATTAAAATAACATATTCATCGAGGTCAATATTATTATTATTAATGTTGACTTCACTTTCGAATAACTAATCGATCAAAGTAACTTTTCATTTTCTTAGATTTGTATTCAAAATGAATAAACAATCCTCGTGAAGTAACGAATACCTTTTTCTTTCTTTGAACTATGTCAGGGAAATCTCATATTTGCACTATGCACGATTTTCTCCGTTCAGTCTTCATGACTTGTCATTTCTACTTAAACAAAATTTATAGTTATCAAGAATTCGTTATCTGGATATATGCCCAATTTCACAAAATCCATTAATTATTGTTGTCAACTAGTTTCTGACGACCAAACAGCCATACCTAGTATTACCTAGTGTAGATTGGGTCCAATCGTTCCTTCGAGGTATATGCTATTATTGTGAATATATTCGCCGCGATAGTTTGGAATTTTGATAATACTTATTTAATAGTAAGAATGCTAAGAATATTATTGGTGAAACATTTGTATATCAGATATTTATAGGTTATTAGTTGCCAAAGGAAATGAGAACTGGCTTTATGACAGAATTTCGTTATTATTCGGATCTGTCACTATTGTTGCATGAAACTGTCGGTTAATAATGAAATCGTATGTTGATAGTGAAATATTGTTATACTTTACGCACACAAACCACACAAAGAGAGTGGACTTTTTTTGACAGTTGTAGAAAAAAAAAATTTGGGAGATATTGAAGTTTTCAAAAAAAATTTTGGTAATCACTGATCGGAGGTCTACAAGCAAACTAGGCTGAAACACTGCCAGCAGGCAGACACGCTGTGGCCTGGAATAAAACCAGTGCCTCTCAAACAAAGGTAACTGAAAGCGATTTCATAAAAATTTTCGACAATTTTTGACTGATTCAAAAACGAAAATTCTTGCCATTTATTGATATAATGTTCCATACAACAACCCAATTTTTTTGTTGCTCCAATTTCGGAAACAACCTGTATTCAGTCGCAATAATTATTATCGTTTTTAGACACACCATCAGCGCGTCATCACGGAAGACAAATTTTATCATTGCGTTGCATACCTTGGGTTTGTGAGCATATGGTCTAGAATTTTCCCACAAAAAAAACTATGGATTGTAATTATTTCAGCAATCAAGGACTCGGTAGCCATCCTGAATAATCATTTAAATAATATCATTTGTTAGCTTTGTTTTATACCACATTATTCAATTTTAATTTTTTTATGCACTTATTGTTGATAGGTATCCTTGTCCCTGTGGCAAACTGCGTTTGGCAATCAGGACATCAACTGTAAGTTGTTGTAATATATAGGACATACGAAGTTCCTCTCATTACTCTGGCGGTACGTACATACTTGATAAAGATCGGCAATACTGTACCGTCGTCGTCGTGCTCATCAATTAATCATATTGGTTATGTTCACTTTCATTATTTGATATCACATTCAGCACATCCATTATGATTCTTGAGATCTGGGACCAATTTTTGTGTAAACCCTTATAAAGGACAGTATTTTTGCAAATACAGCGTGACTGAAATATTGATGAATAATAAATACCCAAGAAAAGTGCACCTCATCATTTCCACTGTGTCAGACAATGAAAAATACGATTTTAAAAAGTGTCAGCGATGAAAAGCTTATTTTACAAACTCTGCAGACTTCCAGGTGTCTTAGGTCATAATTTATCACTCCCCATCGTTGATAAGCTTAGCGCAAAACTTGTTTCCTCGTAAAACATTGACACATAGCTGATTATGTCGAAAAGGATGATAAAAGATCGTTATGAATGAAGGTGTCAGAAAATGAGATGGGTTTCTTAGGAGGAGTTCGAATGAAAGCTTTCCAACGTTACGAACGACCAGATAACAATTTTCAGAACAACTGGTCGAATGAATGGAGTATTTCAGCAGAATAATCAATATTAGAAAAAAAATAAGAACTTTATTTAATGAATTTATTTCTTATTTCAATGTAATGGTTTTGCTAATCAGTAATTCCACGAGTAAAACTGTCAACAAAATAGAAATGGTACATTTTCACCGTACTGGTCAAAAACAAACATGCACAATTTTAAAATAATATAGCTGTTGAAAATAAATAATAAATAAAAATACGTCATAGTAGGCGCACAAGTAAATGAAAAATAAAATTGGTATATTTTCACCATGCTAGTCACAAACATGAATAAGTACAAAATTTAAAAATATATATTAAATGAATAAAAAATAAAATCAGGATAACAAAGTTGAATTTCACAATAGTAAAACACTATAACTTCTCGCAGTAGAATTCATCTAATGAGTAGAACGCAATCGCTAGAAGAAGATTTTTTACAGAATTTTTGAATTTTCTTCTATTCTCTATGATTTTAATCTTGTTGGGTAGATGATTAAATAATTTTTTACCATTATAAATAATTATAGAATGTTTAACTTGTGTCGAAGTTGGAATTGGTAATTTTATGTTTAGTGGCTGTCTAGTGTTATAATGGGTTATCGTATGGATGACATATGCACCAAATAAAACATTGTTGATTTTCGCAGGTTTGTTATAGATATATTATATTTTTAACCGTTGGTAACAATGGATAGTTGGTTTTGTCGCATGACAATATAGCGACGGTGAAAATGGTCAATAGGTTCCTCAGGCGCCAACTATTTTCAAGTGATATGTTTTACTCTCCCAAGCTAGAGCAAGGTGGTAGGCAAAGGGCAGCGTCAGATGGAGATGCAGTATTTTCAGTGGTCACTTTTTATGACTCTCAAAATAATGATCTTGACAAGTGGTTGCAGGCTTTTAATTGCATCCACGGTTTTGCAAGAATCCGGCTGCTAGAGAAAGGGCCCACTGGTGTCTAGTCGCTGATGCTGGCGTTCCCCAGCCATTATGGGGTTGTGATATCGTGTGACACAGCGTAAGGGAATCAAATCATCGATTTCATAAATTTTTTATTATAGGATAAACACCGCTCAAAGTTCAAGTTGGCTCGTTTCAGTATCCTCACTTTTGTTATTAATCAGCTAGTACATAGTCTCCTAATCAACATCGACTATATCTTCCCATTTATACGCCACGATATCAGTTCAAACCTCCGATATCGCCAAACTGTATTTCATCATGGCACGTACTTCAATTAATAATCGTGTTTCGAATTTCCTTGAAATTTTCCCGGCAGAAACCACAATGGGTCTCGTTCCAATAAAGCATGTAACTGTCGCCAAGAAATTTCTATTCTGCCGGCGCGACGTCCGCGCTGGTCGTATATTCGCGGAAATCGACATACCGCTGGCTGCAATCGCACAAAACAAAAGACGTTCTGACATGTTTATTGCAATGCACAAACGAAGGAAAATAAGAAGGGGGACGAGTGACCGTCTTAGGGAAGTGTCGGTGATGTACGATGTGGGTGACGTTGAACGCTCGGTATCGAGATATCAACGGTAACGGTGATACAGGGTGGGGCAATAGTACGTCAGAGAAAAATAATATCGACTTTTATGTTGAAATTTTGACTTTGATGTTGAAGAGGGAAACATTCTCCATGAGAATTTAAAAATAAAAAATGTGATTTATTTGCAACAGAAACCAAAAATAAAAACTTTTTTGCTAAAATTTCGACTTTAATGTCGAAATTTCGGCTTTTTTCTAGAAATTCCAAGATTAATGTTGACATTTCAACTTTATTGTCGAAATTTCGATAAAAAAGTAGAAATTTCGACTTTTTTCTCAAAATTTCGACAATAAAGTCGAAGTGATTAAATTTCGACATAATAGTTGAAATTCGACATTAAATTCGAAATTTCAAGAAAAAAGTCCAAATTTCAAGAAGAAAGTCGAAAATTCAACATTTATACATTAAAGTCCAAATTTCGGCTGTTTTCTCGAAATTTTGACTTCAAAGTCGAAGTGATTAAAAAGAAAACTTCTTGTGGCCCTCCTGCGCTTTCGTAATATAACTTGGAATTATTGTCGGATAAGCATGGTCAGTGTTTTTTTAATGGTAGACCATATACAGTGCGACGCTACATAATGAAATAAATTAATTTGTTCTCATTATAAATATATTTTGGAAAAATACTCAGACAGGCCGATTTTTTTCCGGTGGGTCAATTTTTGGACCCCACCCAAAATATATAGGGTTATCCGCATTTGAGTAAAAATGACTTCGGTTATATTTTTTAATGGAACACCCAGTATATTTTACATATTTGGTTAGGCATCATCATTACGAAAAATATACCCATATAAAAATATCACTAAAGTCATTTTTACTCAAATGCGAATAACCCTATATATTTTGGGTGTGGTTGAAAAATTGGCCCATCGAAAAAGAAAATCGAACTGCCCGAGGATTATTCCGATATATCTTCATATTCAGAAATAATGAATTTATTCCATAATTTAGCGGCGCACTGTTTAATGGTACACTTCTTCAGACATTTCAGTGACTTCCATCAATTCCTTCAATATCATTGAAAGTTATGAATTTTCTAATAAACTCATGTACTTATTTGTTTCACTTGTATCTGTGTAACGGAATCTTTGAGCGTGATTTTCACCCACTTCCAGATTTCCGAATGATTTGAAATTTGGCATATGTTTTAATAGTTCAGTTGAAAGGTACTTTCAGCAACGAAAAATTCCCAAGTCGATGATATTTTAGTATGTTATTTGCACATGTTAAGTGATTTTTGGACTTGTTTTAGTTTTTCGCCTATAATACGAAAACGGTTAATCATTAGTGAAAAGTCATTGTGAACTGAAGTGAGGAGAATAAAATTCTCCGTCAATCAAGAAAAATTAATCTGAAATCGGTCAGTTAAGAAAGTTTTTGAGGACGATAACAAAATGATATTTTTTCCAATTTCCATTTCCATTTAGCTTTACACCATCAATCCCAATCCCATACCTCCTCCCTGAAAGTTGTATATCATCAATTGAAGAGTGGAATAAACCCCCAAAATTTTAAATTGACCTATTTTTTTTTCAAATTCCAAAACAGTTTTTCGGAAATAAGCGTTTATCGAAAATGGCTCCAAGTTGATTCCATACTCTTTCCAGGAGCTTACTGACCTCTCTGACCCATAATAATTGATCTCTCGCCCTTCTCAACACTTTTTTTTTATTATATTTGTTCCAGGAGAGCATTTCATCCTGGTTTCACTCTAGATATTTCGACTCTTCTGGTTTATATATACTTCGGCCATTTAGTCAAAGAGATCTATTGCTCTTTAGGTTCCGTTTATGTGGAAAAAACAATCGTGTTTCTTTTGGAAGTTGACCTTGAGGATGTCCCTCATTCATCACGTCTGTATGACCTTATTGTATCAGGACCCCCCCCCCCGTCTACCGCGATGTTCTATAGTAGTGGGGATAGAACTCTTTCCTAACAGTGTCTCGTAACTACCACCCACATTGTGTTCCCAAATAAAGAAACCTGTATTTCTCTGCAACTAAATGAGTGTTGATGTAATAGACTCATATTTGTGATCATACACTTCTACATCAAGATATGCTATCAGTACAATCTCTTTCTTCAAGAGAAATTGCTCAATCCTGCCGATTAGGCTACAGAGCACTGTATGAAAATATTTTTCAGTTTGATAGGCGTATTGGTACTCCAAAGAAATTATTGACTGAGAATCAGTATCTCGGATTTCTGTCAACTAATTTTTTCATCGTTTTCAGCAATCATTTTCTCTGTACTTCTACTAGGAAACTATTGACCAGAAAACATGGAGAAGCAGACCACTAAAGAGCTGTGGCAAAAATTGTGGCTTTTTGTACAAAGATATCACCAAAAAAACTGGGAACGGTGAAAATAATTGATATTCAACTGAATTGATTACCTTTTTTCTTCATATGTCCGACTAAAATGAAACTTATCCCTACGAATATTTTCAGACAATCAATCAACCTGGCTCCAATTTGACTAACAAATATAAAAACGGCGCCGACAGAAATCCTTATCGGCTTTGCGGTTGTATATCCTCCAAAGCGGATTCTCGTCATTAATTCATTCTCTTTTTCCGCATTATAAAACCCGGATGAATGCAAAGATCCTAAGAAAAGAATGAAACATTGTGCTCCTTCAGAGCAAAAAACTTATAATCCTGAAGGCTTTATGGCTATTATATTGGTTTAGAACTTGTTGATTCAGCGCACCCAAGAATTAATCGAATAGAGAAACATTTGTAGACCAAGACAAAAGCGTCTAAAATTTCTGTTTGCATCCGAATATAAAATTAGATGAAGCTTTTGGTCCAAACTTCTTGTCCATTTTTTACGAAATGGAAAATGATGCGTTGATTCTTTTCTAGAGTCGTATATGATCTAAACGCTATGAGAATATGCAATTTACAGAGGTCTTATTCAACATCAATATTGGAAATGTTGCATGGGATACCCTTGCGGAAACTATTACAATATGGATGTAAAGGAAGATCTCTGCAATGGTTCAAATCATACCTTATTGGTCGCATTCAAACTGTCAAAAGAAGTGAATTGAGATACATTCTGTAGTGCCTCATGGATCTGTGTTGGGTCCTACCCTTTTTTTGATATGGGTATATGATGAAGATCTCACAAATATTGAATTATCTGGAAAATAAACGCTCTTCACAGATGATACAACGATTTTGTGGCATAGTGAAGAAGTAGAAGATCTCAAGTAAAAAATATCCACCTATGTAGAAAAGATCAAGTAATGGTGTGACTCAAATTCTTCTTCATTTAATATTGACAAAACAAACATACTTTCAGATGATCACTTGATAATTTATCATTCGAATAATGGGATCATTGAAAACACAGATCGTACCAAATTTTTAGGAACCTTCAAAGACAAAAAATTAGAGCATAAAAATAATTTCCAATGTCAACCCTACCTTATTCAAAATGGCTAGTGAGGAAACACTGTTCTTGTGAGGAAACACTTTTTCAAAATTGACAGAACTGAGTCCAATCCTGACACACGACATATAAATAAAACGTAAAGGAATCTGCAATTTGTTCACAACGAGCAGCTTGTCAAGAGAGAAACAAGGTGTACTGATGCCCTACCAGGACGGACTCATTATCATAATCCTATACAATATGAATAATTGAGTCGAAAATCCATCTGAAAACTACTACCTTCCTGACTAATACCACGACGAACGTTGAATTACATCTAATGAATTCCCGCAAGTGCTAGTTGCATGGAAATAATGATAATAATAAATATCCTTCAATCAACCTGGTGCAGTTCAGCTGATGCTGCTCTTCCACTCAACCAACTTAAATGTTCATTGAAACATTTGGACCACCTATAGATCGATTTCTGGCTTTTGCCCTCGTCAGTATAGGGTAAGTCTCTGAAGACAATAACTCTCTCGTCTGCAACGAATAGTTCAATCACACCTCCATGTAAAGAAAAAAGCTAAGACTGAGCCCGTAGTGTAGCGTTCATTGAACCACGAGCGCCATCTCAATTTCAGTCCCACCAACAATACTCAAATTGCATCATTTCCAAAATCACAGTAACATGTGAAAGAATTGCAATTTGTTCACAATGAGATAGAAACAAGGTGTCCTGCCCTGTTTCTTTCTTGAAAATATTTATGATAAGATGGTGTAATATATTATTCAGAAAGTTTACTTGATTTTTTCTTGAACAGAGGTGGGCTGTGTCACCTGCAAACGTATAGATTTCCTCTTTAATTAACATAATACATAGATCATGGATATAAACAAGGGACAGTACCAGCCCTCGTACTGAATCCTGTGGAACTCCATGCAGAATACTGAGATCACTTCCGGTGTAAGCTAGTTCGAAATATTGTGTTTTTTTGAAAATTCCTGTTTTGAGCTCACTATTATTGTCTATCCTTGTTCGGACGCTGCTGTAGAAATTGATGAGGGCCAGTTCTACATTTTCCTCTATACAGGATGGCCCAGCAAAAGCGAAACAAACCCGATATTTCATATTTATTTTTCGCAAGAAAAAACGCATGGACCTGCCGATTTTCATTGCAAAAGGGACATCTTTTGTGCATATTCTCAACTTTTTCTAATAAATTTGTGAAAAAGATACTAAAAATGCATTCATGATATGATGATTTGCAAGCGTAAAATAGTATACTACCTGCCGTTTAAAAATGCAAATGAGAATATCAGATGCGTGTTTCTGATGTATTTAAAAACTGACAAAAAAGAGTAATTCTTAGATAAAACCCATACTACCTACAAGATGAGAAATATATCTGAAAGTGAAACAAGCGTAACTTTAGATTCTTAGCCGATGATTGTTCTAAACTTGTTTTCTCGAGAACTATTGCATCAAATTAGAAAAACTAAAAAACGTCGGAAAGAGAATTCGATGACCTTCAAAATGCGGTATCACATGAACCCTGCTCCCATCAAAGATTTAAGGGTTGGACTAACCCCTCCGAGGGGCTTGAAGTGAGAATAAGTGAAAGTTGAGCATATGCGCAAAAGATGTCCCCGCGCAATTAAAATCGAAGTGTTCGTGCGTTTGTTTTTCTGCGTACAAGAAATATGAAATATCTGTCTTGTTTCGTTTTCGCTGGGCCACCCTGTATGTACTTACATTCAGTTTAATTTTCCGTCCAGAAGATGATCACTTGGTGTAAATGTAAGTGTAATTTTCGTATTGTCTTACAGTTGTTTTCTGTTACATATTACAAAAAATAATATTTTTCAATTTCTACAAGAAATTTTTTTTCTTGTCTTCCAAAAAATTATCTTCAAAGAGGAAAACTAGCGTTTGTGTTTCAACCGCAGATGATTTTATGAACATTCCTTCCATATTTTCAGGGGTAATATAATAAGTGGTATGATTATTACCGATAATTCTTTGGAATATTAATGATTTGCAATCCCAAAGCTGAAAATACAACGAGTCCGCAGGACGAGTTGTATTTTCTTGCATTGGGATTGCTAATGAATTAATATTCCAACAAATTAAAGGTTTTTAATCATACCACGAATTATATTTAGGACGACAATATATCGATTTGAAATAAAGAAAAATCGTGTCACCTGGTAATTGATGCTTTACTTCTAGCCGTATTCAACGGAATACTCTTTTCCACGGCCTCATCTATGATACCAAAGCACATTTGTCCCCAACGATCGCTCATATTGATAAATAAAGATAACTAGTCAAAACACATAAATTTGACGTTTATAATTTAAATTATTTTCACTTGACAGATAGTAAAACAAAAACTAAGCAGGTTTATCACCGTGAAAATACTTTTATATTTTCACTGTAGTTCAGATTCTATTGGCCGAATTTTAAAATTTGAAATCCACTGATTGGTTGTCAAGCAAGGAATAGTTATTTACCTAACAAGTGCGGAAAGTAGTACTTTTCCGCACGTGACGGCTAGTTGCACGAACGACGCGGAGCGGAGTTCGGGCAAGCCGTTAAGGGCGGAAAAGACATTTTCCGTAAGAGTTAGGTACAATATTTTTCCTACGAGTGTTTTTGTCCATCTTATTTATGAAAAAACAAGATTTTTAATAAACAAGTTTTTATAATAATGCTACAAAATGACTAATAAGACAGAATAGTTACATAGATAATTTAGTTAGTCCTAAATATCATCATTTTCAAAAATACAAAAATCGTGCGGAAAAGTAAAAATCGTGCGGAAAAGTAACTTTTCCGAACGATTTTAAATCGTACGGAAAAGTACAACTTTTAAAACGAAAAATCGTGCGGAAAAGTTACTTTTCCGCACGCTCGTAGGAAAATATATTGTCAGCAAAATATTTTTGAAATACCATCAGGTTAAGTTTATGTCACTGACTCTTGAGTGAAAAATTCATGCTTTGAAAAAAAAAATTACTTACATTATATACATATACTATTGGGTTGAACAAGATTCTACCATGAATAAATCAGTATTCGTTCTTGCAAATCTACATTCGTTGGGCAACAGATCAAAATCCGCCGGCAGTGAATTCTCAACACATTCGCATCGATCAAAAAGTGCCAAAAATACATCAATAAAACTCATATCCGTAGATACTCTCGCGAAAGTTGTATATTTAGCCTCGGGTTATATAAATTATGGGGCAATCAATAGACAGACAGAGACGAATGCATGGGGTAGCAACGTGACAGTGAAGGATGGCCAGAAATGAGCACAAGGATGTAAGTGGATGCGAAGAGAAACTACCGCCACTGAAAGGACCTGCTCTGCTTCGGTGGATTCGCTGTTTTCGGGTAATAGTCTGGCGGCAAATAATCTGCATTCCTTATCACAGGGATATTCTCTGAAGGTTCTCAGTGATTTTGAGTGGAGCAAACTAAAGAATGGTATTGGTATTGGTGAGTATCGATGGTGACTGATGCGCTGCGACCTGATTAGATATATTGTGCCCAATCTTTGTCTGCTGTCACAAGGTGTTCTTGTTTACAGCAGCCCTTCAAGCCTCAATTCCTTCAGGAATTTAAGGATTTTGAGGGGGTCTACTCGTGGTGTTTCTCTCACGGTCAGCTGGTATGATCCCAGTGTATTCAATCTTTTATGATGTACAGCGTAACACGCTATCAATATATGGTGGGGTGTTTCTGGATGTTCCCCACAGAATCTGCAGGTACTGTCCTCCTCTGAGCCTAGCTTCCTTAGGTGTGTTTTGAGTCTGATTGTCTGATTGTTTTCAGACTAGTTTTGCTGAGGTTAATCTGTGTCTTCGATCTTGCTCGGTAGAAATTGCCAAGGAGATCTTTGGCCTGCCACAGCCCTGGAAGGCTTAGCCAGTATGTTGCTCTCTCTGCTTCTTCAGCTTTATTGAGTTCTTCTCGGAAGTGAGATTTTCGAAGTCCGCAGAATGGTTCTGGCCCGATCAATGGCATTGATGTGCCTTTTCGTTCCAGGGTCTGCTTGTTCATTTCCCTCCATTCTGACGTATCCTAGCACCCAGAGGAGGGTCACCTTGTTGTTCCTGCCTAGATCATCAAGTTCATCTAGGCATTCCAAACCATCTTCGAGTTGATGTTAGAAGAGCTCAACGCTTTGATGGCTGCGGTATTTCCTGTTGAGGTTGAACTGAATGCACGTTTTTATAGCGTGAATTTCCGCTTGGAAAATGCTGGGAAACTGGACCATGGGTTCGGAGTATTTGGTGCGAGGCCCAAAGACTTCTGCTCCAGTTCCCTCAACATTTTTCAATTGCTTGAATTGAATTGAATCCACAAACACTTCGTGGACATTATCAACGATGTGGAACTAGGACATAAATATCGTTTCATCAGCTTTGACGTGGAGAGTATCAATACCAATGTCCTCATAGAAGAAAACCTGATGATCATCAACAGAAAACTGGAAGAAGAGATTCAGCTTTATGAAAAGACTGATACTAGACTTACTGCAGAGCTGCCTATATAAGACATATTTTCAAGAGGACCGTTTCTGCTCCCAAGTAGATGGCCTGCTAATGGGATCTTTTCTTTCTCCAGTAATCGCAGGAATAAAACACTCACAGGGCAGTATTTCAACTACGGCCTCAATAACCCAAATTCCACCAAGAGGGGCATTGTGAGAACGTTGTTGGAGAGAGCGATGTGTATTTGCAACAAACAGGAGTCACTTGGAGCAGAAATAAACTACTTCCAGAATGACCTACGCCGACACGGATACTCCGATGAGAAGTGCAGAAGAAACTCGAGAAGACCAAGACAATCGAAGAACGACCACAAAACCAGGTTCTCGTCCTTCCCTACATCAGGGGTATCTCTGTGGAGATCAGAAGAATCGGAAACAATTACAATATCAAGACTTTTTAAGAAGTTATTAAATTCAAACATGCAGATGATTCACCATTATTCATGAACAGTAGAATTGAAATTATTAGAGGAGGCTATATGTGAACAAAGGACCCCACACGAAGACACATGTAAAATTGTGCTCATTTCAGGCCATCCTTCACTGTCACGTTGCTACCCCATGCATTCGTCTCTGTCTCTCTATTGATTGCCCCATAATTTATATAACCCGAGGCTAAATATACAACTTTCGCGAGGGTATCTACGGATATGAGTTTTATTGATGTATTTTTGGCACTTTTTGATCGATGCGAATGTGTTGAGAATTCACTGCCGGAGGATTTTGATCTGTTGCCCAACGAATGTAGATTTGCAAGAACGAATACTGATTTATTCAAAATGTTCATTTTCTGAGTGCTCCAAATCTAGATATATATTTTTTATCACAATCCAAATTCCACAACAGTTCGGGACATCGCAATTTCCAAATGAACTCCGTATGCGTTAAACGAATGTCTGCTTTAATTTTTATTTTCTGAGTTCTCCAAATCAAGATATATATTTTTATCAGAATCGAAATTCCACAACAGTTCTGTACATCTCAATTTTCAAATGAACTCCGTGTACGTTATACGAATGTCTGCTCTCATTTTCATTTTCTGACCGCTCCAAATCTAGATATATATTTTTCATCAGAATCCAAATTTCACAACAGTTCGGGACATCGCACATTTCAAATGAACTCCGTATACGTTCGTTATACGAATGTATATTAATGTGTGTCGAAACCGACCGCCCATTATCAAAACACGTTGTCACATAATTTAGCAGTTTAACCTATATTTCACTGTGTATTTTGTGCCACCAGACTCCTTCGATAAATCCACTGTATTTGGCAAATTTTTCTTTCGGCTCCGAAATAAATTAGTCTGTAATGGTGGAAATGCACTGCCACTGCGGGAATTTCAATGTGTTCGAATGAAATATGGGGTAAGGAAGCAGATGTGTGAAGTGTACAGCGCCTTTCGAAAAGTGTGCATAAATTCGCGACTTCGCCATATCGTCAACGGTTGATGCATTGGGAAAACCTTTCTAGAATACCATTGGGATAGTATGGATTTTTACCGTACCACGCAATTAATTGGTTTTGTCTTCAGTGATATGTTGACTGATTCAGAACTGAAGATGGTAGCTAAAACATTTTTTCTACAACTGTCAAAAAAGTCCACTCTTTCGTGTGATTCGTTTGTCTAAAATATTACAATTTTTCACTATCAACATACAATTTCATTATTGAACGGAAAAGCGTGAAAAAATGCACTGTGTTTTCTTTATCTAACTTATCTTAGAGAGAGAAAGTACTTTTTATTTCATGAAAAGGCAATGAAATATTGCCAATGCTTTTTTTCTGTGTTTTCAAAAATTGAAGTACTTTATTCCTGATTACTATTCGAAAAATAAAACGTATCTACATTATGATTCAGATGTACAAGTAACCCTTTAAATAAAATAGTCGGAATCAGAATAAATCTCAACTCCATTACTGCTTTCACTGATTGGTAATTTGTTTCAGATTGGAATGACACCGTTTGCTGTAAGGAAAAGGATCTATAGTTAACGGAAAATAGAGGTAAGCATCAATCGAATACTTCATTTCGTTTCTATTGTTCATTAACACGAAACAAGGAATATCCCCAATAATTTCTTTTGATAGAAGACCTATTCATGACTTTCCATGATTGATTTTAAAATAATAAGCTCGCTTGCACTGGATCATAACTCTTATTCGATGTATTCAAAAGAACTTGTAAGGACAACTACGACACAGCAGAATTTTTTGAAAAAGACAAAATTGATTGAACACCCCCTTTCCCCCATGGCGTAAAGATGTAGATGGGGTTTTTCAATTTATTATGTTTTCTGTTACATTATTTTATCTATTGTGATACTCTCTTTTGACATCTCATTCCATGTGATACTCACTTGTGACATCTTCACGTACTTCTTGAAACATATCTGCAGGTTATCATCTCCAAACAAATAAATGGTGTCATCTCAGTTGAGCCCTGTCTCCGGAACCCCGAAACATCCGGAGGGCACGTTGGTGTCATTTACCACCATAGTCACTCCCCGTGTCCGTAGGGTAAGTGATTACTGGGTACGAGAATCACGTGACCTGAGTAGACGAAGTGACGGCTAACTGCATTCATCCGGCTGAGATTTCTGCAGCATCATGGCAAGCCGGTATGATTATCAGATTAGAGAGCAGTATGTGTCTATCATTCTAACAAGGTTCTCTATGATCAGAACTACCATTTTAACAGATTGGGTTTGGTAGGGCTTGCGGAGTTCAGAGACTAATTATCGATATTACTCCTTTTTTCGAACGATGTTTGTATCGCGGGGAACCGAAAATGCAATGACAAAAATCGTCTTACTTACAGGAAGGTGTAGAAGGACTACACAGGACTTGGAGTAATTACAATAGATTTGGCACTTCACATCCTCCACAATGGACTCAATATCCTCAAGAGTATAAAGCAACACCGGTGTTTGGTCTATACCGTATCGTAGGTGGCAGTATAACACTCATGGTGTCGCGATTTGTCCTCGGATATAGGCTGATACCGCATAAGCTCGACAAGTAGACAGCAAATGTATTATTGTTTCACAACACGCTTTGCATCTAGCGTCCAGGACCTTTCTACCGATCACGCGACTAAGGTAGACCAGTGTGTTGGAGGCACCTTTCTGGCAGGTCATTATGAAAACAAAGGTGAAATTGTTTGACAAGTCAAGTTCTTCGATGTCCTTGTGGACCTGCAGTAGTACTTGAGTCTCCATAGCTATGATATTGCGTTTTGCTGAACGGCTTCAAGTCACTGACAGAGTTTGGGTTAATTCGTTCAGAGTCAAAAACGAGACCAAGGTCATGGACTACACAAGCTGCTTTGCCTGTGCAGTCTATGCGGTGCCTTGAAAAAAAGTGCTCCAATCCCTCCTTTTTCATGGTCACGGACCAAGCACAGAAGGAGTCTGAACTCCTGATATCTCTACAGGCTCCATCCAGTACCATTTTGTTATGTAGACATTATACAAATTCAAAAGTCGTCCTCTCTGTTGTCTGAGGAACTAGAATAGAATAGACGATTAAAGATGCAAGCTTCTAGAAATATGAGTCAAGGGAGTTAAGGCAGTAGCGGTGGCTTATATAATCCAATCAAATGACAGTTGCTCGTGGACACAATTCAAGAGAGGCGGTTCCTTTGCGAATTTATATTTTTTCCATAATTTCGATTGGTCAAAATACCCTTCTCCTCACACAAAGTGGAAAGTTTTCGATCAATAATATCAGGGTCTTGGTGGCGCACAAATTGTGTTCTCGCTTGTTATGAGAAAAAACGCGGGATCGTATCGCCGCGCCCACCGACCTCGTGCATGGCATCACACGTTAAAAGGTGAGGGCTGCATCTTGCTGTATCTTCCCTAGCTCGCACAATTCCCTCGATGGTTGATGGAAATTACAATTTCAACAATAACAATAACAATTTTTACAATATCTGATAGGAACCTCAATATCCTCTGTTAGCGTAGTTTGACTGACGGCTAAATTTGACTAGTGGTTAGAATGAACGTTACATCTGTTCACATAAAGGAATAAACTCACATTCTAACCATTAGTCACGTAGCACAGACTTTGACTGAACATTGAAAAACCGGCCCTAACAATTCCACACGAATATCGAATAACATCTGACAGCTAGTTGTGTGTGCTAGGATATATCAAGGGTATTAAAAGGGCCAGTTTTCAGAATATCAGAGATTTTGCCCATTGATTTTTTTTCAGTCTAATGATATGTTTCCACAATGAAGCTCAATTTTCAACATCTCAAGATCTATGTAGCTCATTTGATTCTATGCATCATGAACTATGACAAAGTTATATTCACAAAACTCAAGTTATCACCAGCTACAGCAAAATGAGGCGCCATTTTCTCAAATTGGACCATTGGTATATTCATCTGTAAGTCTCCAACAGAAAACAATTACTGCCCTCTAGTTCCGTTGAAATATATAAGTAATATCGAGGTTTTGGAATGGTTCCCTACAAACACCGCTTCGAAATGTCTTTAAAAAATCATGTACGGATCTGAAGGGGGAAAACCTTTGTACCTATTTTATGCTTCTGCTCACTCATCACCGGAAGCTAGTTCAGAGACAAGCGAAAATACTAGTAAGCCCATCGCCAAGGTAAGTTGAACGTAAATACTCAAAACTGGTAAGATGACTTCTCACTGGACGCTGCACTTTGCTGTAGTCTTTAGTCTAATAGTCTAATAGACTGAAGTGCTTGTGAGACCGCATATC
The DNA here is from genome assembly GCA_958298965.1 of Chrysolina haemoptera. Lineage (NCBI taxonomy): Eukaryota > Metazoa > Arthropoda > Insecta > Coleoptera > Chrysomelidae > Chrysolina > Chrysolina haemoptera. The sequence goes on from OY282585.1 coordinate 52,309,317, forward strand.
CCTAATGACTCCCTTACAATTCACTGATGACGCTTATTCAATACATTTTGAATGCGCTTGAAGTTAAGAATTGAATGAATTAATGATTGAATTATTGCTGAATACAAGTGTTCGTTTTGAATAATGGGATCGGTGAACACGTGATCCTGAAAAATATTCACGATCCCATAATCCGAAGTTACAAGCACGCATCATGAACTGGGAAAAGTAACATTCACAAAATTCAATAATGCTATCACCAGCACCATCAAAGTGAGGCGACATTCCTAGTCCACGCCCGCAAATATTTCCATCCACTTCACACCGAAGCGGTCACACGTGAACAGGTTAATTTTCCGAACGGTTCACCCGCCATCTGTCGCCAAAAAAGGGCGGCCATCCTGCAAAAACCGCAGCGCCATAATAAACGGATATGCAGCGAAATAATTTAATTTGCGGCCGGTATTAAAACTTGCCACTTGACAATAAAACGAGCATTACTTAACGCTACATTACACACAAAGCCGTAATTAGTCGTAGCATTTAGCGTCGCGAGATATTTTCATTTGGAAACGAGCGGATGCCAGAATTTCGACGAAGTTCAACTATCGGGGGAATTTTATATCTCGACTGGTGGGTAAGCACTAAGCAGTCTCTCGGTTTCGTTTTGAGGCAGATCTGAATTGAGATTGTGTTGTTTTGGAAGTTGGGGAGTTTCTTCTGGCTCCTTAGAGGTTTTAACGCTTAATAAACTGTGACCTTGGGTAATGATGGCAGTTGTCTCTTGTAGGCCCGAAAGGAATGGTTAAGTCTGGGAAATAATATATTCTGAAATCACGTTTCATTCTTCATGAACAGGTAACAAGGAATTCCTATAGGTACTGGTGGGATAGTAGTGCAGGTATTATGACGACTCATTCATCAAACTGAGAGAAAAATTCAACATCACAGTGTTCGTGTCACCAGTTATTTGTTAGTTGTCATTCTCCATTGATCATCTATTACTTTTCATCATCATCTACTTTTATATTATATAATCTGCCACCCATCATCAATAACATGACACATGGCATCTGTCACCGATAATCAAAAACATAACACATATCATCTGTCACCGAACATATGTCACATATTACCTGTCATCTGTCATTGGTCACCCATCAAGTCATTTGTTTTGTTTTGTCTGTTCCTAATCGACACAAGATTAACATGGGCATTGATTATTCATAACCTTAATCACATATCCGTCTCTGGAATATTTCTTCCTCCCTAATTTCATCCGGAATCAGGTGCAATTATTTAGATGATATAACCACCAGAAGAGACTTTAGTTTCGATAAATCTCATATAATTGGCAGTCATTATATATACTGATCATTTCACAATAATCATTAATGATATTATTCAAAGTAAAAAAGTAAAGGGAACATTGATTTACAATTATATTTCAATAAAGTTGTCCTCAATCCATAAATAACGTCTTCCTTATGACTTGATGATGTTATTGAGTTATGCAATATATCTCTTTTATTGGTTTCGTTGAATTTAATAAAAAAAAGTCCAGAATAGTGATGCCATTTGATGAATATTTCTCTTCCGATCCATTGATTTGAAATTCTTTCGTTTGAACAATGATGAACGTTCTCATCCATGAAGTCAACATTACCGAACTGGAAATGATATCGGATTACCTCAATACTCATACGCAATACAATATGTGGAGTAAGGCCAAAAAGAAAGGATGTATTTCCACATGGCAAAAACACCACAGTAGTCTAAGCTAAGACACATGCCATAAGGACACGCTTACGTATGACAGTGGGTATAATGGAAAACACATCCACATTCTACCTGACAGCCAGAGCGCAATAAAATCTCTCAATTGAGCACAGATGAAGACATAAAGTTCGAGAAGTATTCAAACTCTCAATGAGCTATCAAAACACAACAAGGTTCCACTTGTATGGATATTGGGGATAGAAGGCAATGAAAAAGCAGACCAACCTGCTAAACGATCATATGAATCACCATTCACAGGTCCAGAACCAGTGTTTGAAATCAACAAAACCCGATGCGGAAACCTGATAAATGAGTGGGAGAAAACAAAATACCAAACACATTGGAACCAAATCAAAGGGCATCGACACAGCACAGCTATGATGAGTTACCTAAACCAAACACTGACAGTTGACATTTCTGACCTCAACGAATCCAAGATACGCCCAATTACCGGGTTACTAACCTGGCACTGCGGCCTAAGAAAATACCTGCACACGAGGAGAAAACAGCTCCTCACATCATCTTTGAAAGCGATGCGCTGCACAATAGGCACAACAGTATATTCGAACAGATCAACCTAAAAGCAGGCATTAATCTGAAACATCTTATAGACTACTAAACCTGGTAAAAACACAGGCCTATCCAATTAGGAACCACTAACTACAGAACAATACAATAAACCCTAGCTCTGGTCTCAGTCTTAAGGGAAACCCCTGGCGTAGATCCTATGATTGGCTTTAATTTTATTTTGTTTAGTTAAAGTTAACCACGGAGATAGTCTCTTAAATTATTCTCCCAACAGCAATCTTTTATTCAAATAAACATAATGTAAAAAGTCACCCCTCGTAACAACTCGTTCCTGACCGGTCTGCTGTTACATTCAGCCATTACAAATATTTACATTCGCTCTGAAAGAAAGAAACATCGAGAAAGCGTACATACAGGAGCAGATTAAACAAACAGCGAGAGGACTGAAAGACACGCTCGGTTGGTTCTCCATGGCAGGGCGTGCGGCAATTTCCTGCGAATCTTGAAAGCTAAAGTGCCTCTACATCCGGTTACGGTCAAAGAAATTACAAAGGACGCTGATAAGATGTATGAAGATGCTTTACTTATGACGGAATGCGAGTCGCTACGGTAGAAGCAGGGTTATAAATTCGGAATGGTTACTTTGCGTTCGGGCGGGGCAGTTGTAGATGATGTCATTCAATTATTGTCGGGTGATGATGCTGGGAGGATGGAGATTGTTGGATACGTTATAGTCCGGGAGATACTGTCACTTTGGAATACGTTATGGTATGACCGATGAAATTTAGTTGTTACTATATTACACATACCACTTATTACTAAACCAAGATTCAGACCGCGCGACCGCGGTGGATGGAGTGGCGGGAGGCTATGCAACTTGTCAAAAAAAGTTGAAAAAAAAAAAGTAACAGTATGCACGCTGAATTTTTTGTCGTTGTTAGATCATGTAATACTCATCACGAAATCAGTCTTCAGACCCTTGAGTAGCGGTGGGTTGCACAGATACAGAGGGTTGAACATGAAAAATCAATTTTTTTTTATTCGTAACTTCCACAGTTTTTCGAAGACATATTTTTGTTCAATGAGAGCGTTATTTTACAGGGAAAATTACATTTTTAGTTCCCCTATTTGTTACGCCACTGGTGCAATCAGAAAAATTATTATTCTTTGACTTCTTGATTCAATTTTAATTGAAAAATGTGAACTTATTTGAACCCGGAAAAATCAATCTTTTCAAGATAATTGCGCTTTTATGAATAGATACTAATAATGAAGAAATTGTTTTGCTGAAGTGAATCGTATCTTCGTAATTGGGCTCAAAATTTCAACGGATTCGGAACCAGGACAACAATATTAATACCAGATTTTCGATGAAAAATGTTCATTTCTGAAAATCCCAGTTTGTCTCACTTTTCATGGAAACACCCCCGTATCTTCCGTAACTATTGGAGTGAAACTCTGTAAATTTCCAGATCGGTATAGATATACCAGCGATGAGTGTGAATCTTACCTGAAATTGATCTGAGTGGCATACACTGCTCGCCACAAGCGATAGACCAGTTTGGCGAAAAATTATATAAGGAAATATAGGCTCAAAATTCCATTGGATTCGCTATCATGACACCAATTTCACTACCAGTACAGATTTTCACTGAAAAATATTCAGTTCTAAAAACCCAGTTTTTCTCACTTTTCATGGAAACACCCCGTATCTTCCGTAACTATGATAGTGGAACTCAGTAAATTTCGTGATCGATAGATATACAGGTGATGAGTTTGAATCTTGCCTGAAGTTGATCTGAGTGACATACACTGCTCGCCAGCGGGTGTTTCCATGAAAATTAAGACAAATTTGGTTTTTCAGAACTGAAAATTTTTCAGCCAAAATCTGTTCTGTATGTAAAATTGGTGCCCTGATTCTGAATCCGTCAGAGTTTTGGGTCTATAGTGTATAATATGTTTTTTTGCAAAGCTGGGAGACAGCTCATGTATCCCCTATAGAAGGAGTGCAAAATGCTCTGTGTGATATTTGCAAGTGCGATAGTAGTGCTGAATTGTTTACTAAATCCTGACTCTTTATCTGGTACGATTTCATTCAGAAAAATATATTGAGTAATTTGATTTTTCATTATAATTTCCATAACCTTGTAGAGAGTTGGAAGAATACTAATCGGTCTAAAATGACTATATTCTGTGGGGAAAGAGTTTTTTGGTTGAGGTATTATATTTTCATGTTTCCACTCAGTAGGAAAAATTTCGCTAATTATGGATGTGTTGATTATGAATGTGATATATTTGAGAAGACACTCAATTGAAATACTCAACATTTTTCTGGAAATTTTATCAAAGCCAATGCAATTGCTGTTTATCTGCTCAATGGCATTCCTGACTTCATTCAGACCGACCGTGTAAAAAGAAAAATTTGATTGGGGATGTAGTAATCATGGGGAGGCCGCTGCCGCAGGCAAGTAGGCCCCAATGGGCCCTTTTTGCCATCCCCTGGTCTCCACATAACTACATCGCCTCTTGTAGTCTTCCTTTCCGAACCTTTGTGACCTTCTAGCGAAGGTCAGTATGTCCGTCCACTCTAGTTCGATGAGTTCCTCTTGTTGGAGTTTTTCGACTCCGAAGATTTCAAATCTTAGCCTCCCGTACGCCTCACACTCGCCAAGGAAGTGAGACAAAGTTTCTTCGTCTTCTTCGCACATATGGCAAGTGGGATGTCTTTTATACCCATTAATGACAGGTGTCTACCTAGTTTGTTATGGCCTGTTAGTATTCCTACAAGGAGGCGTAGTGTTTGGCGATCTCTGCCTAAAAGCCACGTCATCCTTGACTTGCTAGAGCCGGCCACAAAGTCTTCTGACTGCCTGCAGCAGTTCTCTTTCCACCCATTCATCTAGGGCAGAAGAGATTTGACCTCTTGCAATGCCTAGTACTGGCTACGGTCCACAGAACGGCGCAGCGGAACCGGTTCTGGCAAGCTCATCTGCCACCTCGTTTCCCGGCACCCCCCTGTGACCAGGGACCCATACCAACTCGACTTCCTTTGTTTCCGCTAATTTCTCATGAGCATCTCCGCATTCCTGTACCAAAACTGAGCTTGGTCTAGGATGACAGATAGGTTTGAGCGCTGCCTGACTATCCGAACAGATATAAATTTTCTGTTCGGGCCCTTCTTTCACCTCTTGCCTCGTAGCTACGGTTAGAATGGCGTACACCTCGGCTTGGAAAACTGTTGTGTATCTTCCCAGAGCGTAGTTTTCTCGTATATCTGATTGGGGATGGTTTGAATTATTGTATTTGGAAAGTAAGACTTTCTGCTCTTCAGTAGGTTCCGTACAAATCTTACTTTGAAACTGACTATTGAGAGTATGTACATCACTCAGATTATGGGGTACATCAACAGACTGAACACTCTTGATGACATCCATTTTTCTTAGTGTAGTTCATAGCAATTTGCTATTTTTTGTCTCATAGCATACTGTAGGTAAGCACATTTTTCTTTTTTAATAGCACTGGATACATAATTCCTCAACTCCTTATAATAAATCCATTCCTCCAATATAGGTCGAAAACGCCCACGCTTTTTTACATTCGAGTAATTACATACATTGTCAATTATTTTTCATTTTTTAGTCCACGTTGAAAGTATAGCGTGTTCAACATTTTTTTTTTTAATTATTATTTTCTTAAACTATAATTCATTACTTTTTATTTTGTACACTGTTATTAATGAAAGCTTGTTTTTGAAAGAATTTTTTTCCTTCATTTAATTCTAAATATTTGTACAGACAGGCCAATTTTCTATAATATCATGTAAATGGGTAACTTAAATTCACACGACCTATCCAACAACCTCTAGGCGTCCTTCAAATGGATCTATCTATCTAAAACAATACCGTTAGTAGTTATAACAACATTGCCACCATGAGTCAAGAGACTACAATCAGCCACAATCCCTTTGAAGCTGTAGACTCGACATGAATAATTAAGATGAATTCATTCGCGCTAGGCTTTGAAAGAAGTCCCTAAACGTATTCAATTATTCTGTGCAACACGAGAGAAAATCATTATTTCAGACTGGTGTATTAACTCCCAAAGGGAACAGCAAAACATGATGGGTTGCAACCATGTCTGACTCCTATCCATTCGGCACAACTGTCTGCAATTCAGTCTTAATTATGTATTCAATTATTCTCAGGGACGACAGGAAAACAGGTCATCATTGACGTACGCTGAAAATGTGAGTAGGTTCAAACAAAAGTTACCACTCGTCCTCCTGAAATAATAACGTTCCATTTCCCAATTTTGTTATTAGTATATCAACATGGACATAATAACAATAATAATAATAATATAACTGATGGAGAACTTGAGGACCAACCATAGGATCTATTCAAGACCGAATCCAAACAGATTAAGTGATCTATAGAAGGGGAGATTTTCTCAGACCACTTCTTTTCTACATCTCACTCCTGCCATTGAAATTTCGAGTTTGGGGTTCCTACATAACACTTGCTCTTGTTTTCGACGCTGAACGGGGTGACACAAACTCTGCCACAGAGTTGGAGCCCGTTTCGTTGAAAGCTCTAGAAGCATAGCTTGGCATAACGAAATATTGAGTCCGTTGTTGACAATGAGAAATGCCTATTGAAATGACTCACTTCCCACCCTCATGCAAGTACAAGCAAATAATCCTGATGCAGTCCTTCTTGGTCAATAAAGTAGGACGATTTTTGACATTAAATTTTCGGCTCCTGGCGAAACGAACATCGTCCAGAAAGAGTTGGAAAAATGGACCAAATACCGAGAGTTACTCTTTGAACTTCGCAGGCTCTACTTAAACCATTCTGTAAGAATGGTGGTTCTAATCATGGGGGTTCTTGGAGGAATGGCGGACAAGCTGTTCTCTGATCTGAAAATAAAACCAGTTTTCCCTGATGCAGCAGAACTCTTAGCCGGACCAAAGCAGAAGGTTGTCTTCGTTGGTTCACTACGTCTACTCAGGGCACATGATTCTCGGTCCGAATGTGATCACCCACCCCACAAAAGTGCAAATGACTAACTGGGTGAATGACACCAGGGCGCTCACCAGATGTATTGGGGTTCCGGAGACAGGCCCCGACTGGGGTACTCCTAACAGATAAAAATAATAATGATAATAATGATTTGTCTTATCCATATGTCACTTGTGATTGCTCCAATCGAACAGAAATTTCATACACATTGGGAATCATTTGCGAAAAACAAAATATCCGGTAAAAGATAGTATGAACATGAAAATATCAAATTGTAGAGCTGATCCTTGACATGTTTTCTGAAGGAACAGACAGTGGTAGATAACTGTAAATTCAAGGGAAGATGATAAAATGTTTCAACAGTATTGTAAAAAAATGATCATTGAAATATTTTGTGTTTGGGTATATCGTACATCGGGGAATTATATTTTTTTTTAAGTTGTATACATATTAGCAACAAAGCGTATATGTTTATCCTGGATTTCAATGTACAATAAATGACAGTTCTGACAATTAGTTATTGGATGAATTCAATAGCAATGTTGCCAGTTGCCACTTTGTATCTTTTGAAAATAATTGATAGGAACTTATTCTAGATTGAAAAAAATCAAACTACTACTACAGTACTCATTTTCAAGCATTTGAAAGAATTTAAATGTTTTTTCATGGATAGCCCAAATTTCCCTAAGGATACCCTCCTTTGTTTGGTACATTTGCTGTTTTGTCAATGGTCTCAGCCTTTCAGTTACCGTAGATCCTGAAAATTCCGAATCTGTGATTGGCCGAGTGTCGTTGAATATTGAGTTAGGATCCACAGTGTCTTGAAATTCTCGTCATTCTTCAATTAATAATCAATATGTAATCAATATAGAATATAATGATCATACAGGAAACTATTTTTAGTTTGGAATCGAAATCGTTCAGCATATAATGTCATAGCAACTGTAGAGGCACCCTACCAATTATGATAATCATAATAATAAATATTAATTTCTTGGAACAATGTCATAATGACATTGTTTGAGTTAGGTTCAGTGATATTTACCTTGATGAATGCAAATAAACATTTTATTGTTATTGTCCTACGATTGAGAACAGACAAAAATCAATTTCCCCATGAGACATCCTAATGGCAGTTTTATCAAACACATTCCAGTGGAATGATCCATTGTCAACAGTAAAAGCTGTTTGTTATACTCGGGCATGTCTTAACCTTCTATTATGCCAGTAATCTAGAGAACTTCATCACGAAATTCAACAGAAATAACTTTCCGGAATGAACTGGAACTGTAAACACTGAATGTTAATGCGCCATCTACAATAACTTTCAAAATAACGTTATCGCTGAATGTACCTGTAAAGAAGGAAATTAAATAATCTCGAAATATTCAGTTCGGGTATTTCCATTGTCCCTATTACGCTCGCAGTGCACGTAGGAAAATGTTGAACATGATATACATATACATCAGCTTTATGTATTATTTAACTTCTGCGAAAGCGGGATTAGGGCCTACGTGGAATATTATAATACAAAAAGTCGACTCAATTATTATCTCAGTTTTCATGTTGAGCTCACCTATGGAATGAGAAAGATAAGTGAGTCCGACTTCAAATAAAATTATATATTTTTTTTTTCACTCGCATAACTGGAATGACATTCATCCGACGTACGGATATGTAGTGCACTAAATGATCGATTCACAATCTGTGTTGAAAAAAAATCAAAACCATTACTTTGGCAACTTCATTTTTCAAATATGTTTGGTGTTCTATTTCAAATGGTTGTGAACCATATTTTACTACAACTGAGTTTTGTGTTCAGATATTGAATTTTCTCAACCCAGACAATCGGAGAGCTTGACCAAATGGTTTAATAATTTGGAAGACCAGATTTTCTGAAAGCTGACCGTTGTGACCTACCCTGAACTGATGACGACGCAAAAACCTTCAAACCACAGGTTGACTGTCTAAATCAGAATAAAATTCTGCTATTTGATTACATCCGTATTAGCCCGGGAAGTAGTTGTTTTCAAAAAGGTATAGTGTGAGTAAAACAGTGAAACATTGTTCGTCAATGACTTGTGTTTCCTAAACAATCTCCAAAAAAAAACAATTCTGAGCTTTATGTTCAGATACCAAATCAAGATGAGTCTGGTCCACAGGTACTTACATACCCAGCACCTGGCAGAGGTCTAAGGGTGGTTTTCATAAGGAAGCTGGGAATACCATCCTACGCCTATGATGAAGCATTTAGAACAATTTAAGTGAAAATTGTCAAGCTGTGTGCATGTTCCAATGTAATTGGATAAAGAAAAGGTTTATTGTATTTCGTGCAGAAATTTATTTATAAAATCATAGCAAAGCGCTTTCGACTATAAAGTCATCATCAGTGCGTACCTGTAAGTAAGTGACATTGAAATGAATTTAAGAAATGTTGATAATGTGAATTTTGAAAAATTGAAAAATCACTTACTCGTCAGGTGTATAAGAGCCATACCATAAAAATATCATGTGTCCATAGGACCATGTAAAAATTTAAAACGGGACATCATATGATTAACAATTTAAAAAATCCTTATTCCAGGATTGAGTTGGATAAAAGTTGCCACAGGCAGAGTAACACATGTCTGCTGAACTTAGTATACTGTCAAACTGAATGAAATATGAATGAAATTGACATTGTGTCAAAAGTTGACAATGACAATTGGCTTCGAACATGAACTTCTGGAAACACTTATCTATGTTTTGAAAATTGTTTAATGACCAATTAGTCAAATTATTGATCTGTAAATCTATTTATAGTTCTGTTCATCCAAACCCAAGGAAATATGACAAACTGGGAAAAGGTCTAATGAGAACCTCCACCCGAAGTGCACAGAACCAGGCTTAAGACACAGTCCCTTGGTAATTTGTGAAACCAATTCCATGCTCAGGATCATGAGATAGGTCTAATGAGAACCTTCACATTCCCCAAAGAGACAAAAGGGTATCCCAAAACCAAGAGGTACCATAAACAGAAAAGATTTAAGAAAGTTTCAACAGGCAGAGTAACACATGTCTGCTGAAGCTTAGCCTACTGTCTAACTAAATGAATAAAAATTGACATTGTATCAGAAGTTAACAATGACAATGAAGTTATAGCATAGAAATGTCCTATAAATATATTTTAAATTTTCACATGGTCCTATGGACACATGATATTTTTATGGTATGGCTCTTGTACACCTGACGAGTAAGTAATTTTTCAATTTTTCAAAATTCACATTATCAACATTTCTTAAATTCATTTCAATGTCACTTACTTACAGGTACGCACTGATGATGACTTTATAGTCGAAAGCGCTTTGCTATGATTTTATAAATTAATTTCTGCACGAAATACAAACCTTTTCTTCATCCAATTTAGAACAATTTGTCCATAATTGTTCATCAAAACGATAGAAAACCATGGTTGATAGGAATTTCCGAAATAACGGAGTGTCAAATTTTCTCGAAGTTCCTCAACGCATATCAACCTGGAAAATCCTATCAGACGGTGCAACGAAACCTAGTCAGTCGGTAAAATTGAGAAATCTGCTTTAAAAAAAATTGCAATCACAGCGTTTTTTTTTTCAAGCCCGTTTGTGCGAGATATGGAAAACTAGACAAGATCGGTGAAAAAATTGGGCGTCACTACAACTTAAATATTGTAATTGACAGTTGATCCAGCACGATTTATGCTAATCGACAGTCAGGATAGTTGCTTCACTTCCAAATATTTCAATTCCGAGATATGGAGTAGACGAGATCCGGTGAAAATGAGAGAATTCGTTTATCGAAATTTCTTCCCTCTCCATAAAAAATGCTGCTATTTCATAAATGAAAGAAGCGCAGTGGTAGTTTACCTCATTTATTTTAAACTATGAAAATAATGTAGTGCAGAAATTAGACGAGATCGGTGAAGAAATCAGGTGTCACTACAACATAAATACTGCAATTGATACTGAAACCACTACGAATTATGCCAATCAATAGTCAGGGTGGTAGCTTCACCCCCAATTATGTTAATTTGGACATATGGAGAACTAGACGAGATCGGTAAAGAAATAAAGCGTCACTGCAACATAAATATTGTAGTTTACAGTTAAACCAATAAGATTTATGCGACTCAACAGTCAGGGTGGTAGCTTTCCCCACAAATATTTCAATTCCGTTTGTGCGAGATATGGAAAACTATATGAGAACGGTAAAAAAAATAAGCGTCACTACAACATCAATACAGTAATTTACAGTAAAACTAACAAGATTTATGTGAATCAACAATCAGGGTGGTAGCTTCCACCCACAATTATTTTAATTCCGTTTGTGCGAGATATGGAGAACTAGACGAGTTTTGTAAATAATGACCTCAACTACAAAACAAGCAAAGTAGTGCCCCGCGATGATTACCGCGCCACTATCCCTCTGCGACGATCGCAATAGTCGCTCTAAGCAAAACGTACCTTTAATGTAGCCAGCTATAAGCCGGTTTCAAAGTGCTCATATATCATCGTAAGTAACAAATTTTCAACTGTTTCCAACTTATTTCATTGGCACCCACCTATTATAGAAATTCTCTTGGAACAATTGCCAAAGCTTTACAAACGAATTTCATGTCCCAGGAATCCCATTCATCGATTAAAGATAATAATTATACTTGGCCACGGCTTACTTTTCCATTATGTCTGTAATCCACAGGAGTTCATTACAAAATTCACCAGAAATAACTTGCTGGAATGGACTGAAATTGTAAACACTGAATGGTAATGTGCCATCTAGAATAACTTCTATAATAACGTTTTCACCTAATGTACCTGTAAAAAAGGGAATTTAATAATCTCGCAGCATTCCATTCGGGTATTTTCATTGTTCGGTTTTATGACCACCATACACATATGAAAATGTTGAACATGGTGAACATATACCCCAGCTTTATGTATAATTTAACTCATGTGAATGCGGAATTAGAGCCTACATGGAATATTCGGAAAGAACGACGACTATATTCCCTTGGTGATGAAAGTAATGTTTTTTCTTGTTGAAGTAATAGAAAATAACTGTTCAATCGTCCATTGGGATATATTTGTAACGCTTTCCTTCCATACTACGTGTGGCCCTAAGTATCCAGTAGACTTATATATCAATTATGGAACAGCCTCAAGCGTCAGCTTTGGGTAATTTTGCACTCACTCTACCTGGGGAGCAACAGATGGAGATACAGGGGCGAGGGGGAAACAACTAGTAATTTTTTGTACACCTAATGAAATCCGTGAAGTAATTATCTCTAATGAAAAATAATGAAAATGTTTTAGGGGGCAATGAAAGATAATTACCATTCAATTAAGCGGATACGTTGTATGGACATAATTTAACTCTTATGTATAGAAATAAGATCCAGAAAGTTCGAAACTCATGCCCACGTATGATTTTTGGTGTAAGTAGGCGACAACGAGTATCGAATGAATTGAAGGAGATTGGATGATTACATAAGGAGAACAGGAGAAAGGTTCATTTGAGTACCTTGTCATAAAATAATTCCCAAATGCATACCCAATATATACTGATTAGGCGTTCGGGGACAAAAATTTGAAATTCGAAAAATGAAAAATAAAAAATTTCAAAAAATTATCTATAATGATATACTGGACTTTTTTGTCCGTTAATTTTTTTCGTTCAAATTCTCAATATATACTAATTCAGCCATTTTGAATCGACTGGCGTTCGCAGAATTTGTCAATCTTTAACCGTTCTCGATTTGGTCAGCTCTGAACCTGTTTTTAGATGGTTTTTTTGCCGCCAAAAATTTTTATGATGAGTTTTTAACATTATTGTTGAAATATTCAGAATCAGCACGTCAAATTACTTTCGAGGACAAAAATTTGAAATTTAAAAAAAGGAAAAATAAAAATATCTCAGAAAATTTATTTTTCATCTTAAACACCTTATTCCGCCTAAATCTTATACCTGAGCATATAAAAATCATACATTTTTGGAATGAGCATAAAATTTTACGTATACAGTGTGAATTTCAAGTCGATGTGACGACTTGGTATTTTTGATGATTTTTAGGGGTGAACCCCTTGCAACTTTTTCGAGTATTTTTAATTTCTTACGATTGACTCGAAATTCATGATACATACTAATTCGACCATTCTGAATCGATTGGCGTTCGCAGAATTTGTCTATCTCTAACCGTTCTCGAGTTGGTGAGCTCTGATCAGTTTTCAAATCGTTTTTTTGGCGCCAAAAATATTTCTGATGAGTTTTAGATATTTTTATTCAAAAATTCGAAATCAGCACGTCGAAATACGTTCGGGGACAAAAATTAATAATTCGAAAAATGAAAAATAAAAAATTTCAAAAAATTATCTATCATGATAAACTGGACTTTATTGTCCGTTAATTTTTTCCGTTCAAATTCTCAATATATACTAATTTGACCATTTTGAATCGACTGGCGATCGCAGAATTTGTCTATCTCTAACCGTTCTCGATTTGGTCAGCTCTGAACCTGTTTTTAGATGGTTTTTTTGCCGCCAAAAATGTTTATGATGAGTTTTTAACATTATTGTTGAAATATTCAGAATCAGCACGTCAAATTACTTTCGAGGACAAAAATTTGAAATTTAAAAAAAGGAAAAATAAAAATATCTCAGAAAATTTATTTTTCATCTTAAACACCTTATTCCGCCTAAATCTTATACCTGAGCATATAAAAATCATACATTTTTGGAATGAGCATAAAATTTTACGTATACAGTGTGAATTTCAAGTCGATGTGACGACTTGGTATTTTTGATGATTTTTAGGGGTGAACCCCTTGCAACTTTTTCGAGTATTTTTAATTTCTTACGATTGACTCGAAATTCATGATACATACTAATTCGACCATTCTGAATCGATTGGCGTTCGCAGAATTTGTCTATCTCTAACCGTTCTCGAGTTGGTGAGCTCTGATCAGTTTTCAAATCGTTTTTTAGGCGCCAAAAATATTTCTGATGAGTTTTAGATATTTTTATTCAAAAATTCGAAATCAGCACGTCGAAATACGTTCGGGGACAAAAATTAATAATTCGAAAAATGAAAAATAAAAAATTTCAAAAAATTATCTATCATGATAAACTGGACTTTATTGTCCGTTAATTTTTTCCGTTCAAATTCTCAATATATACTAATTTGACCATTTTGAATCGACTGGCGATCGCAGAATTTGTCTATCTCTAACCGTTCTCGATTTGGTCAGCTCTGAACCTGTTTTTAGATGGTTTTTTTGCCGCCAAAAATGTTTATGATGAGTTTTTAACATTATTGTTGAAATATTCAGAATCAGCACGTCAAATTACTTTCGAGGACAAAAATTTGAAATTTAAAAAAAGGAAAAATAAAAATATCTCAGAAAATTTATTTTTCATCTTAAACACCTTATTCCGCCTAAATCTTATACCTGAGCATATAAAAATCATACATTTTTGGAATGAGCATAAAATTTTACGTATACAGTGTGAATTTCAAGTCGATGTGACGACTTGGTATTTTTGATGATTTTTAGGGGTGAACCCCTTGCAACTTTTTCGAGTATTTTTAATTTCTTACGATTGACTCGAAATTCATGATACATACTAATTCGACCATTCTGAATCGATTGGCGTTCGCAGAATTTGTCTATCTCTAACCGTTCTCGAGTTGGTGAGCTCTGATCAGTTTTCAAATCGTTTTTTAGGCGCCAAAAATATTTCTGATGAGTTTTAGATATTTTTATTCAAAAATTCGAAATCAGCACGTCGAAATACGTTCGGGGACAAAAATTAATAATTCGAAAAATGAAAAATAAAAAATTTCAAAAAATTATCTATCATGATAAACTGGACTTTATTGTCCGTTAATTTTTTCCGTTCAAATTCTCAATATATACTAATTTGACCATTTTGAATCGACTGGCGATCGCAGAATTTGTCTATCTCTAACCGTTCTCGATTTGGTCAGCTCTGAACCTGTTTTTAGATGGTTTTTTTGCCGCCAAAAATGTTTATGATGAGTTTTTAACATTATTGTTGAAATATTCAGAATCAGCACGTCAAATTACTTTCGAGGACAAAAATTTGAAATTTAAAAAAGGAAAAATAAAAATATCTCAGAAAATTTTATTTTTCATCTTTAACACCTTTTTCCGCCTAAATCTTATACCTGAGCATATAAAAATCATACATTTTTGGAATGAGCATAAAATTTTACGTATACAGTGTAAATTTCAAGTCGATGTGACGACTTGGTATTTTTGATGATTTTTAGGGGTGAACCCCTTGCAACTTTTTCTAGTAATTTTTTATTTCTTTCGATTGACTCGAAATCCATGATACATATTAATTCGACCATTCTGAATCGATTGGCGTTCGCAGAATTTGTCTATCTCTAACCGTTCTCGAGTTGGTGAGCTCTGATCAGTTTTCAAATCGTTTTCTTGGCGCCAAAAATATTTCTGATGAGTTTTAGATATTTTTATTCAAAAATTCGAAATCAGCACGTCGAAATACGTTCGGGGACGAAAATTTTAAATTCGAAAAATGAAAAATAAAAAAATTCAAAAAATTATCTATCATGATAAACTGGACTTTTTTGTCCGTCAATTTTTTTCATTCAAATTTTCAATACATACTAATTCGGCCATTTTGAATCGACTGGCGTTCGCAGAATTTGTCTATCTCTAACCGCTCTCGAGTTGGTCAGCTCTGAATCATTTTTCAAATGATTTTTTTTGGCGCAAAAAATATTTCTTGCGAGTTTTCGACATTTCGAATAATGAATTCAATTAAAATTAATAATGAATTAATGAAAATGTTATGATGTACACCTAATGAAAGAGTAGTTTTCCCCTCGCAAGCTTTCATTGCAGTAGGCACTATTTATCGTTAATAGTGGTTGTTTAATTCAATTCAATTGGAAAAATACGTTTTTCAGGCAGGTCATTTGAACCGTTCGAAGAAACAATGGTGACCAAAATAAGCGCGTGTGGTTCGAGCTGTGCCATTTTTTTCTTCAATAATTACTTCAATTATACTATATTTGCAAAAACGAGAGAAAATAAATTTAAACAGAAAAAATTGTTAAAAAAATTTGTAGTTTGTACTGTACGGTTATCTATAGGCATGAATATGTTTTTTACATCATTCCAAAAAATAATTGATCATATAATATATTTGTTGAATGTCCGGAAATAACATACGGTGTAGAGTAAATCCATATTTTGACATATAAAAAACCATATTGTGTACATGGAGCTGCTAACTACATCATATTCGGATGATTCTGTCAATAGTGCTACTGAATAATTTAGTGTCCTTTTTGAATTTTCACATTTTGCATTTGGAGAATAATGGGACATATAATATTGTTTATGAACCATATCACAATCCATCGCTGACCTTATGGCATCAAGAACATTTTTCAGAGTGTACTCATCAGATTGGCATTCAGAAATAAGTGTTTTTGTCATCCTCAAGTATGTAGTGATTTGTTTAATGGGAGTACTGCGACTAAAGAGATTTTATATTTTTGAAAGAGGAAGGAGAAAAAAGGGATTATCCTCCATGAAAACTGAAAAATGTGATTTTGTTTGTAATATCATTCCCTTTTCCTTGCTTCCAAAAGTGACAATGCCAAAATTTTATTCTGTTTGATCCGGTCGGTATAGGTACCATTTATCCAAAAATGAATATTTTTGAAAATCTTCATAAATATAAATCAAAACATCTCTGGAACGCTCGAAAATGAAATTACCAAAGATAAATGCCAACCTTTAAAAAAAGGCAAGACACATTTTCTCAGTTGGTTTTTGTCGACGAAGCCAGTTCATTTTTCTTAGTGTATTGATCCCTTTTTCCAGTGTACCAATTCCGCAAGCCGATACACAGTTAAATTTTAGTAGGGCCATTAAAGCGAAGCGGCAATCAACACAAACGTTCATTAATTTTCACGACTTTTCAGTGGACCATTTCAAAAAGTAGTTTTTTATGTCGCGTATCTTTCCGGGAGAATTCTCGCAATTAGCTCGCAGGCCGTCACAGCTTGTTTGCGATGTAAATAGCCCCACTCAATTCAAAATCGTCCATTCTGCGTATTACAGTGTGTTACTTCGTCTCTTCCTCTTCTTTATTTGATTGCGGGCTCAAAAAGTGACTGTATTCATAGCTTTGGGTATCGTTTTGTTTTTTATTGCTCGCCAAATATTCACGCGCGTATTGTTGAAGTTTTTTTTTAACAGTTGAAATCATCACTGGGTTCAATAAACGTGTCTAGCTTTGAATGCTTTGACATTTGTTTATTCAAAGTGGTATAAAAATAAAAACAGTTGAAGTCAGCATTATTCCCATTTGACCACAGAGTTAACGGATAACAATTTTGTTGAATTCTGCCAAGTTCTGCGGACATTATTTGTATTACTCGGGGTACATGTTGATAATAATAATAAAAACTTTTACTTTCAATTCATACCATAGGGCAGTCTCCTATATTGATATTTTCATCAATCTGTTAAGTTTGTGACAATTAAATATATAGTTTTTTTTTCATTCATTCGTAAGATCACATTTTTGATTTTTCATCACAACACACATGTAGACTAAGTTAATATCATACGTCAAAGTTTGTCGCCTGACTGAAACATTAGAACTTTCTCTCGGTTTTTTGTCTCCCTCCCTTCGCGCAACACAACCTCGAGCTAAAATCTAATACTTTTTTTCCTTGTTTAATAAATAACTATTAATTACTTGTTTGATGATGAGGAAGAGTGGAGGAAGGAACAGCTAATCATTGAGGTATCATAAGTAGAGATTTCTATTGAGAGTATTTGAATGCGGGTGTCTGTAAATCAGGAGGTGATTGGGGTTGACTATAAGAGGGTGGGGTGATGGGGAGGATTATTCCATTAGTCATTTCAGTAACAGTTATGGACAATTCGTCATGATTTTATAATTTTTAGCATGAGTTATAGCGTTTGAGAGCATTTAAATCGTCACCCTGTACATAAAGAACTATATACTGTTGGAGAGGCAATCATATCAATTTTCATGTAGTTGACCAAGACTCATTCTTTCTAAAAAAAATTGGCAAATTCTAGCAGTTCTGCAAAGAGTCTTGTTAATAAATTCAAGCTTTATTTTTCATTCCTCTCTTGCATCCTGTTTCATTTCCTAAACTAATATTTTAATTCGAAAAACAAACCACTCATGGCATACATCGAATAGTGACAATCATTATGTGCAACATCTGGTGGACAAAAGCACAACTATTTTTGTCGTTTTGTTCATTTACTACAGAGGCAGCACTTATTAGAGCGATTCGCCGTATCTTGTCAGAGGTTTTTAAAATCATTAATAAAAATTAAAATCATCTGATTTCAAGTCTGAAAAGTAGTATGGATACTTCCTCAGCTGTCTTTAATTTTATAACAAGCTTTTCTCAATTTTTTTGCATTGTGAGAGAACCATAAAGTAAAACATTCTGATAAAAGTCTCTCTCTCTCTCTTACTTTGACATCGATATGACTTGATATTTTAAATGGAATCTGACATATGGTTTTTGAGAAAACTTGAAAAATTCTCTAAAAATTAAGTTTTCAATTTTTTTTTCTTCGAAAACTGTTCATCAGATTATCTTATACATCGTCTGTAATAATTTTATTTGAATGCCCAAATGACTCGAATTCTTATCAGAATTTTTTAATGATCCGTTTATTTTTTTATGGGTTTACACTTCGAATTCAAAACATTTATCAAGTGACATATCATCTTTGTTAGCTTGAGTTAAATAGAGTCAGGTTGAATTCGATAGTTCAGTGTGGTACCTTGAACTTGTCCTTATGAAATAGGTAGGAGAATTTTATTCAAAAACAATGATGATTTCGACAAATTGTTTTTATTGCTACGAAATGTTTCCAACTTTATTGTAGTAATCCCGCTGAGGCAGAGAACATTTATTCTCAATCATTTTTTCCGAAAGCCATTTCCATTGTCTCGATTGCAATTCTTTCTGAAATTCCTAATACACCGGTTTATTGCCAGAAGCTATAAAACCACTTTTAATTAACTTTGAGTGCTCTTTCCATTTAAGGCTGATCATTAATTATTATTTCAGGAAAATGCTGTAAAACAAATCTTTATATTTTACTCGGGAATTTATTGAAGGATTTGTTCGCGATTGTGTTTTTCGAATAAACTCATGGATTCATTGAATTAGTTGAAGCCTACATTTCCAACTTTTTAAAAAATGTATGGTATTTTGTGGAAAAACATGAACACATTAATCTTGGATGGATTGTGATCTCGAAATATTTTTCAACTAACTCTCGTGGATCTTCACATTGCATTGGGTGTATTTACTAAAATAATTTAGGTTAACAAGCTCATATAACTCGGAAGTTCCCAAGAAGCACCTTAAATTGGCTGAATCTTGATTTCATATCAAGCCAATGGAGGTATATGTGAAAATAATGTTGATCCAGTATGGGAATTTTGAGAAAAAAAAAATAATAGAAAGATGGATGGATTAATTCGTATCATGAGGTTAGTAGTCAGATTGGAATCGAGAAAGAATAGTTGAAATTTTATACAAGATGATAATAATCATTGAACTTTTACAATCACACAGAAATAAAGGAGAGATTGAACAAGAGATGTCCCAAAACGGTTCCCTGCGGTACACCATATTCAGTTTCTCTCCGATCACTCAGTGGTTCAGCAACTTTCATTTCTTGAGATCTGTTGCTGAGGTAAGTAATTTCATTTAATTTTTCATTCCTATTCGTTCCAGTTTATCGATGAGTATTGGTTGATATCTCACGGCCGTTTGCACCAACTTTAGTAATAATTTGGATCAACTAATTAAGGATTGATTATCAACTAATATTTAAATCAAGATGCTTTTAAATTTCTAATCATAGATGAAACCATGTGATGCAAAAATATTTCGATTGAATTGTGGATTTCATTTTAACTACAATTCGTGCAAACAGATGTAAGTTGCACATACTCATCTAACGAATAAAAAGCATACTTTATCGAGTAGTTTTCCAACCAAGATCCGATGCTGATCTGTGGTACTAGTTATTGATTTCAGTGTTCTTTGAAAACGTTATGGACGCGTTTTATATTCATGTAGAACTCTTTGATTTGTAATGCCACTGATATCAGTTTGTTGATATATTTGTCTTCTTGAAATATGACAATTCTCTGTTGCCATCAACAGAACATTCATCTCATTTCGTACGTTTCGTTTCGTAGAAGCAATTTCTCAAAAGCTTCTTTTCCTAGATGCCGTCTGTTTGAATATTTATGATTACATATTCTTGATGCGACTAGACATATTTTATAACTTGCACTCAGTCCAAAAATAAGTCCTTAGAGGGGAAATGCATTGTTGTGGATGGAAGATGTATTCGAATAAATGAAAACTGAAACTTCAGTACATTTGTTTCGGATTTCCATCTTCTTTTGATTTGTGTTGTTTACAACGTTTCTACTGAGATATTTCCAAAGCATGGAAATCCTTTGAATACCATGGTAATCTCAATTAATAGTCAATAAGTTATGTTGATCTCAATTACTTGTTTCCAGTTTTTGGATTCCCACCAAAACCACTGATGAGCGGATTCCAAACGTTCTTGATCTCCATGCTGTGCTAACTGAAGGCCCCGTTAGCTTGGACATAAATAATGGTATCCTTAAATTTCCTTCTGAACCAGTGTTCCCCAATGTTCTTTCATTGAACTCAGTGATACTTTTTCCATACTCGATGCGCAATACTGGATCTTGCCTTGCTGCGTAAAACGTGTATATTCATCTAGCCCCACTGCTAGGGGTTTCTTGGTGTCACCGAGGCCTCATTCGCATGGGATCTCATAGATGCAGTTCTTGGTGCACGTGGTTTGGTTTTCGTGAGAAAACTCCTCAACGTATTTCCGGATTTGAACCAGCTTTTAATGTTGTAATAATTATTCCTAATTCTTCTAATTTTTTCGAGTCAGTTCGATTTGGAGTGTTTTCTGACCACTGCATATCGTCTCCTCTCTCAGTGTGTCACCTTTCTGTAAACCGATGTATGAATGGAATAACTCTATGTCCCAACTTTCACGTCCAAGGAAGGTGACTTTCTTCATTGTGAATCTGATGTTGCTCCTTACGCAATTCATATAAGATAGACTTCTTTGAAGCTTTTGTTCTCCGTGGTTCCATATTATGAATTCATAAACAACATATCTCAACCATAGCTCACGTTTCGTTTCAGCTTATTCGATGACATGTTTCCCAAACCATTCCATGTAAATATTGGCGACAACTAGTGGTTGGTACGACCTCATCGTGCATTTGGTCAAAACAGTAGCCTTTTTTCTGTTAGTAGTAACTATAAAGACAAATTGCTCATAGTTCCAATATTACTTGAGTGTCGTTATTGATGACAACGAAGTCTCCAGAGTTCCTCACGTAAGAGCTGCTTCTTCCTTATGGGGGGCAGTGCCGGCCCGATACAATTTTCTGGATGGAGCGAGATCCAATCCCGGCGCCCTCTTGCAATGTGGCGAAACCTCAATATTAGTTTGGAGGGCCGAACAAAGAATTTATCAGAGCTTTTACTTCTTCGTCATTCGCTAAAATTTTACCCCGAAGTGCCCCTTGAGACTTGAGCGGTCGCTCCATTCTTTTTATAAGGGGTACAAAATGGGCGGGAGGTATTTGGCTGTACTGTAGGATGGTGATTGTCTGGAACTGGTTATCAGTCTCAAAGGCATACTTGTTTGGTGAATTTTCGAGATACCAAATAGATCAGTGGGTTTGCTGTAATGTGGCGTGAACTGTGTCCGTTGTTAGTCTAGGATGTAAGATTCTGATTACTTTGAAGCTCTATAAATTTTTCTCTCGACAGGAGGTGTTGGCTTCTTTTGTGATAGCTTGTAGTTTCATTTTTGTGATGCATCTTCAGTCCCGATGTTCATGACGAGGATTGCACCGTCTTTTTATGCAGAAAGGATCTTGATGGTCGTCTTTTTGTAGATGTTTAAATGTTCATTGTTTCTCCGGACTGATGAGGTTTTGAGGTATTCTCTTCTTCTATCCCAGTGCTTCTATCACTTTCTATCTATATTTTTTTACCAAGATAGAATCTATTCTATTGCTTCACAGAACTCACAATGTGTATAAGTACTTGGAGATGTCTGCGAAATCAAAGCTCCCTTCAAAAGTGCTTCCTCAACAACATTCGAAAGTCTGGATATTCACAACGGTCCTTTTCCCTACTATGTTATCCTCTTGGGTGGTCTAGTGCTTGTTAGTTATTGCCGTCCAACCCTTTTGGTGTCTCCTTTCCTGAACTTCTGAAGTTCACAATTTTGGGGTAACTGTCTTTTTACGGGATGTATTTTTTAATTTCCTGGTATCTGGCAATGGCATCCTGAAGTTGAGTCGCTTCCTTTCAATTATGTTATTCAATCTGTATCCTGACCAGTACCATGCCTGCCCTATCGATGATTCGTTTTCAATGGATGGGTTTGAAACCATCTGGGAGGAAGTTATTCCTGGCTCTCCGTAGAAACTGGATATGAGTATTTTTTTAGGTAAGTTTCACCATGGTTGTCTCATAACCTTTGAATTTGTAGCTGATGCCAGGTCCGTACTGGATTTCCAACGTTCATTTGAAGGTTGTAGAATGTTGACGATGATTTAATGACGAAACATTCATGATATGGAACCATGGAGACCATTAGCGTCAACAATATCGAATATTAATGACGTAAGGGACAACATCATACTCCCAATGCAGAAGGGAGTCAAAAAGTCGTAACCTTTCTTGGACGTAAAAGTTGCGAGAAGGAGCGATTCCATCTATAAATCAGTTAAAATAAAGGTGACCCACACTGGACAATATTTGGCCTCTGAATTAAAAACCCTCGTCAAAAGAGAGGTGACGAGTGATTTGCGCCAAATGTGTGTACAGACAAAATCTTGGAAGATGTGAGAAGACAAGTCATCTACAAACAACCTAGGAAGAATAACCAGGGCTTGTAGTCGACTTTCCGTACACCAGAGGAATCTTCCTAGTACCAGTTAAAAAAACTTACTGTTTTGACAATCAAGAAAACTGGATCGTACAAAAATATATATTTGGTAAGGACATTTGAAAAACCCATATAAAATCAATAATTTGAAAGATGTATACATTAGAAGAACGTTGCGAAAAATGTGTCAATACCGGTCGGTCTGCGATTTTACAATATCTATACCAATAAAGTCACGATAGTGATTGAACTCAGGTAGTTTTTGTTTGTAAGAAATTGGTTACATATTATAATCCATTACGGTCCAGAAATTGAGTGTCATGGAATAGAATCAATATAAACCATGATCATTCTCACTGAATAAAGGTTGCCCAGGCATTCAGCTTATTACGATGCAATGAAGATACAAAAGAACCTTTTCGTCGTTATTCTGAATCTGGAATGACAGCTTCTGCCGCCAAGGCTTGTCAAGAATTTTTTTATCTGAAAACTGTGATGGTGACATTAATGTACTTCTAGCAAATGCGCAAGTTAACCCAGCAGAAAGACAAGTCACCTACTTTTATCAACAATGTAGGTATAAAAAATATAGGGAAAGTGTTAATGAAAGAATAGAGATTAAAATTGAAGAGTTACAGAAACAAGATATACTCTTGTGTTTTAACAAAGATCCACTTATTGTTGTTCTGATTGTGTTTTCATCTTAAATGCGACAAAGCGTATAAGTACTTAAATGACTGAAACAATGTAGGTATTTATTCATTATTTAATTTTGAATTCATCATCATCAACATGTTTAATTTTCGCACTGTGATAGAATGAGTTATGTCGCTAATATTCTGCAAACAAGAACTGTACGAATTCAGTCAACATCGTGACTGTATTGGAATAGGAATTGTAAAATCGCGGCCGGTCTATGAGCCTCTCTTTCCTCTTGGCAGTCGCGTAGGCTATAATCCACTGGGGACTTTTGTGTAAATCTGATAGTATCGATCGTCAATACTATCCATGTTGAACCTGGTGATTATTCATGTGAATTAATTTTAAGTAGGTGTATGCTCATGAGAGCAGTGGTGCTAGTGTATTAGGTATTCACTGTTTGTATTATAGCAGTGCAGTCGGTGACATATCAGTAGCAGATCATTAGGAGAAGCTGAACATTAATTGCTACTATACGATTGTTAACAATTGAAATAATTGATTCAGTGGCAGACGAATGATTAAGAATGAAGTAATGAGGAAACTGGTGGGAACGTATGCTACTCGTCTCTATCGGAGCAATATTGAATCACAATAAATAAAATAACTTCAACTGTACCAGAGTAACTGTTTAAAGCAAAAAAGTTCAGTTCCATGAATGGTGGCGTGTGGACGTGCAGAAAAAAATACGGCTAGAGCAGGGGCGGATACAGGACGAATTTCAGGGGGGGCGCAAGTTGAATTGAAGGAATGTTTTTTGTAGACATATAGTGGCGTGGGGGATAGGAACCAATTTTTTTTATTTACATATTGAATATATGATTTTTGGATATTTTGAAGTATTGAGAGTAGGTCAGATCACACCATAAAAACATAATTATAAGTAAATTATTTTATTCATAAAAACCAATTATAATGAATTTAATACAAATACTCTTAAATTAATTGGAAGCTGCCATCTATAGAACGAATTCTAATTTTCTTTTTTTCTTGGCAAAACGGTCAATGATATTATCTAAATTTATTTCTACGTTTCTGTGTACGTACAATAATGCCAAGCCGGTCAGTCTGTCTTCATTCATTGTCGACCTCAGATATGACTTCAACAACCTGAGAATTTGTTCCAATATCTAGTTCAGATATTGAAGCCTCATTTTCGTTATCGGGTTTTGGCTTTTTGAAATAGGCGTGAAGGGTATTTTCAGCAGCTTTTCTCTTGATATTTTCTGTCATCGCGAATTGCGTGACAGATCGAACACACTATTGTATGGTAGGTAACTAGGGCTTCACTCAAAGTTCACACTCGGTCAAATTGAATTATAAAACGAATGATATCATTACTGCATAAATACGTTTATATATAGATGAATTATCAATTTAAAATATTCATTAAAGTTATTTTGATCCATTACCCGTAAATAAAGGATTTAAATATACCCAGGTAGTGTTGGGATAATACCGATAATAATTAGGTAGTTTGTTCCAGGAACGGCTTATAGCAATTGATAATTTGTTTTGTTGGGTTTGATTATGAGGTATTTTCAAAATTCCATGGAATTTCAAATAAAATCGTTTCAATTTATCTATTATTGAATACCAGGGTCGATAACGATCGTACATGAGATCCGCATTTCAATATCGGAATTCATGATTATGGTACAAAACAATTTTTAGTTGTTTGGTACATTTATAATAAAATATATCCGGTTGGGTTGTATCACAGATCACCGCCCAGGGGGGGGGGCGCAGGGGGCTGTATCCGCCAATGGGCTAGAGAGTCTTCCTGAAACTCGCCGAAAAGTCGCCATGGGTAGTCGACTAGGCCCGATGGTGGCAAATTTCTAATTGAAAATATTTCATTATGAAGCAATGTGAACAACAGGGAAACCGACGCACAGACTGGGGTATAATAATACATTCGTTGTTTGGAGTTAAGGAAAAAAAAAGCTTGAGAACTTCCTCTGAATCGTCCGCCCAATTTGCAAGAGTTACCTTATACCCAGTTACTACAAACCCAGCGCCCTGCTATAAGTCGTCTACTAGATCATGGAAAAAGCCATCACCGTTGAGATCATGAAATACGGGGTAGTGTCCCAGTATAACAGTTCCAATGGATTATCTCAGCCATTTCGAAAGATAAAAATTCGAAAATTTCATGATCTCCAATTCGTTCAAGGAACCTTCAACTGAGAAAAACTCAAATTTTTCCATTTCAAACAGCACCCTGTATATTTTTTTCAATTGTTGCGGGGTCTCTCGAGACAAATACTGCCCTCTACGAGGTGTGTTACTTATAAAAATGTTTGAAGCCCATTCAAACAAATAAAGAGAAAATCAAAAAGATGTATAGTTTGATGGGTCCAACAATATATGAGAAAAAATACAATTATAATGAATAGGCATATGGCATTTAACGAAATAATTTTGAATCAGCCTGTAAGTGCATGATCACTCACTTCTCAACAAAATCTGAGAAAGGTGCTATCTTAATCGTGAGGTAGGAAAATAACTTTCAATAAACTATTGGTTTATATAAAACAAATTATTGAGATATTTGATTTTCAACGGAATTTTTTTTGATAGAAGTCTTTTGATCGAAAAACAAATGATAGAATATGCTTTTTACAGAAATTACATTTGATCGACATGTTTATGATAGAAAATACATTTGATCGAATTTTTTATGCTAGAACATACATTTGATAGAAACACTATTTGACAGAAAACACATTTGATCAAAAACATTTTTGATTGTTGATAAATTTTGAATTCTGCTTTGGTTGTCGAGGTCTTGAACATCAACTTTGATTAATAAGTGAGTTGTCAATATAAGATTCTTGTAAGATGGAAATCAAATATTTTGAATTTATTGATAACACAAAAAGGAAGAAAATGCTCTATCATCATGGATATTTGGTGAAATTCCGTTTATCGGGCGCCACAAGCTATCAAAAAATTGTGCAGTTAAGTCAGGACGGAAGGCCGGATTTTCATGCCTACGATATCCGACCATCCTATGGTACGAAAATGATGTTATTGGTTGAATTGGTAGGTGTGACAAAAATGCAATCAAAGCAGAATATTTTTTCAACCAATATTTTTGTACCATCGGATCGTCGGATATCATATGAATCCGGCCTAATAAGAGCGAGCGAAGCGAGCCAATCAACGGCGAGCGCAGCAAGCACCTATTTTTATTTACGTTTTAGGTTAGGTTGGTTTGAGTAGGTTAGGTTAGGAAGGTTAGGTTGGGTTAGGTAGAGAAGGTTAGGTCAGGTGGGTGGGTTAGGTTGTTTAACCTTCTTTTGACTTGAAAGATTTAGGTTAGGTCGAGACGTAATAAGCGAGCGAAGCGAGCCTAACGACGGTTAGCGTAGCAAGCACCTTCTTTTATTTACGTTTTAGGTTAGGGTTTGTATCGCTTCTTTCGCCCTCATAACGTACTGACCTAACTCAACACAGATCCAGTCTTTTAAGGCCAAAGAAGGAAAAATAACCTGTCCCAGCCACCTAACCTAACCTACTTAACATACCCTACCTAACCTACCCTACCTAACCTGACACCCTGTATTTGAAAGCTGTTGCTTCTAATATCCAATTTCTAAAATTTATTTTGTCGGTTTGTTGGTCTATAAAAGATTACTAATTTTTTCGATGTAATGACGTGTCTATTAAATGTTTCGTCTGTCAAATAGTGTCTCTATCAATTATATTTTCTGTCGTTTCTATCAAATGTATTTTCTATCTAAAAAAAGTCGATCATATATATTTCTATTTTAAAATACGTTCGATCAATAGACTTCTAACAAAAAATTTTTATCAAACCAAATCCACTTTCGCTGTAGAATGCCATTGAGAGAACTATTTTCCAACACCACTGGATAACCCACATGAGACAGTTTTAATCATTTCCTGAATAAAAAAGCCAGCGCAGAAAGCGACACATACTCCTTATTCATTTATGCAGATCCTTCACATTCGTTCTGTAGGCCGTTTTGTGACATTTATTTGTATTCCAAGACACATTTACGCCTTGAAATATCCTTTTTGCATACAGAGCCTGCCACAGTGATGCCATAGATTCACCTCCTAGTGACATGTTGAGGTAATTTGTAGATGGAGAATAATGGAACATGAGCATGTATATGCGCATGTAATAGATGATTGATGCATCAATAGTTCACTGGAGTCTTCGGCAATCTTGTTTTACTGCAAATGGTATTTTGTATGAATGATCTTATGTGAATTTTATCAACAACAGTTGCTCTCTGCACTCCTCATTATTATCTATTGCATGTGAACCAAAATCCGACAAAATATTGAAGATCTATCAGGTGAGAAATGTTAAATTATATTTTTCGAGATTATGTGTACAAATAGTGTTCAGATTCATGGTAGTCACGTGATTACCTGGGAAAATTTGAATGTAGTGTACCCTGGTAAAATATTGAAAACGTACCAATGAGTGTTCGATACAGTTCGTAAAACGAAAAATTAAAATCTATTTTGGAACCAAAGAATCAAACTCAATTCGTAAACATAAATAGAACCTTCAGCAATCCGAGAACTCTTGAATATGGTGTACCTCAGAACACAGTGTTCGGTCCCATGCAATTCTTCCTATCCGTGAAAAACTCATTTCCTTAGGAAACAGCTGGGGACATTATTACATTCGCAGAAAACATAGTTATACAGTGAGGACCAAAAGTCCGTTGCCACCCCAGTAACTTCTTTATTTTACATATTACAAACAAATGTTAGGTACATAAGTTGATAGGATTTTATTCGTTCTCTTTGATGGTTTAAGTTTCATTCATACAGAGTGTCTTGAATAGGACACCCTGTATATGATTGCAATGCAAAAAATTCATAATCTCTGACCCCAAAAACCCTCACACACTAATTTTAAATCGAATCAGATCATAATGGCAAATATCGTTTGCCATCTTGGGGCCGCCATCTTCAATTTATAAAATATTACAAAAAAAAACGAAATATACGACCTGAAAAACCCCCACACACTAATTTTGAATCGAATCGGACCATTATCACAAATCTCGTCCGCCATCTTGGAACCGCCATTTGAAAATCACGAAAATCACGTTCAAAGTTTCCGTTACATACAAGAGTCACTTCGCTAACTGAGATTTTAACGAAAATGTCGAAATTTGAGTTAAGTTTTCGAAAAAATATATTTTGTCAGAACCATAGCTGTGAAAATTCGCATTTTCATTCAGATAGTTTATTCTTTCAATTATCTCAAGTTTTCATTGAAAATTCATTGAATGAATTAGATAGGGAGAATGTTATTCAAAAATATCACTCACAGAAATCGTTCATTTCATTGAAGCAAGATTCGCTTCTCTCGCATTTAATCCCCAATACTTTTTTGTCGACGAAAATCTATTTCGCTTTGCCAAGCTCATCAGGAAGATTGGGGGAATTGGAAAGTAGGCTCTTCAGAAGCAATTATACATATCAAGGATGAAAATGATGAAAATATTTTTTCTGCGGTAACACTTTAAAAGTTATTTTTTGGAATAAACCTGTCATGGGCATTGTATTTTGATTTTTGTTCGAAAAGAATATTCATAAAATCTGTTGTGGAATAATCTGCGGCTGAAAGACAAACTTTAGTCGCTATTTTCTATAGTTCATGATAACCTCTTGCGAGGTATTCCTCGCAAACATTCGCCATTAAAATTAAAAAATGAAAAATGTGATTTTTTTGTAATATCTAACAGAAAACAACTACTTCCATGGAAAATGTTTCTCTTTTCAACATGAATACCTCTTGAACGATGGAGAATAGCGACTTAAGTTTGTCTTTCAGCCGCAGATGATTCCACAACAGATTTTATGAATATTATATTCATATTTTCGAACAAAAATCAAAATTATCTTCCTATTCAATAACGAAAATGATTATGAAATTGGTTATTACTGCTCATGTCAATTTGGTGCTAGGACGGTGAATACATAGCTCATACAGCAATTGCCTTATGGTATGTGGTATGAATTATGAGTTAGTGTTATTCCGCCGATTGCTAATGTAATGACCCTGTTTTTAAAGTTGGCGTTTATCCACTGGCACAGTAGGAGAGAAACCCCTTTTTCACTAGAGCGTTTGCTATAGACTCGGTGGATGCATTGTTGAAGGCACCCTTAATGTCTATAAATGTTGTCATGGCTATCTCTTTACTGATAGCCCACCTGTTACTATTTGGTCTCGATATTTCCGTAGCAAGCCTCCATTCCAAAGTTGTTCACCTATTTGGATGGAAAGTGTGCTTCTTTGAACATTCTTATACTTTCCTAGAATGTTGTAATATAGGCATTGTCATTAGTTTTCAAGAAACCTACATGGTTTACAGTACCTTCTTTGGCTGAAACCTTATGGATTTTTGAGAACGTGATTGTCTTCTAGCCTTACTAATTTCTTTGTTGCAATGAGTGAGTTTAGCATATGTGGTCCAATATTGGTTACTTTTACTCTGTTGAAAAACTTCCGCACCCTACCTCTGAGGGTTTCTAGATGCTCATTCCACCAGACCATTTTGTTATTTTGAGCCTTTTTTTTTCAAGACAGCTCTCCTCGTAGGCTTCGACTATTGCCTTGTCCACATCGTCTACTGCCCTCTCAAGTCTCTCCCTGTCTCGTATTTCAGTCACGGGCCTTTCGAGAGACTCACTGAGTTACGCTGAGTATTTTTTCCAGTTTCTATATTTGACTGAAGTATGTGGTGGGGTAACTAGATCGTATTATATATGGTATATAATAATATAATCATTTGAAATATTTTTTCAAAATTTTTGTTTGAATTTCAAGTTTTGTACGATTTCGGACCTCATTAAAGAACTTGTATGTAATTTTCAAAAAAGTGACTTGTACCTTTATTGTATGATCTAAATAAGGTATGCGCTGAGAACTGGGGGAATCCACTAATTAACTTCAATCATAAATTAGAGTTTTGTAGTGAAAAAGTGGGATTTTCCCCAGTCAGCTGAAATATGCCAATTTACAAGTAGTCCTTGAGCGAATGGTTCGTCGTAGAAAATAAAACTTGTATTTGTAGTTTTCAATTTATAAGCAATAAACCGCAGAAGAAAGAGATTTTTTAGGTTTTTTGCATTTTTTTCTATGTTCCGTCACGAAAATTTGTTAGCAAACCTCAGATTCGGAATCAGCACCCCAAAAAACATATAGTCCAACCAATATAACAAAAATAAAGCCTGTTTTGCAAATTAATTCTAATAGTAAGCGACTTGCGCCATGACTTCGGAGATACTTTAATAAATACTTAAATAACTAAAATCCAAATTGCAACTCAAAATTTTTTTGTGCAATTGTTTAAACAATGATTATTAAAAAAAAGGGTCCTTTTTTTGTTTTTTTGTAAATATCTCAAAAGGTACTGGACGAATGGCTTTACTCATAAAAGACCGTTTGTAGAGAATGAAAAAACCTACTAAATGGTTTTTGGAAAATCCAGAGACGACCATTTTTCGCCGAGAAAAGCCGGAAAAACTCTTGAAAAAGGCCTTTTTTCAAAAATTCGTATCTCCCTCAATTTTCAATATTAAGAAATAATTTTTTGGGAAATGGTAGCTAATATCATGTACGTTGAGCTCCCGAAAGGTGGAAATTGTCGCTTCAATAGTTTTCCTACAATCGGGTTTTAAAAAAATTACAGCCATATTTTGCATGATGTGTCATATTACGGGAAATGGTCCGATTCGAATTTTCAAAGCGGCATTTTGAAGTTGAGGTTAAAAACTACAATTTGTCTATCTCACATTTTCCCATAAGTTTGGAGAACATTGTTAAAAATGCTTCTGAACACAGCGCTTGGAGTGAAAATTCGTCGCCGAGTCGTGCTAAGGTAGTAGTGGAGGGGGCGCCGAGAAGCGACGTCTTCGCTGTATAGAAAAAAGCGCCTTGTGCGCGCAACCGGTCTCTCACTTCTCCTCCGCTTCTCGGCGCCCCCTCCACTACTACCTTAGCACGACTCGGCGACGAATTTTCACTCGAAGCGCTGTGTTCAGAAGCATTTTTAACAATGTTCTCCAAACTTATGGGAAAATGTGAGATAGATAAATTGTAGTTTTTAACCTCAACTTCAAAATGCCGCTTTGAAAATTCGAATCGGACCATTTCCCGTAATATGACGCATCATGCAAAATATGGCTGTAATTTTTTTAAAACCCGATTGTAGGAAAACTATTGAAGCGACAATTTCCACCTTTCGGGAGCTCAACGTACATGATATTAGCTACCATTTCCCGAAAAATTATTCCTTAATATTGAAAATTGAGGGAGATACGAATTTTTGAAAAAAGGCCTTTTTTCAAGAGTTTTTCCGGCTTTTCTCGGCGAAAAATGGCCGTATCGGGATTTTTCAAAAACCATTTTGTAGGTTTTTTCATTCTCTACAAACGGTCTTTCATGAGTAAAGCCATTCGTCCAGTACCTTTTGAGATATTTACAAAAAACCAAAAAAAGGACCCTTTTTTTTAATAATCATTGTTTAAACAATTGCACAAAAAAAATTTGAGTTGCAATTTGGATTTTAGTTATTTATAAAGTATCCCCGAAGTCATGGCGCAAGTCGCTTACTATTAGAATTAATTTCCACAAAAAATTTATATTGGTTGGTCTCATAGAGAATGGAAGTAATCAAAACTACCCCAAAACTTTCTTGGTAGAAATACAATTCGATTAGATTATTATAAAATTTTATTGAAAGCCATTTTATAGGGTTTTATGCCCTGTCCTTTGATGGCTTCTTGTCGAGTACGCCCAATTGCACAAGTGAGTATTCAATTATTTTGCATGATGTTTTGAACACAAAAACTATTGTATTAAAAAATTGTAAAAAATTATTCTACTGAATCGCCAGTGGTTTGAAATTCACCATAAGGGTGTCTTACTAACATGTTCATTCGAACCCTAACAACCTGCAAATATTTCACAATCGCCCTCCTCCCCAAACATTTGAATAAGGCAGAGTGCGATATTCGCCGACTCACATATTCATATCACTTAAATCCTGTGTACTCTTCGTACTTCGTTAGCGTTTCGCATGCTCGATTTGCTCGGGGCCCGTTTTTCCCGAATAAGGCACATCATATTTCACGCAGACTTAGAAATTTCCATTTTAATCTCTGGTCCTTAATACCCCCTTGTTTGTACGACTACGACGCTTTCAATTTCGCCCTCTTAATTTAGATTGAGCGCGTTCAACTGTCTCGACGATTCATCGGGTTCGTGACGTTTTAATTGTTCAATTGTTTCGAGCGAAACCTTTGCGCGTGATTGTTTTCTCTGATATAAGCCAGTTGATGACTCGGAGTGCGGGGATTTGGTTATTTTCGTTATTTCGAAAAGGGAACTTCGTTTGCTTTTAATTATGAAAAGTCTCCGTTTCTGTTTCTGAAATTAAAATTTCATTTTCAGTTTTTCGTAAGCGGTTGATAAAGGCAGCTGACGATTCGAAATTGAGAATGCCTAGAAAAATAGCCAAGCTACAAAAAAGGCGATAAAACCCTTGTGGTTTCTAAATTGAAATTTCCAATTTTGAAAATAAAAAGTTTAAATTAAAAAATAAAAATTAATATATTTCAATATCTGACATAAATATTTCAAAAGCTCAACCATAAAATAACCTAATTTCTTTAGATTCAATTTCGTCTTTTCTTATATATAATTAGATTGTTACTTCTTCAACCAATTCCATCGAAATGCACCTGGTTACCTCTCCTCAGAGATGAAATAAGAACTGATGGAATGGCGATTGATTGATACCGAACACCATATGTATCAAGATACCAAATGTCAATCAAAAGAATGTATGACAGATTTCATTTGACTCTGTCTTATTTCCAAAACCGCAATTCAAATTCAGTTTCTTCAGCGTCTTTCCAAGAAGTTTTGATAACGGAGGCAGAAACAGCCTCCGAAACGTCAACAATTTTCAAAAAAAGAGAAGTATTCTTTGTTAATTCGATCTCATTTTTCCAGATAGGCAAATTCAGTGTAGGGTACGTTACTGACAAAAATTTATTTCTTTCAAGACAGCAGTCTTGTGAACGCAGTAACTTATCGGGCAAATTAATTAATTTGCCCTTCTACACTTGTACAGATTTCTTTGAATTAACATTTTTTCATTTTCAGATTGTGGGAGGTCATAAACTCAAAAAATCATGTCAAGAACATTATATTATATTTGGTTGTTTTCGAGTTATATGCATAACAAGACAACAATGTATAAAATGAAACCGCTATTGATAATATAAAGTTATTTATTGAATTTTTTTTTTATAATTCAACAGTAGCAATATTGTTTTAGTCAAATGAATACAATAACGGATATTCAAAATTACCCTTTGGTCAGCCATGGATACCTCCAAAACCTCCAAAAACCCAGAATTAATCTTCGATAGACAGGTATTCTTTCCCTATGAAAAACTGCTGGTTTATTCTTACGCCTCGGTAGTTCGCATATGGGTTTTATTCAGGCCAGTTATAAATCACAAACTTTGAAAATTTTACACTTAAACGGGTTCATTTAATGTTTTGGCGAAGGCCATAGTGTGATTACAGTTTGTTTTGGTACTTATTGAAATTAAAATTTTGATTTATGATGGAAGCGAAGTTTTGCCTTTTTTGTGTTTTGACATCGACTGCTATGGTAGTTGGCTAAATGTCCTCCTCGTGCCACTTTTAGAAATTTTTCCCAAGGGTGATGTAAACCCTTCTACATGAATACCTCCCAAGAGGTTATCTTGAACGATGGAAAATAGCGACTAAAGTTTGTCATTAAGTCGCAGATGATTCCACAACAGATTTTATGAATGTCCTATTCATATTTTCGAACTAAAATTCAAATGTCATTTGGATTTCTCCTAGTATCCGAAAAGTTTCATGAAGGTTAGGCTATCGCCAATCAGATTATGCATGTCTCAAATTGTTCACAAGCAAATAGATTCATGAGTTGGTTTCAAAGCACTCTTAGAGACCAAACGATGTTAGATTCAGCTATATTAATTTTTATGAAGGATTGCTTCATGGTGACTATGCACACATACATGATAAATGTTTTATGTCTTGATGGAAACCAATATTTATAATTGTTTTATAGTACTTCTTAACTCAATTCCACAGTTTTGAGATCCATTAGTAATTCAAATCATGAAAAATAATTTCTACTCAGATGCCAGTTGCTTCTACACACAGTAATACCTATATTCTAATGGAGGTTGTAATAATACTGCAAATAATCTTTGAGAACCAACATAGGAGTGGGCCCTCGTAGAATTATAGCAGCTTCATAGAGGTTTTATAGATGTTGTTACAGCAAAACAATTTTGTCATAGAAGCGATTGTCATGGTTTTTAAGAATCTTGCAAGGACTATCATGAAAATAAAATTGTTATTTAAAAACAATGCTGCGTGGTATGCAGAATTTTAAGACTTCTGGTAAACGTTTAGGTACATTGCAGATCATAGTTATACTTACTTCAGACTGGGTTGTACAATATGACCGGTCTAGAGTAGAATTCTTCTGTAGACACAAAGAAAATTAATTATCTGCATGTATTTGAGTTATAACGTTTCAACAGTTGATATCTATTGTCGTTATGGAGTGTGTAAATGCAACTAATGTACCTACAGAACACAATCATCCTATAGCAGGTACATTAGTTGCTTACTAAGTGCTGTATAATTAGCATCCGTGACATCTTGTCACATCCACACACTTGATAACGACAGTAGATGTTGAAACGTCTTGACTCAAACCATGCAGAGAATTATTTTCTTTGTTTCTAGACAATGGAAGACGAGAAGAATTCTACTCACACTAATACATTGTCAACCACTTTAAAACATGACAGGTGTAGTCGAATTTTCATTTTTCTTTATAGTGGATTTAAACCTCATCGTATCATTCAACAATTCCCAGTTATTGCTACCGTTTAAGTATGAAACAGATACAATTCCATACAAACACCGTTTTTCCATAACTCCTGGCAAAATTATACGGTTTGTGCTCTTTATTCGGCCAGCTAGCCCATTATCTCACCCTCTTGGCGGTCCGGTCCGCCTCGTATGTAAACTAGGGTATGAATGACCGGGTTTTGTCCAAGGCCAACGTGTTGTTTCCTGTTATCAATACATTTTGATGTTAACATATCACACGCTGAGCGTTTTTGTTGTCCGATTTGCATTTATTACACGTTGTATTCACTTCGCGGCCCACTGGACATAAATTGATCGTAAAACAATTGCTGGGGGATATGGCGAACGACTCTTTCATGCTTTTTGATTTCGACGTTCGCGGTGAATGTTACGGTTCTCCTATTTTCGTACAGTGTGTTCAGTTGAGAGATAATGGTCGATACGCATTTGTTCGTTCAACAAATTTTGAATCTCAGTAGGTACCTATATACAGTGACCGCTAAAATGTATGTACCATATGGGAAAAAAATTTATTGGTAGAGTATTGAAAATAAAAAATCCTGGAAATTCCTGTGCGTATCTGATAACCTAAAAGCCGTTTCTGGCACATGTCACGTGATCGGTATGGCGGATATTGGTGTTCCTCAGGGATTCATTCAAGCGCCAAAACATCAATGATTTTTGGGAGCTACCCACGTAGCACACCCATATTGGGGCAATATTGTGAAAATATTGGCAAAATATTCAAATAATTATTTTGGCAAGAAAAAAAATTCGACGATATTGGTTCAATATTTAAAAAATAATATTGGTGTGATATTCTCGAAGCAATATTGGCCTCAATATGTTAAGCAATATTGGTACAATATCGCTGTAGCACACTTACATTGTAATAATAATGGTAAAATATTGGGAAAATATTCAAACGTAATATTGGCGAAATAAAATTATAATTATTTCGGGATATTGGTACAATATTACTTGGACACTATACAAATAATATTAGTGAAATATTGTGGACGCAATATTGGCCTCAAAATAGTTAGGGATATTGGTACAATATCATTTACATATTATATTGGTAAAATATTCAAAGTGAATAATGTCACATTGATGAAATATTTCCAGAAAATGTCGAATAATTTAAAAATTCTACAATTTCGTTTCTACTTCAATTTACCACTGGGTAGATTGACTTGCTAACGCATTTTGAGAAGCCTTATTTAATATATGTTACTATGATTCAGCTGTCGTTCCATATGTGGGTCCACCTAGGGGTTTCTTACCCAAGTTTGATCATAATTCATTTCAATATTGTTTTTTGAATATTCGACCAAGATTCAAATTTCAATGATAGTGATTTATGTATTTTGTAATATTGTATGGTCATTCAAATATTGGCGTGAGGTTTTCGGAACAATCAATATAATGTCAATAACTTTTCGAATATGGATTAAATAATATTCCATCAATGTGCTATAAAACTTGGATATACAATATTGTTTTTTATCTCTAAAATCGATATGAGAGTGATATTGAAATCGCAATATTGAAGCTAGATGCTGGAAACAATATGTAGACAATATAACTCCATCGATATCGGTGTAAATTATTGAACAAATATTGACCGAATATTTATAAATCAATATACATTCAGAACAAGTTGAGACAATATTCCACCAATATTATCAATGAAATATTGTTTTTCCAATATGCATCCATATTGGTTCAATATTATTTTTACATTTACAATATATCCATATTGGCCCAATATGAAACCAAGATTCGGCCAACATGGTTCGTATCTAACAGTTATATCGAAATTCTACCATTATTGCGATGGTGAGGCAAACCAAAAATATCGTGTTTTTCCGATTATAAAAAAAATTCGTTCTTTGTCCTAAAGTTTTATATTTTGGATATTGAAAAACAAATGTTTTTCATTTAATTCCTAGTATCTATTATTTTCACCAAAACTCTTGAGATTGCATTAAAACTCTGACTGTCATTTAGTCGTAGAGAAAGTATAATCTTCCACTCGCGTACAACAGCTATTACTTATAAATATAATTATGTTGCGGTAGAAAATGCTTGTGAAAAATTACCAATGTTCGACATGGAAGTTACATAAGACCTCCATGATGATTTGGATTCATAAAAATTCCTCAAGGGTACTTTCTGAAAACGATGCACACGAACAACTTGTTTCTGAATTCACTACATTCGGAGCGGACGTAATAGTTATTCTATTGTTCGTATTCCCCTTTATATGGTAACGGTAAAACGGAATGCCGTAGTTTATTATCAGTTGTTCATTCCTATCGTGGATGTTCCGAAATGAAACCATTCCAATTGAGGAAACACAATTTTGTTACCAAATTACTGGAGAAAACGTACTTATATGTCTGGGAGAATTTATGAGAACCCAAGTAGCATACTCCCATCGGGTTTTCATAAGTATACCAGGACAATATTGGTAAATATTCAAACTTCACAATGGAATTAGATGTTCCAAACTCGCCATTTTGAACTGACAGCAGAAATAAAAACGAAGAATCTAATAGCAACTTATTAATCCTCAGCATATTATATTTATATTTTTCCCCCATTTGGCAAAATATACCAATAATACGTTTTCCGAAAACGAAGTTGTCTTTTTCTGAATTCTCCAGTCAATAAAGCTTCTGTATGCTTTGTCGTATACACGTTTCGACTTTTGTGGAAGTAATGCAGAAGTTGTTGCAACTGCCTTTTTCTTCTTCCATATCACTTTCCATCACATTTCCCACAGTTTCCGTCATTGAATAAGGGTGGATTTTTCCAGCACAAAATTCACACCAACCTCCAACTTGAACTAAACTTCAACTAAGGAAAAATTAAACTTTGGTTTGTATGGCATTTATGCGAAAAAATCAAGACAGATTACGCATGCGTGATATGTGTTTGGTATAGATCTTTCAACCTATTCGTTCAGCCCGCGGAATTCAAAATATGCGCCAAAAATTGCGCAATAGTGTCAATAATTAACATTAACACTAGAAAAATGAAAGTTAGCCAAAAATCTAGTAACGACAGACAAACTCGAGCAAAAAGTGCCGTTGGAATATGTCAAAATTTACTATTATCGCTATTTAAAAAAGAAACGGCAGACCATTATCACGGTTCTAAAGTGATGGCAGACATTTTTAAAATTAAAAAAAAAATTAAATACTTTAGGAAACTTGAAATTCATATATGTTATTCCTTGAAGTATCAGAAGCTTACACTTCTGAAGGCAGACCGGTACGTCGATTCCTATGATCTGGCAGACAGTAAAACCTTTCCCCCCGCGAGTATAAAAATATATAAAACTACTTATTATAGTATCAAATGTAGGGTCATGTTGCTCAGTGTTTGAGACTTTTACGTTCAAAACCATTGTCTGCTAGCGAGTGCAGATTTTTACCTGATGGCCCGAGAAAGTGCTAGGAATCGCACGTTAAAATGTAAGACCTCGTTAATCCTTGGCTCGCACAAGTTTCTACTTTTGAGAGCTGCCGTTCGTAAGGGGACGACAGCTGGTTAACGGAAAAAACAATTTTAACAAACAAAATCAGCTAACCATTTCATGAAAGTGCGCACAAGTCGTAATAAGTTTTGAGGTGTATTTATTCAGAGTTACATGTTCAAACAAAAATGAATATATGTTTTTCTAATTGCTTTGTAGGTATTTCTGATTTTAACCCAAATTGCATACAACATATTATGCGACTCAATAAGGATAAAGTCACATTAAAATCTCATCAGATTTGGTGCGAAAATTACGACCCAATTTTAAAATATTTTGACAACTTTTTTACATTCTCTTTTCAACGTGTTGATAGCTTTAGAAATGAACCAGTTCTCAGGTTTATATATTATCTATATTTTTATTTTCAGAACTTGTTATTTTGTCTTGTGAATCTGCAGATTGGTCCTCAGATTCATTATTTGGCTCATTATATGATTCAGGATCACTTTCTTCAACTTCCATTTCTACATCCCCTTCGTCTTCAGAATATAAAAATAATTTTCCCAGCTGTTTTTCACTCAAATAACTTGAAAATAATTACGTCATTTATATTTTCGTAACATCATTATTATCCTCTAAAATTTAATATTGATTCGTAATGACCCATTTTCCCCATTATCCAGTAAGTACGTTCATTCATTTAAACAATTCATATTATTTCTTATATTGATAATCGTTCATGAAATGGTAAACTGATTTGATACTGTTTAAGTAGTTCTATATATTTTTATACTCGCAGGGGAGAAAGGTTTTACTGTCTGCCACGTCAAAGGAACCGACGTACCAGTCTGCCTTCAGAAGTGTAAGCTTCTGATACGCCAATGAATAACATATTCAAATTTCAAGTTTCCTAAAGTATTTAAAAAAAAATCGAAATTTTCAAAATGTCTGCCATCACTTTAGAACCGTGATAATGGTCTGCCGTTTCTTTTTTAAATAGCTATGATAGTATATTTTGACATATCCAAACGGCAGCTTTCCTAAAATACTTTTTCAGTTTATGAAATTACAGCACCTGTCGCACCTGAAGCTTGGGCCACCGCGACCGCGCTCAGCTAGCCCCCACCTCATGGTTGGTAGGTACAACAGACTCTCAGGGTGAATTTTAGTCTTTCCTAAAATATGTCAAATCTGCCGTTCACTGGCCTTTAGACTATTAGGATGCAAATTTCTCCAAACCCTCATGACAATTGAGGATTCAACATTAGATGCCAGCGCCAAAGTGGCAGAAAATGAACTACTCTCGAGTACATTATGTCAACAGAAGAACAGAATATTCACCATTTATATGTACCAGAAATTCATCACTCATCAATAGAGATTACAAAATGCACATAAACCATACCTAAAATCTTAGGAAATTTGACGAAAACAATAATTGCAATGTACTTATCGATAGTGTCAAAACTCGACACCAGAGGGAGTGTCCCTTATGTTGAATTCCCAATAATCACAACTACAAACTAGACCTGCACGTGCACATCATCGAAAACTCATCAACGCTATCTGGTCCGATCGTCCGCGTTTGCCAGCCGCAAGAGTTTACGATGCCGTTTTCGGTATGCACGGGCTTCCGAAGAGGATATATCCAATAAGTACTCCTAATTCCCTTAATAGATCTAATGCGGTGGATTCAATTCTAAATCCATGAATCTTGCCGACACAAGCCAAGGAATATTTGCGACGGATCCGCCTATATCGTGTCTCGATTTTCTACAGGACATTACGGAGGACTCGGTGCCTTATTGCAGTTATTTATGCGCTTCCGGCTGATTTGTTTATTCCTGCAACGGGATTTATTCCGTACGTTAATTGCGAGAGAAGTGATTTCGCTGTGATAAATTACGGAAAAAGATGAGTTTTCTCGAGTTAGGTGATTAACGTTGGAGTTGCTCCGATTAGGCCTTTTTCCCAAACCGGAGCTCATCAAACGTAAAAAATGGATTTAGTTGCGTGGAAGTTCTAACGATAATAGTGGGATAAACAAACAAAAAGAATTATCATCGAATGGGGATAATGCGGGAGTTTCTAGAGTGAGTGTTATTTTCTTAACGGCCCTAGGTTGGAATTGGGACATTTGGTGTCAGCAGTGTGACAATGGATTATAATATTTTTTATGAAAGCTCCGAGACAAATGATGGTTCATTCACACAAAACGTTACATTTTCTGGAATTCCGTTATATGGATATATTTCATCATACAGTGAGTTTCAAAAAGTTTTCACCATATGGGAAACTTCTTTATTATGCATTTTTTAGATGATTATATTGCTCATAAGAGTTGGTGCTTTGCGAAAAACTGGTATTACCGATTGAAATGATTTTTTTTTTAGCAGATAGACATTCAAAAAGTCTTCTAGGAGACCAAATTTCATGAATAAATCTCTATTTCCAGGGCCAACTAATCTGATTTTTCAAAGTGAAAAATCTAAAAAAATTACAAGCGATTTTTTTTAGAGACAATCTGACCACACCTCTGGATTTGCAACATTTTCAAATGGTTTGAATGTGAATTACGTTGAGATGCGTCAATCAATAAAAAAGTTATAAGGGAATGAAATTTGAAAAATATGCCTTTTAATCAACCCACCACTTCAATTTCAGAATTTTTATCAAAATTTGGAATACATCACTGCATTCAGGAGGTCTTAGTATATCATTGGTCGAAGTTTAAGCGAAATCTAATTATAAATAGAAGATCATACTATAATAAAAGTTGAAAAATATATTAATTTCAGGATAATGTCATTTTACATCCTAATTTTTTTATTATTTTCAACAGATTTCTATCAAATTACGGTCAGTGATATTCGAGAGTCCCTAAATCCAGTGGTGTAGTCAAAGTTCAGATAAAAGTTTTGAAATTGAATTGGTGAGTTGATTAAAAGGCAAATTTTTCAAATTTCATTCCCCAATAACTTTTTTATTGATTGACGCATTTCAAAGTTATCTAAATATGTACCATTTGAAAATGTCGCGAATCCAGTGGTGTACTTCGAATTTTTCTGAAAAAATCGCATGGATTTTTTTTTAGATTTTGACCGATGGATGGATCCGATGGAAATTTATTCATGAAATTTGGTGTTCCAGTGAAATTTTTGAATGTCTACCTATTGAAGAAAAATCATTCCAATCTGTTGGAAAATGTAGATTTTATGAGGGTGCTCCGGTCTTAAAACCCTTTCCGTCACGACCCTAGAAAGACTATCGAGAAAAATCTGAAATTGTTAGCATATGTTCAGATATTTTTTTAATCATTTTTTACTAGAAGAAAAAATAGTGTAACCCCTTCCCTTTTACTGTGACGTCATGTCCTCGGTGAGGGACAATGTGACTGAATGGATGAAACACACAATTTACTTTACTATACGTGTTTGAAAAAATAGTAAAATAGAAAAAAAAAACATAAAAATAATAATTCATTGTACAAGGGAAAAAAGTATTAGATTTTAGCTCGAGGTTGTGTTGTCTCCCGACGCGAAGCTAAACCGAGAGCTAAAATCTAATATTTTTCCCATGTTCAATACACTATTTTTTCTGCGACGGGAAAAACGACGATTTAGTCAAATATTTACCTTTAACTATGTGTATGTGAAAAAAGTGAGTAGGTACTTTTTTCCTGGTACTCGAGGAAAAAAGTAATTTCATGAAAAGTCACCTCTACAAAAATTGCCCCTCCTAAACGAAATCCTCTATCCGCGCCTAAGTCTTTGGGACATAATACTGCATGCAACGTCTAAAAAAATTTAAATTAAATATGGATTTTGGTACCCTTGAAATCACCATCTACTAAATGCGGGACATATCAAATTACGAAATTATTTTCGAAGAAATATGAAAATTTTTGATTGAAAGTTTGATTTTGTGGAGTAAATCCAGTTCTTGACATGATTTTTTGGGTTTATGACATTCCACAATCAAGGGCAAATTAATTAATTTGCCCTTCTACACTTGTACAGATTTCTTTGGATTAAAAAAAAATTTTTTCATTTTCAGATTGTGGAAG
Organism: Chrysolina haemoptera; assembly: GCA_958298965.1. Classification (NCBI taxonomy): domain Eukaryota; kingdom Metazoa; phylum Arthropoda; class Insecta; order Coleoptera; family Chrysomelidae; genus Chrysolina; species Chrysolina haemoptera. The sequence goes on from OY282585.1 coordinate 52,352,898, forward strand.
GTCATAAACCCAAAAAATCATGTCAAGAAATGAAAATTTTTATTATTATTTTTCATCCAATGCAAAAAGTGATGTTTTATTCATATTGTAATAATAATAATAATAATAATAATGTTTATTCTGCAAATATATCCACATAGAAGACATTTTTATAGTGTAATAGTTTCTTACAAACAAACATAGAGAATCCCACTAAAACCGAAGTTGTGCGTGGGTGTATCTTTGTTGCTGAAACATTAAAAAAATACAAATAAATGAATAACAAATATAGAATATAACTAATTAAGATACAAATCTAATCTAATCATTCCAATAAATTATCCTTAAGTCTAAATAAAAGTGAGTATAAAAACGTTCTCCAAATAACTTGATATATATTTGACATGTTGTACTTAGTAAAAATTTAAAAGGGAGTTAAAATGTTGGAAAAAGCGAAGTATGACATTCTATTTATGTTATTCGTTATTTTTTGTTATAATATTGTGAACAATGTCTCTATCCAAGTTAAGCATATACTTTTTGAAAATTCTCTTCATTAGATTTATATTGTTTATTTCATGTATGTAGGTCTTGTATGTTTCAGGTAAGTAGTTGAATACTTTACTACTGAGATAATTATATGTATGTTTTCCAATATTTTTTCTTGTTATAGTGACTTGTACGTTGCCCTTAGCTTTATTTCTGGTGTTGTAATTATGCTCAATGTTTCGTAGGATGTTTTTATTTTTGTAAATGAACAATACGATATTGTACATATAAAGTTGTCGGATAGTCCTTTTTTTTGTAGTATATTATTTTAAGTATTTTTTTTTGTAATAATTCCATTTTTTTTTAATGAGTGTCGTGTAAGCCTCCCCAACTGAGGATAGCATATTGCAGCCGAGATTGTACTAAGGCATAATATATTGTTTTAAGGTGAGTCGTATCTAGAATAGATCTCAAATATTTACCTCAGTGTTTTCGAAACATGATTTACATGTATATCCCATGTTAGATGAGAATCTATCGTGACTCCTAGATACTTGATATGGTTTGCCCTAGTTATTTTCACGATTTTTCCGTGGTTGTTAATTATCAATTCGTCGAAGTTTGGCAGACTGTTTTCATAGCTTGCGAATGGTAATATAATATTCTACTTCAAACTGAGTAAAAACACTCCATAATTGTCAAAACACTCCACCATTCAACCTGTCATGATTTATGTGAAATACACACATAAACGCAAGAGTTAGTTAACTCGATAAATTCTAACTAGATGGCAACACCTATATAAACAATGAATATAGACGTCTTTAGTCAAGCACAAATCGACTAAGAGATCGTTAAAGCTATACTAATTCCATAAAAAATAATATAAAATTGATGTCCTCCGTGACGGACAATATGACTGAAATGTTTAAGAGGGCCACACTGTATGAAGTTTTCACATTATCGTACTCACATGTAGAATCTTTGCCAACTCTGTACACATGCAGCTTTTTCTCAGACCGTGAGTTATTGCACTGAAGTGTGCGCAGTTGTATTCATGCCACTTAGCTGGATTTATTGGTTTCTAGCTCGGAACGGGATTCATTTCGCTGGTTAATTGCAGAAAAGTGATTCGGCTGTAATAAATAAGACGGAAGCAAACACAAGGAATGTTTTATGCGAAGCAATTAAATGTCTGAGAGCCGATTTGAGTCGGTCTCTGGACGCTATGCTGACTCCAGTGATTTTATTGGCAAATATTTCCGATTAGTCCAGTCCACAAAGCGACATGCTTCCGGACGGGGCAGTTGCTAGTCGTATGACTTGATGAAAAAACAATCGACCTAAAACCCCTATACACGCTCAAGCATGCTCGGCTCAATGAAATTACTTCGAACCGAGCAGGCTCGACGGTTTCCACACATGTACGCACCGAACATGCCAACTTCGGTTAAAAATTTGGATCGCGAGCCTAACTGCTGTGGCACTGATAATAAATTGATGCACACTTTCGCTCAACACTACCAGAAACTAAAGCAATTCACCAACATGCTCGTGAAATCACCATACATGTACCAACATGTTCGACGCTCGGTTCGTGTTGTTAGGGATCGGCAAGCCGCACACCGAGCAGAGAGCATTTCAACTACCAACCAGGTTCGTTGGTCTCACACAACTTCACGCATGTTCGCCGAGCCAGCTTCCAACTACTCTCACCAACATGCTCGTCCAACATGTGCGAATGTGTATGGGGGGTTAAGAATGAGTGGCCCCTACACCGAGGTTGAACCACCACCAATCAACTAAAATTTCACGGGCTACCAGTCTACCATGTAGCAACACACCTGTGAAATTTCAGAGGGATCCGAAGTCATTCATACAATTATTTTGTTCGTTTACCTTCCAAAACGCGCCACTAATCGATACTGTCTCTCCGCCAACTCTCGATCTGCAATATCTTTGGTCCAACGTAACTAACATCTGAAGTGTGTCATTTTCAGTTCGTTCCGCACGATGTTCAAAAGTCTCAATAGATTGGATGTAATGTGATTTGTGCTCTAAAGAAAATTGTGTTCGCATATACGGAAAGTTCGTTCTATACCAATAGTATTTACTTTAAATGTTTTTCAAGTAATATATTGTGTTTTCGAAAAATCATTCATTTTGCAACCTCCTATCGGTTGGCATGCTAATGAAACTCGATTTTAAATAACTAGCCACAGTTTTATCGAGGAAGAGAAACAGACGAACACTGTTTCTGCATTTCTATTTGTGTTCATCCAGAGACGGCGCTTTCCTACACTATAAGCCTATATAATATTTTGGGGAATTATGCACAAACTAATTATAGTATTCATCACTAACGTCTTCAATATAACGTATCATTTCCGATAACAAAGTGGGCTATTCCATGCAACATTGGACAAGAACGAATGAAAAACAATTTCCAAAATTACCGTTATCATGAAAATACAACTGCTCACATTTCCCTCTCACAACACACTTGATTTGAATGTGAATGAAATCCTCATTTGCATGGACTCCGATTCCAGTTTACTCACCACTCCAGTTATTGTACGAAATGAGCAGTTGGAAATTCTCAGAAGTACCTAAGAGCTTTCAGCTAGACTTCGCCGATGACTTCCACAAGGAGAAACGAGGTATTTGTCAGTTGAAATGAGGCTACGGAACAATACCTGGGTTTTAAGGAGATGTTGATCCATTCAAAGAAATCGTATTAGTCCCCTTGCTTGCTCACTAATTCTCCATTGCGCATATTGGTTTGTTGTTCAGTTCTTGTTTTCATTTCGTTTTGAAAATATACGGGGTAGCAAATGAAATATTTTTTTGTGTGCGAGCAAGGTATTTCAACATTGTCATACATGAATTCTGTCATTTGGAAGGTTTGTCACGGAAATATCCAGACCTGGCGCCATCTAGGTGGAGAAGAGCGAAATTATAACAGGGGTGTGACTGATCACGCCACCTATGGACGAAGAACGGTGGCTCAAGCCTATAAACGTCCGGAAGGTTGGCAGAGTTCTCGGAAGATCTGGAACCTATGTTTCTAACTATAAGAGGCCGTGCCCGTCTCTGTTGAAGAGTCTGGAAGTCGACTTTTTGTACTTTGAAGATGAATAGAAATAAACCAGTGAACCGTAGTACATACAAATCAGGTTTTGTAGTGATTTTATTCTGTTTTAAGTGTTGAAATAAAAATTCTTAAAGTGAAATTGAGAAAGTTCCTTACAAGTTATTCTATTTTCTATGCTGTACTTCAATTTCAGCTATAATTCTTATCATTATATGCATGTAGGGCTCTCTTTCGATGCACCCACCGCTGCTGGGAACTGGTTCAATTTTGAAAGTAGCTTATATCGCGAGCGAAAGAGGTCAGCCTTCCAGCTTCTTACACTCTCTTGGTTCTTTCTGTGCTGGAGGTGTTCAGGATAATAGATGAATAGAATCGAGTGTACAAAATTGAAAGTTTCAAAATGAGTAATAATAATGGAAAAAAAGATGATAGTGATTTGTTTCAATCGATAGTAATAATTAAATATATAAGTTGCGATTTTCATTTTCCTGCACCTAGTGCCGCACCTTAATAATTCATTTTTTGCTTTTTGCATGAACGTAGAAAAAATATTGTATGCAACTCGTGCAAAAATTGTTTATTGCACTCGACGTGTTGTCTAACTCGGCCTAACGGCCTCGTCGAACAATTTCACGTCGAGTGCAATAAACACTTACTTTTTGCACTTGTTGCATAAATAACTATTTCACATTCTAATTTATTTTTCACTAATAAATCCATATAAAAAATATTATTCAGAAATAGCCCCTCTTCAGTTTCACAATTCATCATCAGTATTTTGTCCCTTTTCAAACTACCTCCTACCGTCACTGGCCAACGGATGTTATATGCATTGATTACCTAACTCTCCTAGGAAATCGGAAACTTACATACTGGATGAGGTGACACTGCATTATAGATAGCTTTAGTGCAGCGGTGATGAAATTTCCAACATAGAAGGGTATTAAACTCCCATTTTCCCCTGGCTGTTCGCAAACTACAACTTAGTTCGGTTTAAGAGCCTTCAAAACAAGTTCTCACGTATTGAAAATGGCAGAGAGGCAATTGTTTTACGCAAATGTTACGGTATCGTTTTTGTTCTGGTAAAGAATGAAGCAGCTTTGAATCCAGTCAAATCGTCTGCGAGGGTGCCTGCTTCAGGAACAGAATATAGTAGTTTTTTCATTGTAGTGCTGAATCTGAATTTTAACTTTGCTACTTTCCATGGATATGGCTTCACAACAAAAATCGCAAAAAACTTCAAAATTTTCGACCATTTTTCAGTTTTTTGCCTAAAAGTCATGAAAATACGCAATTTTCTAGGTAAACCATACTATACAAAAATGAAGAACATTACATTTCCTATAGGCAGGACCCCTTCGAATGTGTGCAGCAATACAATCCCTGTTCTTTCGAAATGGAAGCGTGTCTTTCACTTCGTCCAAATCCTGGTCCTCATCAGAGAAACATTTTCACATTGCTGCAATTTCTAGGTGAACTATTCTATAAAAAAATGAAGAACGTTGAATTTTCTATAGAGGGGAACCCTCAAATGCATTTTTGACTGAAAGGTTCGGTCGCTAGTGCGCGCTAAAAAAGGTCCAAAATTTCCTACTGTATGGAAAACCCCAGTTTTTCGCTTGTAACTCAAAAACACGACTGTGATTTTAAAAAATCTTGAATCTGAATCAACTACCTTGAATTCTCTACAAATTTTACACATCAGTCACTCATTTTGGACAAACCGTGTAGCCGCTAAGGGCGAGTTGTTCAAGACGAGTTAAACAACGGTTGAAGTGAACCTAGTTCAGTTACTAGGGATTAGCCAATGCAATTTCTAGTTCCTTAGCAACTGAACTCGGTTCACTTGAACCGTTGTTGAACTTGTCTTGTACAACTCGCCCTAAATGTTATTGGCTGATCCCTAGCAACTGAGCTCGGTTCTCTTTAACCGTCGTTGAACTTGTCTTGTACAACTCGCCCTAAATGTGAATGGCTAATCCCTAGCAACTGAGCTCGGTTCTCTTTAATCGTCGTTGAACTTGTCTTGTACAACTCGCCCTAAATGTGAATAGCTAATCCCTAGCAACTGAGCTCGGTTCTCTTTAACCGTCGTTGAACTTGTCTTGTACAACTCGCCCTAAATGTGAATGGCTAATCCCTAGCAACTGAGCTCGGTTCTCTTTAACCGTCATTTGAACTTGTCTTGTACAGCTCGCCCTAAATGTGAATGGCTAATCCCTAGCAACTGAGCTCGGTGCTCTTTAACCGTCGTTGAACTTGTCTTGTACAACTCGCCCTAAATGTGAATGGCTAATCCCTAGCAACTGAGCTCGGTTCTCTTTAACCGTCGTTGAACTTGTCTTGTACAACTCGCCCGAAATGTGAATGGCTAATCCCTAGCAACTGAGCTCGGTTCTCTTTAACCGTCGTTGAACTTGTCTTGTACAACTCGCCCTAAATGTGAATGGCTAATCCCTAGCAACTGAGCTCGGTTCTCTTTAACCGTCGTTTGAACTTGTCTTGTACAGCTCGCCCTAAATTTGAATGGCTAATCCCTAGCAACTGAGCTCGGTTCTCTTTAACCGTCGTTGAACTTGTCTTGTACAACTCGCCCTAAATGTGAATGGCTAATCCCTAGCAACTGAGCTCGGTTCTCTTTAACCGTCGTTGAACTTGTCTTGTACAACTCGCCCTAAATGTGAGTGGCTAATCCCTAGCAACTGAGCTCGGTTCTCTTTAACTGTCGTTGAACTTGTCTTGTACAACTCGCCCTAAATGTGAATGGCTAATCCCTAGCAACTGAGCTCGGTTCTCTTTAACCGTCGTTTGAACTTGTCTTGTACAGCTCGCCCTAAATGTGAATGGCTAATCCCTAGCAACTGAGCTCGGTTCTCTTTAACCGTCATTAGAACTTGTCTTGTACAGCTCGCCCTAAATGTGAATGGCTAATCCCTAGCAACTGAGCTCGGTTCTCTTTAACCGTCGTTGAACTTATTTTGTACTACTCGCCCTAGAGCGCGTTGAAATTTTATGTCATAGCAATAGACATCCAACCAAAATTCAGTCGAGACCTATATTATTACTATTCACTTATTAATAATTTATTGTGTGTAGTAAAAGCATTACATTCCCGGACGACAATTTAAATTGAAGTCTGGAAATGTGCTTTCACTACGAGGTATACATACCATTTTTTCTGGAATAGCAATCAACCTTATCATAAATTAAGAAATTTTTATAAATGCATAACAATTTTTTATTGCTCTTATTATTGTTGGGACGTCGGCAAAAATTTTCTCGGGCCGTTTTAGATACGAAAAAGTTCGTTGCTTAGCAACAGAATAAAATACTATATTAGCGTATTTTGGTATCTGAATTTGCTCAGAGAAAAAAACTATTTATATAGTGTTCATGATCACTATTCATCGATAATATGAACTGTATTTGTCTACTAATTATCATCATTAATGAAGGTTGGTGGGTAAATAAAAAAGTACTGGGGATCAAATGCAAGAGAAGCAAACATTTCTTCAATGAAATGAACGATTTATTTTAGTGATATGTTTTAATACCACTGTCCCTATCTGATTTATTTATGGATTTTCAATTAAAACTAGAGGTAATTGAAAAAATCCACTATCTGAAGGAAAATGCGAATTTTCACTTTCAGGTTATTTCTTTCCAGTTAGATCATTTTCACAATATCTATCAGATGTAGTTCATTGTCCAGCGTGGCTTCACCCGGGGAAGTAGTTGTTTTCTGTTAGATATTCAAAAAAAAAATCACATTTTTCAATTTTAAATTTTCATGGAGAATGTTTCCCTTTTCAACAGGAATACCTCCCAAGGGGTTATCTTGAACGATAGAAAATAGCGACTGAAGTTTGTCTTTCAGCCACAGATAATTCCACAATGAAAATGAATATCAATGAAAAATCAAAATGCGATGTCCATGACAGGTTGTCAAAAAATAACTTTCAAAGTATTATCGCCGAAGAAATATTTTCATAATTTCCATCCTTGATGTGTATCATTGCTTTCTTTGTTTTTGTTACTTTTTTTGTGGATGACATTATGTAACCGTTCCTAAGTATAAACTTTCATGAAATCCAGACCGTTATATCTATGTTTCTGACAAGAATTCAAACAAGCGAGACTAGTGCAATTCTAATAAATTATTACTGAATGTAAATTCAGCATCAGAAATTTGGCTTTGTTATTATAACAGCATAGAATAACTTCTACATTACTTGAACCCGTACATAACTCAGACGAAGTCTGAGAAGTTAGCAGGGGGTGACAAAGTAATAATTGCAACAGCGTCGTAATAAACCTGTTTTCAATGTTCATCCTCTTCAAAGAATGTGAAGCAGTTGTCATGCGTTTTGGAAAAATATTCTTTTGATTATTTTGAGTATTGGCACGACCATAATGATCAAATTTGATCAATTACTTTGCAAACCACTTTCCCGCTGAGCATTTTACATACAGTGCGGCTTTTTATAGTCCCCCCCCCCTGTTAACTTTTGAACGGTTTGCCGTAGAGAGATAAAAAAAAAACTGTTTCGAGGGTTTCACCGATACTACTTTTTGAAATATAACGCATTGTGATTGCTCGATAGATGGCGCGAGGGGGCACAAAAACCTAATTTTTTTAAATGGCATTGGGGGTCGAGTGACACATCGTTGAAAAGATAATTTGATTCTCTTTTCAACCATCTAATTTTTTTTAAATTTCGTTAACACATTTTTTCACAATAAGCATTTGAAGTGTCAAGTGTAAGAGCGGATCTGAATTCGTTTCCTTACCTTACGTCAATAACTTTTGAAGGGTTTGATGTGAAATAATGGGACGGAAAATATTTTGGGTGGTATTAAAATAATAATGTTTGAAGAAAAATACCTTAATTGTTCTAGTGATTCAGAATTGCAATCAATACCACGAAATACGGTCAATAAAGACAATTCACAGCATTAATAATTATTCATTTTGAATTCCTTTCAAAGCTTAATTAGGTATTAGGATATCGAAATTATACCCATTTCATTTATTTTTAATGGCAAAAGTAATAACAGGTACTACGAAAGGACTATTTATTGGATTTGTTTAAATGACAATAATTAATTAGTTACCTATAAAAGTACAATGGATTGATGAATTATTGTATTCATATTCACTGAGGAGTTTTGTCTACTTATAATTATTATTTACTTTGAATATTTGATATCATCATGGTTCGTATACGTCCTTTCAAAGAAAAAATTGAAGCAATTTATAATTTGTTTTTCAGATGAAAGTACCTTTTTTTTGAACGGAAATGTGAATACACAAAATGTGCGATACTGGAGTAATATAAATCCCCATATCTTTCGAGAAGGTCACACACAGTTCCCACAGAAAGTAAACGAGTGGGCTGGAATTCTGGGAGACCATATTGTAGGTCCCTTATTTCTGGAAGAAAACTTAAACGGTAATTTGTACCTGGATTTACTAAGAGATACGGTTGAACCACTCATACTTGGAATATTAGAAGAAAATGAGAACGAATTTCAGGAACACATCACCTTCCAGCAAGATGGGTCCCCTCCTCACTTCCAACGTCAAGTTCGAGTATTTAGCTGTAACATACCCTATGAGATGGATTGGACGTCGTGGACCAATCGAATGGCCGGCACGATCACCAGACCTTACACCTTGTGACTTCTATCTGTGGGGATAAGTCAAATCCAAAGTGTATGAGCAACAATCCAACTCTTTGGAAGAACTTAAAGAACGAATAACACGGGTTTGTGCTGGTATAACTGCAGACATGTTGAATAATGTTCGGCAGGAATTTGTGAATCGAATTTTTTATTGTCAAGAAGTATTAGGTGGACATTTCGAACACCGTCTTCGTTAATTGACAACAATTTTGCTTCTAATTATTTAAATACTACATGTCATAATAGTTTGTTTTCTTTTTGTTACATTGACACTTCAAATGCTTATTGTGAAAAAACATATTAACGAAATTTAAAAAAAATTAGATGGTTGAAAAGAGAATCCAATTCTCTTTTCAACGATGTGTCACTCGACCCCCCATGCCATTTAAAAAAATTAGGTTTTTGTGCCCCCCCCGCGCCATCTATCGAGCAATCACAATGCGTTATATTTCAAAAGGTAGTATCGGTGAAACCCTCGAAACTGTTTTTTTTTATCGCTCTACGTCAAACCGTTCAAAAGTTAACAGGGGGGGGGACTATAAAAAGCCGCACTGTATAAATAAATAGACATGGACAAGTAGCGATATAGAGGGTGCCTCACTTCTCATGGAAACAACCCCGTAACTTCCGCAATGCTTCGTAGAATAATTGTTGAATTGAAAAATCGAAAAGTATACCAGAAATAAACAATATGATTTTGGAGTGGTCATTTCGAGTGACATACACTGAAAACATTAGGAGGCACTGTTTTTAGATCTCTACTGATGAAATCGAATAGCGATTTGACAAGAATAAATGAGTAGTAGTGAGGCAGAGTGGCAAGAGAGTTGTAGTTTCATCCGGAACAGTTTGGCTTATATAGTGCAGTGCTTCGTTGATGGGTAATTTGGTTAACAGTGGAGTCGTATCAAAACTGATCATCATATCTTCCGAATGAAGCGGGTGGAGTCTCTGACATAAGTGTCAGTATGGCCAATGTGTTGTTTCAGTAGAGAGGCTAGGTACTTTGCAATGCTGTATGTAACCAATTGCAATGAAGATTGGTCTAAATGCGACGCCTTCCTTATGTCCTTACAACTTTAGTGGTAGTGCTTTCGACTTGCGCAGGTTTTGTTGTGTTATCCTCCTCAGATCATCGTGAAACGTGAGTTATTTCTTGAATGAATATGGAAATCATGATACATTTCAGTATATTACAAAGCCTGATCTGCTCCTTCTGCTGCAAAAATCCCAATTGGACCTGTTGACTCAAGCGATTCAGATTGTACTTTATACTTGCTCATACCTGAAAATTTGGAAAAGTCTGAAATAGAGTTGAAAATAATGATACGTCTGCATGAAAATAATTAGGTAAGTAAGCCAAGTACTATTTTGTTTTCAAAAATATTGAAAATTCCCACCATCGCTGGTCAATTCCTTTCATTTCACTCTGACGCAAACCTTATATTAAATATCTGGTTATTCTTGGAGTTCCAAAAACGGATATAAGTTTCTTCCTCCTCTCCCTCGGGAAAACACAGCTCAATCTCAGCCCATCTCTCGAAGACAACCGCGGCCTGCGTGGATGTTGGTTAACATGTTTCGAATTTCAACTGTTTAAAAGTTGGGTAGCTTTCGGACCACTTTCCACTTGGGAATTTAACACCGTCCGAGAGGTTTCGCGAATCCTCTACGACTGAACTTTCCAAACAGTAATTCTTCCGCGCCAGAATCAATGTTTTGTAAGTGATCATGGGATAATATGAGATTTTGAACACTATTAATAATCCTTATTTGTTGTAATGATACATTAATAACGTACCTAATCCTATAACACAAGCTGAAGTATTTATGTATGCAGATGATACCTGTATGTATAAGCGATGATTCGGAACATTACCTTAGTGAGGAATCACACTGATCGACCAGGACCGACCGTCCGCGACCGTCCACCTACGACCAAAAGTAGAAGTAGATCAATGAAAACTTTAAGTCACACTGATCTACCATCCACGACCGACCACTAGAATGATTTTGTAAATCTGACATTAATTTGACATTCGAAAGGTTATGTGAATTGTCTGTTCATTTAATGAAAATAAGTTAAATTCATAATATCAATAGTTTTGCCTTAAATAATGAGCAGCAGTGATACTGAAGAAGAACGAATTATGATAATGTACTATTTTTATAAACGACGAATGAAGAAAGTTAAAAAAAAATATGTGGGTTAGAGAACTTTATTCAAACCGAGAACAAGAGTGAGATTTTCATACGATCTACATTTTATGTTTCCGGGAGGAAATATACCTATTTTCATGAGTTTTGTTGAAGTCAAAAGTTCATCATAAATGTGTGTCAAAATGACATTACGTCAGGATAGTGTGATACCGACCAAAATTTCCAGTAGACTTTTCACAATTTCGAACGTGGTCTTTGAAAAACGGTTGACGACGGTCAATGACGATTATACAGTGTGAGTTGTGCGATAAGAATATACGTGTTGGAAATTTTGGTCGTAGGTGGACGGTCGCGGACGGTCGGTCCTAGTCGATCAGTGTGATTCCTGGCTTATCTAAATCCGTAAAATTCTCGGGAACAACGCTTGACAGTAATTATACAATCCACAAATGCCATTTTTTTATAGTGAGAATGAATCATTCATTGAGTCAAAGAGCTCCCAATCATGATGGCATTCAATAATATGATAAACTCCCGGCTCTTGTTGGGGAAAGGAAATCCTTTATGACTAATGTTTTTATAGTTTGAAAGAGTTTGAAAGTTACTTTGATAACACTTGGGACATGCACTATTGTGCTAATATTTATGTGTTATTTATTTTTTTACACGCTAGCTTCATTTGTATGTTTTTTGTTTGTATGTTTGTATGCTTGTTTGTATGTTTGTAAATGACTCCTTAGGGCGTGATTTTCACCCATTTCCAGACGTACGAATAATTTGAAATTTGGCAGGTGTTCATAGTTCCGTGACAATACAATATGACATTTTTTTTGTTATAAAAAAAACAAAGTGGCGGCTCCAAGATGGCCGACGAGTTTTGTGATAATAGTCCGATTCCATTCAAAATTTGTATAGGGGTTTTCGGAGACAGAGATTATGATTTCTTTATCAAAATTCATGAATTCAAAATGGCGGCTCCAAGATAGCAGCGAGATTTGTGACTATGGTCAGATACGATTCAAAATTGGTATGTGAGGTTTTTTTAGGTCGTATATGTCTGTAAAATTGAAGATAGCGGACCAAAATATCAGTATGGTCTAATTCGATTCAAAATTAGTGGTTGAGGGTTTCTGGGGTCAAAGATTATGAATTTTTCGTAAAAATGTATGAATTCAAGATGGCGGCCCAGGATGACGGACGAGTATTGTGATTATGGTCCGATTCGATTCAAAATTAGTATGGTTTTTGGGCTCGGAGATTTTGATTTTTTAATAAAAAAAATAAATAATTATTTAAAAAAACTAAAGAACTCGCTTTACTTTCCATGGACTAAAAAGTAAAAAATAATTAACAATTTAATTTCTCAAATGTAAAAAAAGCGTGGGGTGCTTGATTAAGGTCCCCTTGAGCTCTTGAACGCTCTGTGTTCAATTAAACTAAAAAATATGAGAATATAGATCGAAAGCACCCACGCTTTTTTTATATTTAAGAAATTAAATTGTCAATTATTTTTTACTTTTTAGTCCATGGGAAGTAAAGCGTGTTCTTTGGTTTTTTAAACTATTATTTTTTTATCATTATGTATCCTGTAAAGATGTGTTATGTTAGTAACTACTTTTCTTGTATACGTAGGTTATACCGGGTGTCTCAAGTTATCGTATACAGGCAATATCTCTCTTATTTGACAGAATAGATAAAAAATAAAAAAAACTGCTTTGAATGGCATTAAAGTACCTTCCTAATGACGTAAAATAAAATAAATTTCATTTGTCAGCACTGTGGTAGTTGCCCCTCACTTTTTATTTTCAAATGGCACCACCTGTATATTGCAATGGAAAATTGTGTGTTGGTCTATTTGGAATACTACGATAGCTCATACTTGGTATTTTGTTATCAATAAAAACAAAATCATTAACATTTTGTGACTTTTTTCACGTTACCTATCCTTATAAAAATGAAAAATAGGAAGCTTCTTATGTAAAAAAATTAATGACAGTGATTCTACTTCATAGTGTAGAACATCAGTCATTTGCAAAGCTACTTCTATACAACAAATTTTTATAATTTCAGTGATTATTGATATGATATAAAATTCCTGTATATGGTGAATAACAACGCTATAATCTTATAAAACTATTCCCACTTTTATGATTAATTTATTACCGTTCGGAGGGAGCTGCTGACATTTAGGTGGAAATAGTATCATGCTTTGATCTTAAAGTGGTTCTCGGGAGTAAATCTCACAGCCTCAATAAAATCCCATCAGTCGTTTTATTGTAGAATCATTGCTTGGACTTGAGGAGTGCTATAAAACCATTAAAAAACTCAGATTCCATATGGATATTTTGAAGACTAAACTGATGTATCGTGTATGTGTACTCAGTCATTGTTGAACCTTCAGTTGAGGAGTTCTATAAAACCGTTATGAAACTAAGATTATTCAAAGACCAAAAGAATTTATCGTGTATGTGTACTCAGTCATTGTTGAACCTTCAGTTGAGGAGTTCTATAAAACCATTATAAAATTAAGATTATTCAAGGACCAAAAGGATTTATCGTGTATGTGTACTCAGTCATTGTTGAACCTTCAGTTGAGGAGTTCTATAAAACCGTTATAAAACTAAGATTATTCAAAGACCAAAAGGATTCATCGTGTATGTGTATACAGCCATTGTTGGACCGTCACAAAATCAAATATACTTGAATGCTAAATGGTTTATTCTTATAGCCTTCAGGAGTGTTGAAAACGTTTTGAATCTATTTGCTTTGGGAAGGAAGAATATATAACCAGCCTGAACCAAATTATTACAAAACGAGGATGAATCTAAATGAATTTGAATTGTTACTTTGCTCTTTACACATTTTCTTACACTGTTGAAGGAAACAATATCCATATGAATTTTTTTTTTTTGACAACTGTTCAAAACTTGATTAGCTTTCCACTTGGGAATCCAACACCGTCCGAAAGGTTTCCCGAATCCTTACGATTGAAGTTTCCAAACAGTAATTCTTCCGCGCCAGGGTCAATGTTTCGTAAGTGATTATGGGATTAGAGGATTAACAAGGAAATTGAGTCGGTGGGCTGTTATCAGTTTAGTTGCTGAAATGTTAGGGCGAGATAATTTAAGTTGCTGTTTAGTGGAATCGGGCTGGAAATAAATCAATTTGCTCTTTCGCTGTTTTACAATCGGATTTATCGAGGGTGAGTGTGAGAAAGGCCTAAGGCAAGGACATGGTAAACTAGTTCTGATAGATAGTTAGTCGTTTTCATCTAGGATGCAATCATCTATAGCTACGAGTTTGATGTACATGAATTTTGACATCAAAAATTATTATAACGATTGATAGTCGTCATAAAACCGCCAACGAAAAATACTTCCGAAAATTCTAGAATTTTTCCAATATTTTTTGCGTATTCTGCGCCTTCATTTTAGCGTGACAGAGTATTCGAAAAATGAAAAATAATAAATTTAAAAATTAGTCCAACTCAAAGTGCACACGTTCGTAAAAAAGCCTACCAAATCTATGTTTGACTAGCAATCGATTTCAAATTTGGTCAGCGTATAGAAAAAAGATTAAGTTTCACCAATATGACATAGAAAAAAATTTAAAACAATTTTTAACGGGAAAACGGCAGCTTCAACCTCTAGATAAAATTTTCAACCGATAACCGGATCGAGATAGAGCAATTCTGCGAACTCCAGTCGATTCAGCATGCCAAAATTAGTATATGCTGTAATTTTCAAGTCGATCGGCAAAAAATGAATTTTCAGCCGAAAAAACATCAAAGGAATACCTCAAAAATCGCCAAAAATCCAAAGTCATCAGATTCACTCGAAATTACCTCCGATATACTCAAAACGTTATGCTGATTCCGATAATGTAAGATTTCAATACGTTCGGATACAGGGTGTATCATAAAACAAAGATAAATGGGCAACAATAATTGTATCGCACGAATCCGATATCCTAGCACACCTAATCACCTATAACACCTTCAAGCGAACTGTTAGGCACTTGAACGAGAACATCTTCTTGTAGGAAATTTTCTTAGGTTTCTTTCTATATATATATATGTATTTAACGAATGTGTCTCGTTATGGTCGCAAAATGTGAAAACTTGAAACGGTTCGCTAGGATCCGGCAACCTAGCACATAAAACTGCCAACGAAAAATACTTCCGAAAATTCTAAAATTTTTCCAATATTTTTCACGTATTCTACGCCATCCATTTAACATGACTCATCATTCGAAAAATGAAAAATACAAAATTTCAAACTAGGTCTAAATTGTCTCGCACGAATCCGACATCCTAGCACACAAAACCACCTATAACACCTACAAGCGCCCTGTTAGGTACGCGAGTGATAACATCATCTTGTAGGAAATTTTCTTAGTTTCCTTTCTATATGCATATGTATTTAACGAATGTGTCTCCTTATGGTCGCAAAATGCGAAAAATGTAAACGGTGCGCTAGGATCCGGCAACCTAGCACATAAAACCGCCAACGAAAAATACTTCCGAAAATTCTAGAATTTTTTCAATATTTTTTGCGTATTCTGCGCCATCCATTTAAAGAGACACACTATTCGAAAAATAAAAAATACAAAATTTAAAAATAGGTTTAAATTGTCTTGCACGAATCCGACATCCTAGCACACAAAACCACCTATAACACCTACAAGCGCCCTGTTAGGTACGCGAGTGATAACATCATCTTGTAGGAAATTTTCTTAGTTTCCTTTCTATATGCATATGTATTTAACGAATGTGTCTCCTTATGGTCGCAAAATGCGAAAAATGTAAACGGTGCGCTAGGATTTGGCAACCTAGCACATAAAACCGCCAACGAAAAATACTTCCGAAAATTCTGAAATTTTTTCAATATTTTTTGCGTATTCTGCGCCATCCATTTAAAGAGACACACTATTCGAAAAATAAAAAATACAAAATTTAAAAATAGGTTTAAATTGTCTTGCACGAATCCGACATCCTAGCACACAAAACCACCTATAACACCTACAAGCGCCCTGTTAGGTACGCGAGTGATAACATCATCTTGTAGGAAATTTTCTTAGTTTCCTTTCTATATGCATATGTATTTAACGAATGTGTCTACTTATGGTCGCAAAATGAAAAAAAGGTAAACGGTGCGCTAGGATCCGGCAACCTAGCACATAAAACCGCCAACGAAAAATACTTCCGAAAATTCTAGAATTTTTTCAATATTTTTTGCGTATTCTGCGCCATCCATTTAAAGAGACACACTATTCGAAAAATAAAAAATACAAAATTTAAAAATAGGTTTAAATTGTCTTGCACGAATCCGACATCCTAGCACACAAAACCACCTATAACACCTACAAGCGCCCTGTTAGGTACGCGAGTGATAACATCATCTTGTAGGAAATTTTCTTAGTTTCGTTTCTATATGCATATGTATTTAACGAATGTGTCTCCTTATGGTCGCAAAATGAAAAAAAGGTAAACGGTGTGCTAGGATCCGGCAATCTAGCACATAAAACCGCCAACGAAAAATACTTCAGAAAATTCTAGAATTTTTTCAATATTTTTCCCGTATTCTACGCCATCAATTTAGCGTGACAAACTATTCGAAAAATGAAAAATAATAAATTTAAAAATCAGTCCAATTCAAAGTGCTTTCGTTCGTAAAAAAGCCTACCAAATCTATGTTTGACTAGCAATCGATATCAAATTCAGTCAACGTATAGAAAAAATATTGAATTTCACCAACATAACATAGAAAAAAATTTAAACAATTTTTGGCGGGAAAAAGGCAGCTGCAACCTATAGATAACATTTTCAACCGACGACCGGATCGAGATAGAGCAATTCTGCGAACGCCAATCGATTCAGCATGCCGAAATTAGTATATGCTGTGATTTTCAAGTCGATCGGCAGAAAATGAATTTTCAGCCGAAAAAACATTAAAGTTATTTATACCTCAAAAATCGCCAAAAATCCAAAGTCATCAGCTCTACGCGAGTATCTGGGGGATATGGATTCCGTTGTGATGAATGAGAAGTGCCGAATCTATTGAAACTACACATTCCTCACTCTCAGACAAATACAAGGAAATGGACCTTATGTAGTCCTCTTCGACTACCAAAGTGGGATGATTCCCGTCATAGAGTTTTTGACAGCTAACGAGAAACGAAAATCGCCCGGAAAGAAGAGGAAATATAGACGAAATAGCAAGAGTTACTCTTCGAACTCGGCAGGCTTTACCAACAACTCCATTGAAATGGTGCTTTTGGTCATAAGAATCCTTGGTGGAATGAGGGACACGCTGCTAATTACTCCAAAAATCATACGGCTCTGCCGTTATGCGGCAGAACCCTCTGGTTCACTCCGTCTCCTAAGGGCACATGATACTCTGACCCAGTATAATCACTTACCCCTCGGATGTAAGAAATGACTGTCTGGGTGAGTGACACCAGCGCGCCTTCCGGATGTTTCGGGGCTCTGAAGACTGAAAAAATCCTAACGGAAAGGAAAAAACTATAAAGGTATTGGATTATTTTATGGTGATAACCAAAATGATATAAAACATAAAGACAAACAATCAGTAAGAATGAATAATTAGAAATAAAACTTCGTATGTTTTTTTTTATATCACTTTATGATTGTGATTTATTTTCATCAATAGCATTCCGAACGTCCATCAGAACCAGTCAAAACCAGTCAAAAGAGCTATGAACATCAATCTTCGAATAATATAGTTGGTTACGACAAGAGTTTTCGTATGAGACCGAAATCGGTCTCCGAAGAACTTGAAAACCAATAATAATGACTTGCAATATTAAAAAAAAAAAAATTAAAAATATTATTTAAAATTGAAAAATACAGAATTTATCAAAATCAGTAGATTGATTGTTGAGTTTCAAAAACTGAATCATACAGTTTATAAAATTTGAATCATACATGGCCAACTAGAATGTGACAGGTGACAGGTCAAATGGAAAGAACATAAAATTTAGCCATTTGAATAATTGTACATGTTCAAACAACCGTGGAATAATTTAATCTATACAGTATCGGAAAGTTTTCATCTTAGGTATGGTGGTTTGATGAGAGCGTAAAGAATAGTTTGCTATATGTTGAGAGAGCATTACAATTTCTCCTCTACCCGCTCGAGAAAGAGATATCGACGTAAGCTGTATGCGGTGTATCGCATTGCCACGTGGTCCGTTGATGCGTCGGGTGGGGTAACAGGAGAGGCGCAAGTAGTGGATGGAGCCTGTAAAGTTATCAGAAGTTCAGATCCCCTCTTCTGTCTGCAAAAAAGTCTGTGATCTTCTCAATTTATTCTCCATATTTTACCAAGCTCAAAGGTAAGGGAATCTCATGATGTGCGGCTATGGTGCTGATTCATAGAATTATTGATATATTACTCTACACCTCCCTCTTTCAGAATACATTATCCTGTTTCGTGATTAGGGGAAACAGTCAACAAAAAATTATTGCTATGCTATTATTTGGAAAAGCTCTCTCCACCGCATCGGTTATTGGGGTTGAAATCGGAATAAATTCAATCGACATTTGATTGCTATAATTCACGGTGGCTAGAAGTCGTATATCACTTATGTCGAGTAGAAAATATGAATTCAATCACAAATGTAATTTTATTTGAAAACTACTCCCTATTTCAGCGTTGATTGTTATAATTATTTATTTACTAAAGTTCTGAATCATTTACGGGTTTAGATTATTTAATGACTGATAGACTAATATCTAGTTGGTTATACTTTTAGGGTGAAAACACATCATCAAAAATGTATCAAATTGATTCAGCTATTCCACAGGGATCGTGCCTGTCACCACATCTGCATTCGCACTGTTCAAAAGGTAGAATGAGGCCATATAACTCATACAAAGTTAGTTGAAAGTATGGACCCATCCATTTTATAAGTTAGTAATAGAACTATCAAAAAAAGGTTTGGATGAAAGTTGAAGGGTATTTCACTCTGCAACTTTTTGTGAATTTAAATATTTTTTTGATGTGCCATTAGTGGAGGAATGGCATCTTCGGCAATTTTTTTAAATGGAACTCTATGTCATCTTTAGCATCGCTAGATGTTGTCGTTGTTTTTTCTCATTTCATCTCTCGATTCAGTATGTTTCAAAATTTTTGACCACCTTTATAATTCACCTACCCATTGCTTGATTTGTTCAAAAGCCTCAGTTGGGGACTGTAGCCAGACGGATATTCTAGCGATACGGCAATTTGAATCAGACACTGGCGTACGTATATTTCTTGTGGAGAATTGAATTATCTTTTGCCTTGTTGAAATTGTTTCTTGTAAAATCTTATACTTTCCGAAACAACAGCAAATTCAATTATAATTTTTTTAAATCAAATTTTTTCTCGGTTTGACCCCTGATTTTTTGGTAAACAATTTTTTTTCTAATAATACATAATGTCAAGAAGTTGTGCCGAGTTTCACTTCTTCACTTGTGGCTTACATTTGTCTGTGGTTACTGTACTAATAATGATGATGAATAATAATATCATCCGTACTGCCATATCCATTCAAAGAAATATTTCAATTATTTTCTTTTTTCAGCTAAACCATCCCAATACTTCAACTTCTAGATATACCATGGAGACTGAAGATGAAGAAAACGACGATAACAAAACCAGATAGACCCCAACCAACCCCATCCAAAATGTCAACGCTGCTACTCCACGCCCTCATCATCCTCAGCTGTTACTTCCAGCCATCCCAAGCAGTTTGCCCCAGCCTTTGCGAATGCAAGTGGAAAAGCGGAAAGGAATCCGTGCTGTGCCTAAACGCAACGCTCACCGTCATTCCTCTCCATCTGGACCCCAGCACGCAAATACTGGACCTAACGGGCAACAATATAGGGTCCATCAGACACGAAGAGTTCAGCAAAGCAGGCCTGGTGAACTTGCAGAAGGTTTACATAACCAAATGCCGGTTGAAGACGCTGGAAAGATACTCCTTCAAGCACCTCATCAACTTGGTGGAGCTGGACCTGAGCTACAACTCCCTAGCGAACGTTCCCTCCCACACCTTCGATTCTGTCACTGTGTTGAGGGAGTTGAAGCTGAACGGCAACCCCATCCAAAAGGTCTTCAACGACGCTTTTGTGCACATACCGCAACTCATAAGACTGGAGATATCCGATTGCAGGATATCGCATATAGAACCAAGAGCTTTCGCAGGCCTGGAAAAGTCACTGGAGTGGCTGAGGCTCGACAATAATAAACTGGTCGATGTGGCTGCGCAGACTTTCACGAAGCTCCAGAGCTTGCACGCTCTGGAGCTCGCTGGGAATTCGTGGAACTGTTCTTGTTCTCTGAGGCCGCTGAGGGAGTGGATGTTTCGTCAGAATGTGCCGTTTGGGGTGCCTCCTGTGTGTCACTATCCCAAGCGGCTGCACATGAAGTCTTGGGACAAGCTGGAGTTGGATGAGTACGCCTGCGTTCCTGAGATTTTTGCCGACGACAACAAAGCGTATGGTATCGAGGGGAAGAATGTTACTATGACTTGCAAGATAGCTGGAGTTCCAGAGCCTAATGTCAGGTGGATGTTGAAGAATAAGGTAATATATCATTGAAAATTGGTGATGGATATTGATCACGCGCGTTGAAGCAGTGTTTCTTCCTATGTAGTACTTCCGCATTCATTCATTGAATTTGGTGATGTTCTTTCCACACATATTCTGCCATACCGGATTTTGACGTATCACGTTGCTGCGTGAAGCGTTTATATTCATCTAGCCTCATTGCCAAGGGTTCCTCGATTCCACCGATATACGAGCGGTCGCATAGGTATGGAACTTCATCGGTGCAGTTCTTAGTGGAGGTGGTGAGAGTCTCCGGTTTAGTTTTCCTATTTCAGGATTTAAAAGGATTTTTGTTGTTAAATTTGTATCCGATCCTTCTAATTTTTTCCCTTGATCTACGAAAAGTGAACTACAAGCCCTGGTTGCTCTTTTTTTGGTTAGTTTAAAGTCAGTGAACACCTTTTCAGCTTTGCCAGGTTATTTTGGCGACAATCTACACGCTACATAATATCGTCAATGCTCTCAATAAAAGTGTCTCAACTATACCTTTCTTTGTTGAATTTGGGTGGTAGGAGTCAGAAGTCGAAGGCCAAATACCTTCCAGTGTCATCTTTCTGTTAATAGATGTATGAATGAAATCATTTCAACTTCAAGATCCAAGAACTTCCATAGCTAGTGTAAACCTGATGTCACGCAACTAATAGAAGATAGAAATTATCAAGGCTCTACTTCTTCTTTATGTTTTCATATTATGAATGCATTTTTAACATATCTCAACCATGGCTTAGGTTTTCTTCAAGCTAGTTACATGACATGATTCTCAACACTTAACCTTAACCCTGCATGTTTCAAAATAAGTACCCACGTGGGGTATTCAAGTAAATTGAGTCTTTTAGTGTACTGAGGTAAATTCGTCACCACTTTCACGACTGAAAGAGATAACCTTTGTGTGTGACAATTTTGAATAATATTATTTTCAATCCTAATATGTTTACTGCATGTCCGTTTGGTTACAAGTTTGATATTCAAAGGAACTGATCTTATTCCACAGGTAATAGCAAACTTATCCGGATCTGCAACAGCCGGGGCCAAAAAGCTCTACATAGTCCACCTGACCAATAGCTCCAGCGACCTAACAATCTTCAGCGCAGAGCTCCAAGACGCAGGAACCTACGTCTGCGCAGCGGAGAACAAAGCCGGAAAATCCGAAGCCAGCGTCACCCTAGCAGTCTCCAAGAAACTCCCGGAAACCGGCTTCTCCAACAAGGTCCTCATAGCCAGCGTCGTCACGGGCATAGCCTTCGTGATGATCTCCTGCCTGATATCGCTGTGCATTTGTTCAGTGCGGAAAAAACAAGTGATAAAGTGGCGCAGTCGCGAGTGCAGGCGGGACGACAACTACGAGAAGATCGAGATGAACCACAAGGTGGTGGTGAAAGCTAACGGCGGGGTGAGTTTGCACCAGGAGATGCCGGTCGTGGTGGAAAGACGCAACGGTGAGTACAGGGTGGTGCCCGCGGGGGAGTTGGACCAGGAGGTGGAGGAGGAGGAGGAGAGCAACGTGGACGTTTCTTCGTCTTCCGGGAGGGTGGTGAAAGGGGGAGAGAAAGGTTGGAACTCACCGGAGCATCTGTTGGATCCCGAGGATTTGCATATACCGAGGAGGACCATACAAGAAACTAGGTAGGACATATGGTAATTATTATTTTCTCAGATTATATTTTTATTGATGGAGTTGTTATTTTTAACAAAGTACGCGAATAATATGAATCGCTTACCATTAGCGGAATTAAAAATAACGATTAATGAAAGCACGAGTCCGTTAAGACGAGTGATTGTATCTTAATTCAGTTTGTTTAAATTTTTTTTGCCAAATAAAAACGAGTTCGAGTGATGAAAATTAAAAAATATCTGATGGAAGTTGAAGAAGGGGTATATTTGGAAAAATAATTTTTTACACAATTTGAATGGTGGCATATACATAGACATTTTTGACGAAAAAGGTTCAACTTAAATCTACATATGTACATTGATTGAATCGATTTTGAAAGTTCACTCAACATGTCACACGCACGTAAATCTAATTAAGTTTGACAGTTCGAAGGTGAACAAGGTTTCATCAAGGACCAGGCCGTGTAATCAGTAGATGAGTTCGGATTGGTTATAAGGAGTTGGAGTGGAGTGAGAGTGGAGCTAAAGTGGATAAAGACAGGTGGCAAATTTTGAAGCACCGCGGTTTTCTGTGTCCGAAGTTCCCGAACGACTTTTTTGATAATAAAGAGAACCTGTATATCAAAGTGTATATCTACTAACACAATTGATCACCTATTTTCAAATAATGATTTGTCGGTGCTTCGACTTGACCAGAGAGAAATAGAGCTGCTCTAGCTGGTGCCCTCATAGGTCGGGGTGGTACTTTTGGAGTCACTTCTATCCACTCCCGTCACAAAACCCGAACGCTGAAATTCGCACTCCTTGGATGCTTTTCATTATACCCGAACGCATATGGTGCTTACCGAGTGAATAGAGTCAAAAGAGTGAGCAAGCCGAACTCAGCTAGTATAAAACCGAATGCTATTGGTTGAAATACCAAAAACGTCACATTTTGACATCTGAAAATAATTTTGAGAAGTAAAATCTTGAATACTAATGGGACATGCAAACAAAGTTTTCGAAAATTACCATTTGCTATTCGATTACCTATTATTATATTTTAGAATGATTAGCAGGAAGTTGATGAATTATTATCATTATTTTTTATTGATGTAGTGACTTATTTAATACCTATGGGTTTGGATACAAAACATAACACTATAAAATAATTCCAAAAACTAATATTTTTCTGCCAAAAAAGATAATGATTTTTGTGTAGATTGTGTGCCTAAAATATACAGTGAGGTCCTAGATTAACAGATGAATTAATTTTCTACGTTATTAGCCATTTTCAAGAAAATCCCTGAAACACAACAATTTATGTTTAAAAAAAAACACACTTCCAATTTATTTAAATGAAATATGTGGTCAAGTTATACTTCATTTCAAAGGGTATTCAATTGTCTATACACCCATGTCTATTAATTTCTTTCATGCTAACAAAAAGTATAAATTTCGAAATGTTAAAGAGTATCACATATACTATTGAACTCCCTGTATATTCAATGCACCTACATTTTTTAGATGCCATTTTTAGCTCTACTGTTACGCAGACAAACAGTTGGTGAATGAACAAAAAATAAATAAAAACCAATTTTCAAATGAACCAAAGAAAACATATTTTTGGTTCATATACTAAGTGTTGTTTGCCATACGTGACAGTAGAGTTTAAAATTGCATGGACTGAAGTAATTCAATAAAATACGTGATACTTTTACATTTTGATTTTTTTTTTCCTTTAGTAATATGCCTTTGATATCAAAGGCTCTTTTACCGATATTCTAAATAGAGTGGAACATGATTGATTTTTAATTTCAGTTGCCATATTGTGAAGATATCAAAATTGGTAAACAAACGAACTTCTGGTATTACGTTGAGATATATCAGAAATTTCAACTGTGTATTTTTTTGCCAGGCATACCATTTCCATAATAATAATAATGCAAGTCAATATACTCACTGAGATATTTTTATAACTTATCGTAATAGTCTATTTCATCTTTTTTTCTTTCGCTGCCATGTTCACACTGGTATTTTCCAAGCCTTTAAATGAATCCGTAATCAAATGGAAATACATTTGCCTAACTTGTCGAAGGAAACGTTGACAAAAAAAGGGTCAGTCCACCCACTACTCGACTTCAACCAACTTCATCCACTTCACAATATTTGGCGTTCTTGCTGCTTGAAAATAAATGATCCCTAATTAGCTAGCTCCTTCTCGATATACTCGCTTCGACAATCTGTTTTTGAGGCGTTTGACTTTTTAGTGCCAATCGACAACCGAGAGAGAGTAGTCCACTTGATGGAAAATATTCAAATCATGTGCCAGCATGTGGCAGATGTTTAACAAATGCCGTCTTTGCTGGGAAAGCGTAGTAGCGAATATAATACAACGTCGGAAATTTCAACTTTTAGTAGTTTTTTGTGGTACCCATCTGAATTTGAATATCATCGAGAGTATGGGGAAAGAGTTTTGAATTGTCGAGCAAATGTGCACTTGACGATTTGAAAATAAATAGTCCATAACCTCGCGGAGAGCTCTGGAATATAATATACTTTATGTGCACAGAGTTCTCTAAGAGCTCAAATAACTTCAATACGCACTAACACGTGGAAATCAGTGAGGAGGTATAAGAATAAAGAATTAAATGAGCTCTTGTGTCAACACCAAATTGAGAAAGCACTCGTTGCCAAACAATTTCAAATTAGAATTATGACATGGATAACAGTTTGTTATGGCTTGTTAGTATTCCTACAAGGAGGCGTATAGTGTTTGGCGATCTCTGCCTAAAAGCCACGTCATCCTTGACTTGCTAGAGCCGGCCACAAAGTCTTTTGACTGCCTGCAGCCGGCGGTATTCCTCCAATATTCGTTTAGTTCTCTTTTCACCAATTCATCTAGGGCAGAAGAGATTAGACCTCTTGCAATGCCTAGTACTGGCTCCGGTCCACAGAACGGCGCAGCGGAACCGGTTCTGGCAAGCTCATCTGCCACCTCGTTTCCCGGCACCCCCCTGTGACCAGGGACCCATACCAACTTGACTTCCTTTGTTTCCGCTAATTTCTCAAGGGCATCTCCGCATTGCCTCGTAGCTACGGTTAGAATGGCGTACACCTCGGCTTGGAAAACTGTTGTGTATCTTCCTAGAGCGTAGCTTTCTCGTATATCTCTTCCTTCCAGGTAGATGCCTGCGCCAGAAGCCTGTCTGTCAGTCAGACGCGAACCGTCCGTGTAACATACTAGGCCTCCTGGACGAAGCTCCACTGTGTTTCCTTCCCATTGTTCTCTGCTCGGAATAGTAAGCGCAAACTTCCTATTCCATCGCAGTCTGTCTTGTGCGCTTTTCACTCTGAGGACGGAAATAGGAATTTCCTGCTCCGCCCACTTTGCGATTTCCGCATGTCCTATCATCTCTCCTTCGTTTACCCAGACCTCCGAGTCTCGCATCCTTAAATGAGCTGCCATTGCCTCCTTCTTGATCCATACCGGGAGGGGTGGTAGCCTCAACAGTACCTCCAATGCCGCAGTTGGGGTCGTTCTCATTGCACCCGTTATTAATAAACAGGCCAACCTCTGGCCCTTACTGAACTTTCGACCTATTGTGCCACTCTGTGCGCCTGGCCACCATACAGCTGACCCGTATTGGATCTTTGGTCTTACGACCGCCGTGTATAGCCAGCGCATAATCTCTGGATTGGTTCCCCAATTTTTCCCTACTTTTAAGCTTTTAAGTAACTCGCTCGTACTCAAAAGCTATGCTTTTCTTTTGTTGTTTAATATACTATTTCCTTATGGTTGCTATGATTATGTTGCAATTTTCTAGAACAACCCTGGTCACAATGGATTTCAACACTCTGAGGCATGTGATACTATATAACTTCTATGTTTTTATTTTATAATCCCCACCATTAACACACTAGTTGGTTTAATAACTATTACACAGTACCCAGTTACAACATGTGTCTGATTGATTTTTTTTCCTAGAGACAATATCAAGAAACCCCGCAGTTCAACGTGTGGTTCATATAAACAGTTCTCCCCATCATCATCATCGTCCACCATAGCCCCTTCGACGCCGCTGCACGCAACCTCCCAGAGGAGGTACGCCGCCCCCGCGGCCGCCATGTTCGCCAACAAGGAGCTGTCGAGAGTGACCGAGGACGCGGAGAAACAGTTTCCCGACCTTCTGGAACGTTCGCCGAAGAACAAATTTTTCGAAAATAAGTTTTACTGTGCGGAGTCGCGGGCCGCGAGTGAAAGCGGGAGTGTCTCGGATATTAACGAGATTTTTTGCACGCTGCCGCGGAAGAAGGATCTGGCGCGCAGTTCGAGGTACAGGAGTTGCGATAGTCAGTCGCCTCTGTTGCCGGATAGTCGATATGGTGAGTAATTTTGATATTAGTCCATCTTGATTACTTACTTGTCTTAATGGTTGAAAGATGTCTACTTCTTCCAATGGTTTCACTACTTTGCAATGGCTTGAATCTGCAATCGTTTTCAGGTAAATACTGATGACAAATTTAGAATCTACACGATGTTTCATAGGTCTGCTGGTAATTACGTTGTAATTACGCGCGGTCTTGTGGCGCGCGTGCTTTCGCGCAAATTCTCCCTCCAAAACGGTCCATTAGCGTTCTCCATACGTTTTTAATTACCACGCTCGGTTGACTGAAGGCACCATTGACTTCGATATAGACGGTTTCAATGAATTTGGGCTGGAACCAGTATTCTTCTCTACACTGAGAAAAATGTGGTATGTTATATCAATAAATGCCGTTTTTTACCTCTCCGTTCATTGGCAAAATACATTTGTTCATTTATTTATTGATACAACGAATTCAAGTTTATTGAGATCAAAGATGATCGTTTCTTACATTTATGAACAGTTTTCGTAGCTAATGCGGAAAAATTTATTGAGGTGAGGAAAGGAATACACTGAGATCAATGATGATCTAATTTCAGACCTATGAACATATTTCGTTACGGCTTTGAAAAAGATTATTGAAATGAAGAAAAAAGTACATTGAAACAATGTATATTATTTCATGAAAAAAATGTGGTACATAATATCAATGAATACCGTTTATTACCTTTCCGTTCATTAGAACAATTAACTTTTCATCGTGATAATGATTAAACATTCACTGATGTACGAAGGTATTTATTGATTCAATGAATTCAAGTTCATTGAGATCAAAGATGATCTTTTTTTACATTTATGAGCAGGTTTCGTCGCTACTATGGAAAAGTTCAGTGAGGTAATGAAAGGGGTACACTGAATCCATTTGAAATTGTTCATCATATCAATGAACATAATTAATGGTCTCAGAGATGATTTTATTGTTACAATGAATCCAAGTTTATCGAAATCAATGAGAATATATTTTCAGATCTACACACAGGTTTCATTGGGGGTATGGAAAGATCATAAACGCTGTAACGAAGTTTCTAAGTCCCAGTTTTGTTAGGCAGATAGAAGCAACATTTTCCTTCCATTCTATAACTCCGTAATTAATATGTTCATGAATATAATAATAAGCCTTATGTCGAACCAAGCCATCTCGTGTTTAAATATACTCATAAATTTTGCCGGCATCTGTTCAGCCGAATCCTCGCATAGAAATCTCCGTTGCTGGCAAATTAGCTTTAGCTGGTAGTACACAGCGCCTCCACTAGAGGGACCACTCCGCACGACTTCGTTGTTTGCACAGAACCGGTTAACTTAAGCAGACAGAAGCGATCGTTGAAGCATCTTCTCAGGTAGCACAGACTACGGAGACATCCGAAGAGCTCCGAAAGGAGCTAGCCGAAATAAAAGATAACTTGGAGATACGCCTTCCAATCAGGATTGCGATGTTCTGATGAATGCATGTTAATTATTTTGCATATCTTTCGGAAACTCACTGTATGCTCAATATCAGTGAGAGGCCTTCATTGCATTTACGAATGATATGCAATGATTGAATAAATACCACTTGAAAGCATCACGAGAATAAACTGAAACATACATTTAATGTATATCAATTATTGGATCAAGGAATAACCGATACTTAATAATCACCGTTCAGTGGATTGATGAAAGATATCCATCATCGAACTAATCTGAATCATTATATCAATCATACAACACTCATTCGAAGAACGAACAATAATAATTAATCTGATGAATACAGTTTCATCAGTTGAACGAATACAATTCATTGCTTGGGTGATCACTCTTAATTCGTTTGATGAATGGAATTCATTACCATAACGAACCGATTTAATGTACTTGATCATGATATCAATGAAAGCATTCATTGATATTATTAAAATCCGTATTCATAGTATGGATAACCAGTGGTACATTGACATAACGATTGCGTTCATTGGATCAATATTGATAAAAATATTCATTGAGTCTATGAACTGTTTCATTGTATTCAGGTACCAATTTTTTTCTGTGTATGAAGGACATTAGCCTCGTCCCAAAGAATTCCCGATTTGGATGTTGGCCCCCGTCTAGTCCACTTTTTGTGTTCAGCTATTCTTACAGATAATGGCCGCTTGGTCTCTGCGATATAGGAATCTCCACATTCACATGGGACCTCGTAAATACAGTTTTCAATGGATTCTGTTCTGTTCTCTGGTATTGTCTTGGTGAGAAAGCTTCGTAAAGTACTGCCAGATTGAAAGCAACTCTTGATGTTGTATTTTTTCCCGATCCTTCTGATCTTCTCGGACATACCCCTGATGTAGTGAATGTGACAAGAATGGGTTTTGTGGTCGTTCTTCGACCGTCTTGGTCCTTTTGAGTTGTTTCTGAACTTCCCTCTGAGTTTCTCGGAGTATCCGTTTTGGCGTAGGTCTTTTTTGATGTGGTTTATTTCCGCATCCAGACACTCCTGGTTGTTGCAAATACACATTGCTCTCTCCATCAACGTTCTTACAATGTCCCTTTTCGTGGATTTCGGGTGATTGGAGCCGTAGTTGAGGTACTGTCCAGTGTATGTCATCTTCCTGTGAACAGAGAAGAGGATAGCAGTGTCTTTTCTTCCAGCTTTCACATTGAAAAAAGACAAGGTACTGTTAGTTTCCTTTTCCATCGCGAACTTGATTGAATTCCTGATGTTATTCATTCATTCAAATTACTCCTTGAATAGCAGAATAGAAACAAATATATATAAATTTTTGTCATTTGGAGAATTCACAACGAAGGAAAAACTTTCAATATGAAGAGATTTTTATGTTAAAAAAGTGAGCTTCACAACCAAAATGGAAGAATTTTTATAAAAATTTCGAGAAGAACCACCGCAGTGCATGCAAGGGTTGGTTTTTTGGGATGAATCTCACACTTCTATCTCAAGAACTGATTTGATTTTGAAAAGTCTCAACTTGGTGCGTGTATTCCCAATATTTCAAAATTTTATGTTTTTTTTTTAATTATGCTATTATCAATGGTTCATATAAGTATACATTCTTGAATATCACGAATTTTCATGCAATTTGAATGCCCTGATACTGTTTTTTAAAACAAGGTTTCATTCACAAACTATTGAATTGAACTGTAAAAAAAACATATTGAGTGTCTGAAAACAAAAGGCTTTCAAGAGTTCAAGTATTTCCCCAAGAATGTGAGGCTTCATTTCAAGTTCAATGACATTTCATGGCTCATATTGTAAATTTTGTTGAGTACTTACAAGTCAGGTAATAGGAAGTTTTACAATTTGTGAGGACATTTTGAATATAATTAGTAACATTTGTGCTTGATTCTACCGAAAATCAAGTTAGAAATCAGATGCCATGGGATATGTCAGGTTATATTTGAAAAGATAGCTAATTACCTGTCTGTCAGTCAATGAATGAAAAAAATTATACCAACTTGAGGTAGTAATAAACTGAAATTTTTATTAGTGGAAGGGTAGATAACATGATTATAAAATTGAGGTAATTTTGAAACTGTCGAAAAGAAAATTGTGAAATAATTTTTAATGGATAATTCTTTTATGAAGGGGGAGGAAATCTCTGTCCAAGTTTACTTGAGAGTTCAAGCAGTTTTCATTACTGAAACGTTCTTTGAAATCTCCAGTTCTTCGAACAAATCAAATCTCAGATAATTTTTATTATCAATTTGATGTAAAATTTTTGAATCACTATTTGGGCTAAAATTATGATTGTTGAATTTTAAAATGATTTCCAACTGCTGACGTGTCAGATTTTTTCAAATGTTCGTTGATACGAGTTATGAGAGGTCGAACTCTCAAGTAAACTTGGACAGAGATTTCCTCCCCCTTTATAAAACAATTATCCATTAAAAATTATTTCACACTCTTCTTTCAGAAAATTTCAAAATTAACTCAATTTTATAATCATGTTGTCTACCTTTCCACAAATAAACATTTCAGTTTATTACCTCCTCAAGTTGGTATCAATTTTTTCATTCGTTGACTTTTGACAGACAGGTTATTGGCTGTTTTTTCGAATGTAACCTGACATATCCACACGGCCTCTGATTTCTAATATGATTTTTGGTAGAATCAAGCACAAATGTTACTAATTAAATTATAACAACCTAGGAAAATATTATATATTGAAAGAATCGAGTTAACTCCAAGATATCGTCCTTAAAACGCCAACTTTCCCCCTTCAGAAAACTCAACCACCTTTCATTCATATTTATCGCGAACTTCAAGCTTCTCTTCCTTTCAATTTTCTTTCATTCACCCTAGGAGAGCGTAGTAATGAGTTGTTTGAAATACATACTGTGTAGCGAAGAAGCCACTTCTGTATCTTAGATCAAAAGGTAGAGCACAAAGTATTTCGCTTGCACAAAGGAGGGCCTTAATAATATCCCAGGGTATTCATACCTGACTAATTGAAAGGTTCTAGAGTGCCTAGCAAATGCAGTGTATAAAATACTCAGACTAATAAGCAGTTCACGTGAAAAGATGATTCTGGGTGTTGGTGTCAATATTGAACAGAAGACGCTCACTTGAGGTGAATGAAAATATGCATTTGATTAATATTTCACTACACTAAACTACACTACACTACACTACACAACACTACATTACACTACGCTACACTACACTACACTACACTACACTACACTACACTACACTACACTACACTACACTACACTACACTACACTACACTACACTACACTACACTATACTACACTACACTACACTACACTACACTACACTACACTACACTACACTACACTACACTACACTACACTACACTACACTACACTACACTACACTACACTACATTACACTACACTACACTACACTACACTACACTACACTACACTACACTACACTACACTACACTACACTACACTACACTACACTACATACTACACTACAACACACTACAACACACTACACTACACTACACTACACTACACTACACTACACTACATACTACACTACACTACATACTACACTACAACACACTACAACACACTAAACTACACAACATTGTACTACACTACACTACACTAAATTACAATTCACTACAATAAACTACACTACACTTCACTGCACTACACTACACTACACAACACTGTACTATACTACGCTCCACTACACTACACTACACTACACTGCACTACACTACACTACACCACACTACACTACACTACATTACACCACACCACACTACACTACCCTACACTACACTACACTACACTACACTACACTACACTACACTACACTAAACTAAACTACACTACACTATTCTACACTACACTACATACACTACACTACACTACATTACACTACACTACCCTACGCTACGCTACGCTACACCACACGACACTACGCTACGCTACGCTACGCTACACCACACTACACTACACTACACTACACTACATACCATAAACTACGCACTATACACCACATTACACTACACGCTACACGCTGCACGCTACACACTACACCCTACACACTACACCCTACACACTACACACTACACACTACACACTACACACTACACACTACACACTACACACTACACAATACACACCACACACCCCACACACCCCACACTACACACTACACACTACACACTACACACTACACACTACACACTACACACTACACACTACACACTACACACTACACACTACACACTACACACTACACACTACACACTACACACTACACACTACACACTACACACTACACACTACACACTACACACTACACACTACACACTACACACTACACACTACACACTACACACTACACACTACACACTACACACTACACACTACACACTACACACTACACACTACACACTACACACTACACATTACACTGAGAACAGAATACCAAACAGGCGATACTCAGCTGTGCTGTCAAATCTGCGCCAAAACAAACGACAGCCATAAAGGACCCAATATAGTTGAAGTATCTGCAAATCTTAACATAACCCTGAAACTCTTCACATATATGACTCAGTAAATCAAAGAGGTATTAAACTATTTGAATCGATCCAGTTAGAGGAACACCGCAATCTAGCTGACTGCCGTTACGAGCTCTACGCAATCGTCGTTTACTGTGGTTATGGAGTTGATTCTGGTCACTACTACACTTTAGCCAAACACAAAACGGACTGTAGTACAGTAACGACAGACAAATTTAAGAATGAATCGTAGCACTTTGAAACTCGGCACAATAATTATTTACATCATATATTGTTAGAAAAAAAATTGATTACAAAAATATCAGGGCTGGAACCCAAAAAAATTTGTATTCAAAAAAATTATATTTTTTTTTGCTGTTGTTTCGGAAAGTATAAGATTTCCCATATAAAATTTCAGGATAGCCTTAACTCGCCACTGCAATTTCCGGCAGGGCCGGGAATTAGATTTGTCATAACTTTGCTTAAAATTATAGTAGAAGGAAAAGAAAAAGTGTATATCGTTCCTCAAGACTTGTACTTTCTCATGCAAATATAACATGTGAGTATCTGAGTACCCAAAATGTGTTTTGTCCTACTTCACATAACCCTTCCTACGATATTTACGGAGGATCCGAAAGTCATGGATATTTTATTTAATATAAAATAGTTTTTAGTTCGAAAATATGAATATGAAATTCATAAAATCTTTTGTGGAATCATCTGCGACTGAAAGACAAACTTTAGTCGCTATTTTCCATCGTTCAAGATAACCTCTTGGGAGGTATTCATGTTGAAAAGGGGAACATTCTCCATAAAAATTGATAAATGAAAAATGTGACTTATTTGTAATATCTAACAGAAAACAACTACTTCCCCGGCACAAGCCACGCTGGACATTGAACTACATCTGATAGATATTGTGAAAAGACTCTAACTGAAAAGGAAAGAAAAAATCTGAAAGTGAAAATTTGCATTTTCATTCAGATAGCTGACTTTTTTAATTCTTTCTAGTTTTCCTTGAACAAATCATTAAATAAATTAGATAAGGAGAATGTTATTAAAGAAATATCACTCACAGAAATCGTTCATTTCATTGAAGCAAGGTTCGCTTCTCTCGCATTTAATCCCCAATACATTTTGGTCGACAAAAATCTATTTCGCTTTGCCAAGCTCTTCAGGAGGATTGATATAGGATTGAAATAAAACAGGCTCTTCAGAAGCATACACATCAGGGATGGATATGAGAGAAACATTTCTTCTGCGGTGACACTTTGAAAATTATTTTTTGACATAGACCTGTCATGAGCATTTTGATTTTAGTTCGAAAATATGAAGAGCCTGTTTTATTTCAATCCTATATCAATCCTCCTGAAGAGCTTGGCAAAGCGAAATAGATTTTTGTCGACCAAAATGTATTGGGGATTAAATGCGAGAGAAGCGAACCTTGCTTCAATGAAATGAACGATTTCTGTGAGTGATATTTCTTTAATAACATTCTCCTTATCTAATTTATTTAATGATTTGTTCAAGGAAAACTAGAAAGAATTAAAAAAGTCAGCTATCTGAATGAAAATGCAAATTTTCACTTTCAGATTTTTTCTTTCCTTTTCAGTTAGAGTCTTTTCACAATATCTATCAGATGTAGTTCAATGTCCAGCGTGGCTTGTGCCGGGGAAGTAGTTGTTTTCTGTTAGATATTACAAATAAGTCACATTTTTCATTTATCAATTTTTATGGAGAATGTTCCCCTTTTCAACATAAAATAGTTGTACTGAAGCAGGAATCACTACCCTCTTTGGACCATATGCAACGATTTAAACTAGTGAGACACGTGCCAAAGAAAAAACTGGGTTTTACTCCTGCCTCAGTTTTAAACTCACCCATAATCCCGGTAATTTTTCCAGTAAATGTTCAGTAAAATAATCTCTTATACATATCCTACATGAAAAATGCGTATGTGATTTCAAGCTTGAGGTTTGCACTTCACAATAGTGTTATTAAACATATAATATGCAGGATATGAATAAGCGATTATTTTCAACATTTACTGAAGAGAATGCTAGTTTTATGGGTAAGTTGAAAATGAGGCAGGAGTTTTTATTTTGTCATGTGTAAGTAGGACCTGTCACACTACTTTAAAATTGTGTCGTGGTATAAGCTACTATTATTTCAATACTGGAACATCTCTTTTATTGCTGTATTTGGGAAAATATGAGCTCAAATTACGCAAGGAAGCTCAATGTTCGGTATATATTCACAACAACAAAGCAACCAAATTTCCTCGGTAAATATTCTTAGTTGAGGTTTGTGGCCTGCGGAAGTTTTCACCCAGTGTATTGCCTCGAAGGAGGAAATTCATTGAACATGAGAGGAGTTTCCATCTTGATAAATACCTAAAGGGTACAAATTCAGTTTAAAACCCCCCAAGCTGAGATACACTAATGCAACGATTGTGTTACAACTGTATACAGGCTGTTCCTAAACATCACGTACATTCGAAAGGGGACATACCTTGGCTTATTTTACGACTAAAAGTTTATGAAAAACGTTTCGTTAACGATCGACGGGGTGTTGAAATTTCAAGATTTTTTTTTGTTTTTTTTTCTATGGATCATGCAGTTTTTGAGATATTTGGCTCATATTGAAAACACAGGTTACGTTATAGGGCTTACATAACTGGGCATGTCAAATGTTTGTGAGAATCTACAGGGTGAGATTTTCTTATGGCTCATGCCCCCTTTTCTTCCCCTAAACTTTTTGACTACTAAAATGCAAAATAATTTTGTTGGTTTGTTTACAAACTTTTTTTGTAATTTTTGCGTAACTACGACCGTTATGGAGAAAAAAATTAAAAATGATTTTTTGTAATTCGCTAAAATTTAGTTTATTCGCCACTGTCTGCTATAAATTAAAGATAAAGGCTTTTGTAACAACAATTTATCATACAGAACATCTAAATAAAAGTCATAACAAGGAAACTACGTTATAACAATTGTTGAAAGTGACTTTCCTAAACATGCATTTCCAATGGAAATCAATTGGTCAAAGAATGAACATCATGCATGCTCATACTGTTTGTTCTGGTATGGTTTCATATACTGTGTGTTCTTTTTGAAATCAACTGACGAAAAAGAGATCAAAAGTTTTTGATGCCACTCTATGTACAACAAAATAAGAAACATGAAATAAAATTATCCCATTTTAAGGATATTACTTTTGAACATTTCCTTATTTCAAATTATTGATTTTTAAATATTTGGTACTGAATGAACCCATTCGATGGTGTTAATCCCACCATAATTACCGAACCACCTGATGTGAACCCATATGACCATACATTTTTGAAATACAAGATGAGGAACCATAAATGGTTATAAAAATGATTATTATTATTACAATAACGAATTGAGTTTTTTAATAATTGCCTCACTGTCGCTCATTGGTAAGGCAGTATTGATATGAGCATGAAATGGTTAGTATATAACTATAATATACAACTTTAAGAAGCTTGTATCGATATTTTTTATTTGTTAATTTTGGGCTAAAACAACACTGAGTCTCAATTAACGCGGATTTCTCGAATTCTACAAATTGAATTAGTGACTTCGTTACACTTTGAAAATTTGCATATGTTGAGGAACATTTCGATAAAGCAAGATAGAAACATATTTCTGAGCCATCTAACCTCAGATTTTTTTTTGTTATAGGTAGTAGCGGAGGAGAGAGTTATCTTGGCAGCCAGGACAACGGTCATCGACGCATGTCAGATTTCCAGAAAACTCCTTTCTTAACAAATCTGAATAGAAACAGGGTAAACAGGATTTCAAACAGCTATTTGAATCTTACTAGGGAAGACACTGTCTCCAGTCCTAGAGAGGTGAGTAAATATATAGAAAAGTAGTTCATGGTAAAAGTAAATTGAGGTGGGTATAGTTTCGATGAGTTATATCTCAAAAATAATCTCTTCCTTCTGGCAAAAAATTGCAGAAAAAAAATTGACGTTGGTCTTATAGACCGAGTGCGGAGGAAAAAAGATATTCTCAACAAAACTGAAATAGTTTATAACAAAGGATTCATCCAAGAAAATTTTCTTAAATAAAAAATTCCTAATCATAAATGTACACGACAAAACAAATTTTATTTTGTTCTGTTATTTGGAAACTCGAACAATAATTCAAATTCTAAAGAAGAAAGTCCATAGTCCATAAAGTCCATAGAAACACAAAAAAATTTGGATATGTCATTACTTTTCCAAAGGTTTGCGAGAAATAATAATAATAGTAATGGTACTATTTCTCGTAGAGTGTACAGAAATGTACTGCCCATACGGCTGGAGGACGGCATTTATTATTTGCCTTGGCGCTCCGATGTGACTCACTCATTTTATTACTGAGTAATATGACTTGAATTTTGGACGTATCGTCGGCATCCATGTATCCCAATGAAACGACATCCAATATTGGAAATACAACAAAAACATATTAACAAATTACTTCATGTTAAAAAAATTGCAAAATAAAACTGTCTTTGGTCAGTGACTGCTTGTCGCCTCCAAAAAGGAAAATACCATGTTCCTAACCATGACGGTATTTCAGTTATTTGGTCTCCTAGACCACCACTGGAAGGTTAATTCGGAAAATATCGGATGTATTCAATAAATATCAGAATGGGTCAGTTAAGAAACAGCCTGAGCTGAATTTTACCTATTCATCAAAATTGAATTGTATTTTTTTTTTCAATTATACCACTGTGAAATAATGTAATTTATATGAATAGATACAATTTTTTATTATTATTATCATTATCGGAACCGTTTTTGTATTCAGTGTAGACTTTTTTCCGTCAGAGTGAAATATACAGAGTATCTCAAGAAAGTGATTTGACAACATTGATTTGATTGGCAACCCTCATTTTTCATTGCACAACCCTTTAGAGACAATCAATCAAAATATGCTTTATTGTCGGAAAAAGTATTTTTTTTTGACAAAGCGAGTACTTAAAAGTAAAAATGTATATAAAACAAACAACAATATAACAATGTGAATAGGAAAAAATACATATTATATATATAACAATCACGTTAGTAAACATTCGTAGTCACAAAAATGTAAGTAAACATAAAAACATATAAAATATATTATAAATAGTCACACTTTAAAATACTTTAAAATTATATGCCGATATTCCTATCTGAGAAGAATTCGTCCAACGAATAATAGGCCTTCGACATCAAAAGCTTTTTAACTGATTTTCTAAATTTAGTGGAACATATTTCACCTTTAATTTCATCTGACAAGTGATTAAACATTTTTTTCTACGTTCATGCAAAAAACAAAACTTTATTGAACTATATTTGGTGGAAAAACTGTCTCTTTATTGCACTGAGTGCAATAAAGACGTTATTGCACTCATCTGTCATTCTACTATAGCGTTCTGTCATCATGACAGAAATAAACTTTCAAATCGACGCCAAATTTAGCCCATTTTTTGTGAGATTGTATTACGTTTTAAATAGTTGCATGTTTCATCATATTCATTATATAACGGACTATGAAATTACTAGAAAATGCAATTTGTTAAAAATAAAATTATTTCCTTCAAATATCATCTGAACTACACAAAATGTTTTTGAATTACTTTTACCAGATAAATTTAAACAAACAATGTCTTCCTTACAGTTTAGTGCCACCTAAATGAAACATTTTCTGGTTTTTGCATGAACGTAGAAAAAATATTGTATGAAACTCGTGCAAAAAGAGTTTATTGCACTCGACATGTTGTCCAACTCGGCCTGATGGCCTCGTTGGACAATTTCACGTCGAGTGTAATAAACACCTACTTTTTGCACTTGTTGCATAAATAACTATTTTGCCGTTGTAAATGAACGATCTCTTCATTTTCGAAGACATTGGAATTGGTAAACCCATATTGAACGCATTTCTGGTATGATATTTCATATTTGTATTTTTTTGCATGAGGCATACCATTTCCAAAAAGAATGCGAAGCAAGGTTAAGATATAATGTTTTTTGAATAAGTACCTACAGGAGTCCCTGAATCCGGCTTTACACATAGTTCTAACTCCTCTTTTTTGCAATACAAATACCCTATCTAATAAATATTGGCAAGATGTTCCCCAAAAACATATACCATATCGCAATCAGAGCAAAGTACATATTTTTGGCCGCAATAGTGCCCAATTCATTTGCTGATACTCTGACAGCAAATTAACCTGAAGAAACTTTCTTACAAAGATTATCTATATGATTTGCTTAATCCAAATTGTTGTCTATTTGCAATCCTAAAAATTTTGCAGACTCCTTGTTTTCAATTAATTGAGTACCAAGGAAAATTTCCAACGAGGAGCACTTGAGTGTGATAATGCTAGTCTTAGTCATGTTGAATGATAAAAGGCATCACACCATTCCTTTATTTTTTGTATATCTTGGCAAATGCTTTGCTGCAGTTGCATTTCATTATTACTATGCCAAAATGATGTATTGTCATCTGCAAATTGAGTTATATTTGCAAATATATCAATGCAAGATAGATC
This sequence comes from Chrysolina haemoptera, assembly GCA_958298965.1. Taxonomy (NCBI): domain Eukaryota; kingdom Metazoa; phylum Arthropoda; class Insecta; order Coleoptera; family Chrysomelidae; genus Chrysolina; species Chrysolina haemoptera. The sequence goes on from OY282585.1 coordinate 52,392,460, forward strand.
GTTGATATAAAACAAGAAGAGAATTGGGCCGAGATCAGACCCTTGTGGAACTCCATGAGTTAGTGTCTGGAGATGTGATACACCATGAAGAATATTTACATACAACATCAAGAATATGGGAGTTTGGTAAATGAGGAAATTTTGAAAAGATATAAATCGTATCATGAAAACTAAATAAATTCCATTGCCTGTTTTCAAGACATACTTTCCGTTGTACAAGCCGAAAACTTGCGTAATCCATTTACCTATAAACAAACACTTCAACTCCCTAGTCGCTGTGGGATGGTACATCAAAACACTTCTCCACAACAGCCCTTTTTCCCGTGTAACTTGATAAGTTTCTTTAATAGCTCCGAATTGGTGAAAGAGATAGTCCCCTCGTTAGGCTGAAGTAACTAACTACTCAATGTCTTATTTGCCCGTTTCTCTTTGAGAAAGCCGTAACAGATACTTGTTAAAGGAGCGGGCACTTTCCAGGGGTGTTAACTAGGAAATATTTTCTAGAGACTGAGCCCTGTCATCTATAATCCAGTAATGACAGACAAAATCGAGCAAAAAGTGAAGAATGAATTGTAGCACTCTGAAACTCGGCACATGACATCTCGACATCATGTATTACTGAAAAAAAAAATTGATTACCAAAAAATCATTTAAGAAAAATATTTTTTTTTGTTGTTATTTCAGAAAATATAAGTCAATATAATCAAAAGACGATTTCCATAGGTTGAAAGATAATTCAATTCTCCACAAGAATGATTTTCAGTAATACTTCATGAAATACGCTCGTTTTCTCAGAAAACGAGGTTTAACGTCTACGTCACATTTTATGCTCGCGCTAACCGCCACTGCAAGTTCAGACAGGGCCGAAAATTAGGAAACAGATGGCTTCAAAGCTGTCTGTAGTGACCTACCCTGTACTGATGACGAGGCAAGAACCTCGAAACTAGTCTGCAGATGGTCCCCCTGTCCGAATCAAAACAAAATTCTGCCATTTGGTTACAGGGAGCGCTTGGAATTGTTTCCTCTGCAATGAGGTTCATTGCACAAGTATCTGTTGGATATAATTCAATACCCGTCGTGGTATTAGCCAGGGAAGTAGCTGTTTTCTGACAGGTATTTGCCACAATTAGCCTACGGAGTAAAAGGATAAAAACATCGGTCGGCGACGACTATCGTTGTCATAACTTTCCTAAAAATTATAGTATCTAATGTGTTTTGTCCCATTTCACATAACCCTTCTACGATATTTACGGAGGATCCGAAAGTCATGGATATTTTAGTTGATATGAAATAATTATACTGGAGCAGGAATCAGTACCCTCTTTGGACCATATGCAACGATTTAAGGCTAGTGAGGCAGGTCTCACTTATACATGCCAAAGAAAAAACTGAGTTTTACCCCTGCCTCAGTTTTCAACTCACCCATAATCCCGGCAATTTCTTCAGTAAATGTTGAAGATAATCGCTCGTACACATCCTACATAAAAAATGAAGTACGTGATTTCAAGCTTGAGGTTTGCACTTCACAATAGTGTTATTAAATATATATGCAAGATATGAATTAGCGATTATTTTCAACATTTATTGAAAAGAATGCCGATTTCATGGGTGAGTTGAAAATGAGGCAGGAGTAAAACAAAGTTTTTTTTGGCACTACATTAATATTGTTGTTTATAGTCCAAAGAGGGTATGGGTTGCTGCTTCAGTATGATAATTCCATATTTACTGAATTATTCATGATTTTCGGATCATCCACAAACATCCCCTTGAAGTGCGACAAAACACATTTTAGTTACTCAAATAATCGCATATTATATTTGCATGAGAAGGTAGGAGTCTTCAGAAACGATATGAACTCTTCCTTTTCCTTCTCCGATCATTTTTAGCAGAGTTATGACCAATCAAATAGTCGGCTTGGCCAGAACTTTCAGCGGCGGCTAAGCATGAACCTGAAATTTGATGTCCGTGCTCAATCACGTTTTCTGAGCGCATTTCATAAAAAATTACTTGGGATCATTTCTGTGGAGAATTGAATTGTATTTCAGCTTGTCGAGTCATTTTTTCGATAAATCATATACTTTTCAGTATTACAGCAAAGATTCATTTATTTTCAAACAAAAAATAAAATAGGTTCCATCCCTGGAATTTCGGTAAACAATGTTTAACACTATAACAAGAACGTGCAACATTGCAATGAGAGGCCTTTTTTGATAACATTTGCTTGGGTCATAATGTAGGTATTCCGTTGGGTATTCCAGCTATCAGCTGGTTCTTCTGAAATCGTCAATGATCAAATGATTTGGAAAACATCCATTTCATGGTTTTGGACTCAGTTGAACCCACAAACACACAATTCCTGGATATTTTCCAACTGTGAATGATTCATATAGAACGCAAATCGAATATAAATCTAGTAAATTTATTTCCACTTCAGTCACACCATGGAGGAAAGCTCAAAATATTCATGTTCATGTAATTGTAAATAAACGCTATTATTTCTTCAAACGAAACTAATATTTTCGCTAATTGGTAATTTGAACCTCTCCACTAAATTACGAGTGGTTTTTGTTCGAAAAAACAATAAACGAACGAAAAATAACGTATTTCGCATGTTGAAACTAGACAGTAAGTAGAGAGAAACAGTGTTATCAAGTTACATCTGGGAATGGGTTGTTAGTGGAGAATTGATGTAGGTGTAAGTGCTCGGGAAAATTAACGCACACACGAGAAGAGAGCACTTGTGCGGGTCGGAAATGTGAAAGCGGCGGAGATGGCCTAGTCTTTTGAATTGGTATGATGTGAATCGGAGTGCGAGTAGCTTTGTTGCTAAAGTCTTTCTGTTACACTTTTCAGGAGCTGGATCGTCAGATTCTATGCATATTCAAATGAATATTTTTCCAAGATTTTTGCATGTGGAAATTATTATTTTTTGTGGCAATGACAATCGAACTTGAATATCGAATAAGAAATAAGATGTACTATGAGTTTGAGCTTTCGCCTCCGGTGTTTCAAGGTATATACGCAGCAACAACATCAAAGCAGTATTTGACCATCATGAGACGCTAGGGTGTGGATGAGGGTTTTGTATCAATCACCCTGCAAATTTATTATGGTGAATTCTGATTGATTTACGTTGATGTTAAGTCCAGTTAGTTTAGAGCTATGACTCTTGTTTGTCTTCATATTTTTGAATTGTCCGTTTATATTTTTAAGAATAAGGATAATTTTCTCTTAAATTCGAATCTCCATGAGATGAACACGAGACAAAAACTCAATTTTCATATTCCGTTCAGCAAGTACAAAATTTCATCGGACTCGCCATCTGTGATGGGACAAAAAATTTTTAATAAACTGCCGAAGCATATAAAGGAGGCCCACACCTTCATGGAATTCAGTAGAGAGTTGAAAAAGTTTTTAATTCAAGGATGTTTTTATAATTTGGATGAATTTTTTTAATGCATGACGTCTGTAAATATATTTACTTAAGTGTTTGATAGTTCTTTTTTAATGTTATTTTTAATGGTTTTTAATATGTCTATATTTACATAAATTTTATTTATATACTTTTATATAAGTGTTCTTGCATGTCTTCCTATAAACATGTGTAGTATTTTGACGATTCCTATACATTTATATATGTCTACTGGAAAATTAGTTAGGTTACTTCGCTCAAAAACGGCCCTAGAAGTGAACAAAAAATAACAAAGAAAAAATCTACTCTACCTACTATACAAACTCTTCGAATTCATTTTGTTACTGCTACCTATGAGAAAATAACAGTATATAATAGATACGATACTACCACAATGATTTTTGGATCATCCGCAAACACTCCGTGAAGTGCAACAAAACACATTATAGGAACTCAAATACTCGTATATTATATTTGCATGAGAAGGTAGGAGTCTTCAGAAATGATATGAACTTTTCCCTTTCCTTCTCCGATCATTTTTAGCAAAGTTATGACCAATCAAATATTCGGCTCCGCCAGAACTTTCAGCGGCGGGTAAGGGTGAACCAGAAATTTCATGTCGGCGTTCAATCACGTTTTCTGGGATGAACGCATTTCATAAGAAACTATAGGGAATAATTTTTGTGGAAAATTAAATTGTTTTTCACCATGTTGAGTTGTTTTTTCAATAAATCATATACTTTCCAAGATTATGTAAATTGGTTAACAATTTTTTTTCATGTTTATCATGGTTCCAACTACTAGCATACCAAGTTTGGTGGTGCCACAATCGATTCTTGTCTCAAAACCCAATCGTACTGGATTATAACAACTGTTGGGTACTGATCACGTGAGAAACAATTCAGATGGAAATGCTAATTCAACTAATAGCAAAATTTGTTTTGGATTTAATGACAGTCTTGACAATTATTGACTGAAACATTATATTGATTTAATAATATTTACTTTGATATTGAAAGATTCATTGAAAATGAAAGAATTGTTCACAGTGAAATCAAAAACGAATAATAATAAACTAAGTGATGATAAAAGAATGGAGATAAATGAATTATTATGAAGGAAATAAACGTCTACTGTAAGTACTATAAACTTGAACAAAGGGCTATATGGAATGGGGTCTTTCTCCACATCTGTACTATTTTTACACTGTGCAATTTACAGACTCTAGAATGCATCGAGGAGTCTGCAATCACGTACCTTTTTAATTAATCACAAACTTGTGTTATCAAATCGGTGGTCGTGATAAAATGATGGGCCACACTTGGTTTTTCTGACCTCGAAAATCAGATATGAGCAATGTGCTCTCAGAACCGTACTTTCAGGACCCTTCTAGTCTGACCCTCATACTCCTTCTCGCAGTCTTTACAACTAATCTCAGAAATACCGAGAGATAGCGAACACGTCGTCCAAATATCTAACCCAAACTCTAAGGAAACAGCTGAAGTTCTCTTTTGCTTCCTAGTTTTCTCTTGCTTCCTAGCTTTATTTTGCTTTCAGCTTCTACAAGCCTACGGCTCATGGTTTATCATCTCGTCACTCGTACGGAATATCCGATTTTTCGCGCTAGTTATTCAATATACTATTGTATCTTCACTTTTTTCTATGCAATTCTCAGATAATCAAACTCTTTTTTTTTTCAGATTCCGTCAGAATTGAACGCTACGCCGCTCCTGGACGTGTCAAGTCTTGAAAGCCGCGTTTTGTTCCACAAAAGAGAGATGGCATCATCCCCTGCGACGAGCACAGCCTCCAACGCTGCTCCTTATGACCACCACGCCGCACAACTGGAAAGGTTTCTAGAAGAGTACCGAACATTGCAGAAACAGTTGACAAAAATGAAGGAGAATTTGTGTCAGGAAAAGGTAACTGGATGTTTTTAAATTTTTGACAATCGGAGTGTTAGTCGAAAACTAGAGATGGCGCTGTGTATATATTTCAGCGTTCATCACAGCGATTGCTAATTTAAGGGAGGGGGCCATTACAAAGTAGTTCTTATTGAAATCATTGCAAAAAATCTAAGACATATGATTCGAAGTTCGTAAAGGGTAGTAGTTGAAGCAGAATATGGGATTCCTTAATACATTTTGCATTATTTGATTATACCGTTCTGTTTTTGTTATGTCGTGTCTGCCATAAAGTATGTTATAATATAATAATGGAAAGACGTGAATTACTAGAGTAATGAAAACAAATAAAGAAAATCTGGGTGATCGATTGTGACAGTCCGACAACCTGAAAATCGATTTTGAAACTTGATATGTTATCACTAGTGTGGCGGCAAATTGAAAATAATTGCTATGAAGAGGCAAAAAGGGGGTTATGATAGAGAGATATCGTTTTTTTTATATATTCATAAACGGTGTTTCCAGTGAATTCAAAAAGGTATAAATAAAAATAGTCTATTGGACACTCACTTATTCATTGCTGTCGTAGAAAAAGTAAAGTATTCATCAAGAGTTGGAATCGATTATAATTCTCAAGTCACTTCTACCCTCCTACGATTCACGTCACGAACTATAGGAAAAGTGTTATTTCGAACACTTTTTGCAAAATACTGGCTCGCCTTTTTCGTTTTTCAAGATTTTGACATGAAATTTGGAGTATCTGTGTGAAACATAGAACTGCATTTTTTGAAAGGTGACTCGACTGAAAGTGATATAAGCTTTAGATTTTCAAACAAGATACCTGGTATATTTTCACTTCTTTTGTCTCCATTCGACATTTTGACTACAACCATGTATAATTTGTGACTTTATTTAACGACTATTTTTTTCAATCCAGAGGGATATAGAGACGTTCAAATTATTTATTCCAGTGCCAAACTTTTGGGAAAAATACAACTAATTCTATGGTTTTCAGTCAACATCGTTTCTCGTTAGGTCAGAAAAAATGAGCATTTTATTAGGATTAATTTGACACTAGGGTGGAGCGAGGTAGCCGACTGGCTAAGAGCACGGTCTTTCAATCATTCTGGCTGCCGGTCGGTGTGTTTCAAAACTCTGCGACTGCAGAACTTTTTTTTTATAGCCCGAGAAAGTGCTAGAAATCGCACGTTCCGAACCAACAAATCTACAAATAGTGCAATTCATCAATTCTATGACCAACTTCTAATATATCTTGACGCGGGCGAGTGCCCGATTGGAATCTTCTGTGATCTCAGTCGGGCATTCGATTGTGTCAGCCATGATGATTTTAAAAACAAGATTGTCATAATATGGAATACGAGGTAACCCTCTGAATTGGATTGACAGTTTTCTTAGCAATAGGAAACATTATGTCACTGTAAACTTCACTGACAACAACAAGGTAAAAGAAGCCACATGAGACTGTTCTAACATTTCTATGGGTGTTCCACAAGGCTCAATATTGGGACCTATCTTGTTTCAATTGTATGTTACTGAGATAGATGGGGTCTCAAAAAAAGGCCATTTTGATACATATGCCGACGACACATCACTGTTGATATCAAGTGAATGTGACAGTTCTTTGCAAAATGACTGTAATATAGCATTGGATAACTTTTTCAGTTGGTTTAGTCCCAACTCATTATATTTCGATACTGAAAAAAACAATGTTATGAGATTCAGAACCCATCAGAGTAACTGTGAAGATCTCGATATTATTGTAAATGATGAAATTGTCGGTACTGCACAATCAGTAAAATTTCTAGGTGTTACCAACACTTGACCTGGCCGTTCGTAGGGGGCGACAGCTGGTTAACGAAAAAAATAACTTCAATTAGTTCTCAAACCAACTTTCATCAATTTTTAACCCGAATTAATGATTTGATCATATCAATAGCCCTCTAGATTGAAAAGGTATTAAAAAAACACTTGGTCACTTTCCGTAGACAATTGAGAGTAGGAAATTTACCATTTAATTGACAATGATTTCGTAAATAATTATTATCAATATGAATCACATAACTGACAAAGTTTTTCTTGCAGGAAAACGATCATAAGCCGACACCCTCCCCAACAACTCCATCTTCATCATCTTTAAACAATTCAGCGAACTTGGCTGCTTCTCCAAACTCAACGCAGTCGTTAGAAGACTCCGAAGATTTTCGAAATTTTGAAAGTGAACTGACGAAATATCTGATATCTAATAAATTGTCTCCCAATATCTGTGATTCTTCGTAGTCTTGAGGAAGTTTCAAATCTGATTATTTTTGATGGTATCAAGGGCGCACCCAATGGGTGATTTCAGGGGTTAGACCCCCAAAATTAATCAAACCAGTTGATTGATCACCTAAAATATCTTGCTGAGATGTAGTTATGGTTTTGGGTATTCAAATTATAAAAATTAACCCCCCCCCCCCATTGGTCAAATATTTTGGGGGAAAAGAATTCACATTTACGGGAAATATCAAATTCTGTTTGATTGGGAGAGTAAACGCTTGAGAACTGTGTGGTTTTCATTACTAGTATTAACTTTATAAAAAATATTACAACTTTTACACGAAAAAAATCATTTATAATATTTGATGTTGAGGTTTTTCCGGAATCTACATAAAAAAACTGTTTCTCGCTGTGGGGAGAAACAAAGTGTTTCTCGTAAAATCTGTGTTAGAAATTTAATAATGATTTTTCTGTACAAAACGTGTATATAATAAATATAATAACGATATAACAATTTCATCGGTCGTTGTAAATAACACTTATATAGCAACTTATATGATTGTTACATTATTCCTATTTGTTAAGTGTTATAGAGTAGCGAAATAACTTTGTGATATTATTTAGGTTAGGGCAATATTTTAAGAATATGGTGATTGTTTGATTCTATGAAATTGTACACATATCCTTTTGAATTTGTGAATAAAAGTATCTAAACGAAACAATAGTTTCTATTTATTTATTCAAAATGAAATTATGTTAAGGCAGTACTTCCTTCAGACGATTTTCTTATGAAAAGTCTAAAATCAATATATAATATAAATAAAATACTGTTCTTCAGTCCCCCGAAGTTTGATATATTTCTTTTGTCCCGTTTTTGAGATATGCAATGGGAAAATCGACCACTTTTACATGTACGGTATAGGAAAGCAGTACAGAAATGTGTCTAAAATATAAGTATTCCATGAACCGCTCTTACGACCGATTTGAAAAACGAAACACTTATTTTTCATTCAAAAACATAACTACTATCAAAATTTTGACCAGTTCTTGTGTTTTGTACGAAAGTACATAAAGTTTTTACGTCTGAGTCGTACAATTGAAATATTTGGCAACGCTGAGACTCAAAGAAAAGAGCAAGTACGATATAAAACGGAGAGGGGAAAGAACTTCTCCACGTGCTACTTAGACATAATAGGCGGGGGGTCAGGGTCAGAAAGTGTGATTGCGGAATTGATTTCTTTTTTTTGTGAATTGATGGGTTTGAAAAGTCGACAATACGTTTTATTGAATTCATTTTTATTAAAAAGCAATGAGGTTGTAACGTTATCACGGAAATGGATTTTTTCCGAGGCATTTTCATTGGATTATTATTCACTGGGCTGGGGCAGGACGACTTTAATGTTGTCCGACCTACCCTGTCACTAACGAGAGGCAAGAACCTCGAAACCATCGAAACGCGTCTGCGGTGGTCTTCTCCAGCCAAATAAAGTATAATCACAATCAGCATTTTGGGTCTTTTCGGAAGAACTGTTCTGTGTGTAAATTATACACTTTATAATGGACTGTAATATCTATTTATTTCTAAGACCCAAAGAAACGAACATATATGTGTGTTTACAAGAAGCCGGTTACAATAATTGACAGTACTTGACGACGTTCTCGAGAGTACTGTTCCAGGGTCACGTAGGCACCTGTTCGAGGGTAAAAGCCATGTTGCCACACTTGATTTTATAAGCTAAAACTGGTAAAAAAATGTGAAACAACAGAACCAGTCCGTAACAAGCACGTTGCACAAATATGTGTCAGATGTGGTATTAGACAGGCATAGAGTTGTTTCCTGTCGAGTTTCAACTTGAAATTAATAGTAATTTCGAGTTGTAAGTAGAAATTAAGAAAAAAAATATCGCATAATTCACTACGAGTCGATAGAACTTGCCAATGACAAAAAAAACTACAGGAGATGATGTATTGATAGCGATTTCGTTAAACAATCTACGATTTTTGAAGCCATAATGGTTTAACATAAGGTAAGTGGAAAAAAGTATGTACCTTAGTGGTCCTCCTAGTAGTCCAAATCACATCCACGAGTCTTTATAAGATTTCTTGCAAAGGTAAATTGATATTGACGAAAATACTACAGCAAAAATTGGTGAATTCAATATATACATGACAAATCCAGCTCAAATATCGATAGTATAAATTATAATGAAAAGACCAATAGCTACGAAACTTCATTCATTTCAATTCCTTCATATTACTCAACAATATTCCCTATATTCGGAAGAGAATGTTCGAACTCATTATTGGTACTAAAAATTCTGAGTGTGCGTTGAGCGGAGATTATCTTGTTTCCTTAAAGCAGCATGCAACTATGCAAAATGTTTCATAAACTTATGTTGTACAACAAAGTTTTGAAACAAGTTTAAATATGCAATTGAAAGAGTTGTAAAATTTGATGAAACAAGCGTGTTGTACAACAGATGATCGTGTTTTGAAACAAGTTGCAGTTTTCCCGGAACAAGTCATGAACTTCTGTTTATGAAACCTGTCAGAAAACCTATCTGGTCATTCGTATAAAGTTTTTGAAGATACCATTAGTTTTCAATTCTCTTTGTCATCAAATCTTGTAATAAATCGCTACCACTGTAGTTGTTCCTAGCTTTCAACCAAGGGCGCACCAAAACCCTCGTTTAACTCTTTCTTTTCTTGTACCACCTATCACCACCACACACACAGCAGCTGCAATCAACACGTCCTCATTGCTTGCACTCATCATGACGACTGGAGGCTTCAAAATGTTTAATAAAACTGTTTTATACTGGTATAAAACTTCTAATGTAATTTAATAAATAATAGTTCAAGGTTTCATGGACAAAAATTGTATGCAACATGTTTACCAAACAAAAGTTTATATTGCATGGTGTAAATGCTGCTTAAGACTGATGTTGAGAGTTGGATGATAGACGTCTTCTCCAACGGAAGGAAGATTATCTCTGCTCATACAAATTTTCTTCAACTAGGTAAAAAAAAATTGAGATACTGACTGGACTCCAATATTATTGGAGACAAATATGATGTTTGAGACGATATTATAGTCAAATATGTACCTACCTAAGCACAAGTGAAATCAAGAGTATGTTGAAGGAAAAGAATCGATAAATAAAAATCAGATTGGTCTCGAATTGTGTCTTTTCTTCCAAATATGAAGCAGCGTTATCTTGCGAGATCTGTCAGAACTGAAGATTTAGAGATCAGTGTGATGGCCTTAACCAATCTCCATTCACATGTCTCTATCCGTACCCTTGAAGGAGAAGTTAGTGTGACTTAAATAAAATAATAATTCAATAATTATTTCAATCTTCGAACCCGCGGACTTTGAAATACCACTTGAGTACATTGCTCGTAGATAATTACTAGTGCATGACAATTCCAACGTTATAATTATAATTGTTGAATATTTTTTTGTAGTCTTATAGCAGTGAACTGATTTTCTGGGCATATAAAAATCAGTTATTTTCGGAATGAGCATGAAATTTCACGTATACGGTGCAAATTTCAAATCGATATGACAACTTAGTATTTTTCATGATTTTTAGGGGCAAACCCCTTTCAACTTTTTTCGATAATTTTTTTTTCATTTCCTTTGACTCGAAATTCTCAATAAATACTAATTCGACCATTCTTAAACGATTGGCGTTCGCAGAATTCGTCCATCTCTAACCGTTCTTGAGTTCGACAGCTTTAAATCCATTTTGGATGGTTTTCTTGCTGCTAAAAATATTTCTGATGGGTTTTCGACATTTTCGTTCAAGGATTCGGAATCAGCACGTCAAAATTCGTTGGATGACAAAAATTTTAAATTCAAAAAACGAAAAATAAATAATATCATAAAATTGGATTTTTTATCTTAAACACCCTTTTCCGGCTAAATCTTATATCTGAGCATATAAAAATCATACATTTTCGGAATGAGCATGAAATTTCATGTATACGGTGCAAATTTCAAATCGATGCTACAACTTAGTATTTTTTATGATTTTTAGGGGTGAACCCCTTTCAACTTTTTTCGTGTAATTTTTAATTTATTTCCATTGAATCGAAATTCTCAGTGAATACTAAATCGACCATTCTGAATCGATTGGTGTTTGCAGAATTCATCTATCTCTAACCGTTCTTGAGTTGGACAGCTTTAAATCCATTTTGGACGGTTTTCTTGCTGCTAAAAATATTTCTGATGGGTTTTCGACATTTTCTTTCAAGGATTCGGAATCAGCACGTCAAATTTCGTTGGATGACAAAAATTGTAAATTCAAAAAATTAAAAATAAGTAATCTCATAAAATTGGATTTTTTATCTTAAACACCCTTTTCCGGCTAAATCTTATATCTGAGCATATAAAAATCATACATTTTCGGAATGAGCATGAAATTTCATGTATACGGTGCAAATTTCAAATCGATGCTACAACTTAGTATTTTTCATGATTTTTAGGGGTGAACCCCTTTCAACTTTTTTCGTGTGATTTTTAATTTATTTCCATTGAATCGAAATTCTCAGTGAATACTAATTCGACCATTCTGAATCGATTGGTGTTTGCAGAATTCGTCTATCTCTAACCGTTCTTGAGTTGGACAGCTTCAAATCCATTTTGGATGGTTTTCTTGCCGCTAAAAATATTTCCGATGGGTTTTCGACATTTTTGTTCAAAGATTCGGAATCAGCACGTCAAAATTCGTTGGAGGACGAAAATTTGAAATTCGAAAAATGAAAAATAAACAATCTCATAAAATTGGATTTTCTATTTCAAACACCCTTTTCTGGCTAAATCTTATATCTGAGCATATAAAAATCATACATTTTTGGAATGAGCATGAAACTTCACGTATACGGTGCAAATTTCAAATCGATGTGACAACTTAGTATTTTTCATGATTTTTAGGGGCAAACCCCTCTCAACTTTTTTGAGTAACTTTTGATTTATTTCCATTCACTCGAAATTCTCGGTAAATACTAATTCAACCATTCTGAATTCAGAATTCATCTATCTCTAACCGTTCTTGAGTTGGACAGCTTCAAATCCATTTTCATGCCGCTAAAAATATTTCCGATGGGTTTTCGACATTTTTGTTCAAAAATTCGGAGTCAGCACGTCAAAATTCGTTGGAGGACAAAAATTTGAAATTCGAAAAATGAAAAATAAACAATCTCATAAAATTGGATTTTCTATTTTAAACACCCTTTTCCGGCTAAATCTTATATCTGAGCATATAAAAATCATACATTTTTGAAATAAGCATGAAATTTCACGTATACGGTGTAAATTTCAAATCGATGTGACAACTTAGTATTTTTCATGATTTTTAGCGGCAAACCCATTTCAACTTTTTTCGAATAATTTTTGATTTATTTCCATTGACTCGAAATTCTCAGTGAATACTAATTCGACCATTCTGAATCGATTGGCGTTCGCAGAATTCATCTATCTCTAACCGTTCTTGAGTTGGACAGCTTCAAATCCATTTTCTTGCCGCTAAAAATATTTCCGATGGGTTTTCGACATTTTTGTTCAAAAATTCGGAGTCAGCACCGCAAAATTCGTTGAAGGACAAAAATTTGAAATTCGAAAAATGAAAAATAAACAATCTCATAAAATTGGATTTTCTATTTTAAACACCCTTTTCCGGCTAAATCTTATATCTGAGCATATAAAAATCATACATTTTTGGAATGAGCATGAAATTTTACGTATACGGTGCAAATTTCAAATCGATGTGACAACTTAGTATTTTTCATGATTTTTAGCGGCAAACCCATTTCAACTTTTTTTGAATTATTTTTGATTTATTTCCATTGACTCGAAATTCTCAGTGAATACTAATTCGACCATTCTGAATCGATTGGCGTTCGCATAATTCATCTATCTCGAACCGTTCTTGAGTTGGACAGCTTTAAATCCATTTTGGATGGTTTTCTTGCCGCTAAAAATGTTTCCGATGGGTTTTCGACATTTTCGTTCAAAGATTCGGAATCAGCACGTCAAAATCCGTTGAAGGACGAATATTTGAAATTCGAAAAATGAAAAATAAATCATCTCATAAAATTAGATTTTCTCTCAACACCCTTTTCCGACTAAATCTTATATCTGAGCATATGACAATCATACATTTTAGGAATGAGCATGAAATTTCACGTATACGGTGCAAATTTCAAATCGATGTTCAGTATTTTTCATTATTTTTAGGGGCAAACAAACCCCTTTCGACTTTTTTCGAGTAACTTTCAATTTATTCCCATTAACTCGAAATTCTCAGTAAATACTAAGTCGACCATTCTGAATCGATTGGCGTTCGCAGAATTCGTCTATCTCTAACCGTTCTTGAGTTGGACAGCTTTAAATCCATATTCGATGATCTTCGGAACTGTTTACAGAATAATTGCAGCGCTTTCAAAAGCGAGAAGCTTCTGCAATTTTTTAAACGTTATCCATATAACACCATAAATAATCCTCTGAGCAAGCAGGCGTTGAATAATTGTTCTTTGATATCTTCTTGATGTTCACTTGATATTTTTGGTGTTTTTCACACGAGATAAAAGTGTGCAGTTCAGTTTTTGTTGGTTTATCAGTTTGAATTATCAGAAAAATCATTTGGCATATATTAAAAAATCATGCACAAATATTCAAATTTTCAATGAATGTTGAAACGTTGCAGAACATGTGTCATTACCGGCCGGTCTATAAAGCATTACGTTCATGCCCTTTTCTGATTGTAGAAATTGTAAGTTCTTTTTTCATTCACAAGATATATTTCCACCATTCCAAACAGTTACAGTCCGTTTATTTCCTATCACCATGCGTGCCCTCGTAATACCGTTAGCTCTGAACTGAAATTACCAACAAAATAAAAATCAATCGATAAAGTCGTGAACACCAGCAATACTATCCACTATAAACGTTAATTAACATCTCTTATTACCCACTAAAACAACAGCACTGCTGAATTCGCACCTGGCCGGCCAAAATGAACGAGGCGCAATTCTAACTTGCTGGAATTCAAATAAACATATGGGGCTGCGCTCACTATCGATTCTGTATCATAAATAGTCTGGTTCGCAAGTGCTACTTTGTCAAGAAGCTGGCCTATAGACCACCAAAAATTATGAATTTGGCTCAACTCGATTCGAAAGGGCACCTAGAAAAAATGTAGAACTGGAAAATTGGGTCCAGCAAAAATTGCAAAAGCTATCAACAGTTGATTAAAAAAAAATGAATGGTTTGGTTTTTTGAAATATTTTGAAAACTATTTGAGATATCCAAAATTCGAAAACAGGTCCTTGTAGAGTGGGAAATTTACAAAAAAAAGTTCCGTATCTCGAAAATCTTCTGAGTGTGTTTGTCACTGAACTCCTGAACCGATTTTGATAAAAAAAATTGTATGTGTACAAGTGGATTTGAGAATAGTTTAGTTTTACAATTAGGTCCACTACAAAATGTGTTTTTAGGTAATTTTTTATTTATAAGTTGAAAGTAGCAACTGCTCCCCGCAACTTCACCATAAAATGACTTCGACAATAACTTTAATGAAAATATATTTAAAGGGTTATTCCACAAAACCAAAAATATACACATCAATATACAGGACGTCTGCTGGGACCTCTAGTGATATTTAAAATTTCAATTCAGAGGTAAAAGTTTTACTTGAAGTGTTTTTATCGTATTTTCAATGGTTTATAAGATATTCGAACTGAAATTGAAAAAAATATATATTCCGAGAAAATTATATAAAAAGTAGTAAAAAAGTTGATATACAATTGAGATAGAGCTTCGGTTGAAAGCTCAATTAGAAAATAAAAGAGGCTTGAAGTGTTCTTGTCGTATATTTCAATAACAATGAAGGAAAATGGAAAGGAAGCGATAAGTTCAAACGTACAATATTTTTTTTTAAACTATGGATGTAAAAAATTTAAAAAAAAATTCCATACAAAAAATACCTGTTTGTTTTTAGTATATTATTGGTATCAAAGAAAAAGTAGCGCCAAAATGAATTTGTTTAAAACAAATTATTTGTTGAATAAACAAATAAAAAGTTATAAAATGAGAAAACGTGATAAATTATGATCACAAAAATTTGTTCCTCAATATTGATGTTTAGCATAAAAAACAATTATTAATCAGCAACTGCGTTTTTTAGTAATATATTCTTTCAGAAATCATTATTTTTTAAATGATTACATTCGCTAATAATTTTTTGAAACATCATATCAACAGTGCAATTTTTCTATAACAATTATTTGAATAATGAAACTTAAAAATTTGAAAAAATTATTGTTGTGTAGCTTTCAGCAATGAAGAAACAATATTGTAAGAAAAATTGAAAAAAATGCCTAATTTACTTTTTTAATATCTAAGATTGTTGATGAAAAAGTGAAAAATCAAATATCTTCATCTTTCCACCTGGAATCTCTTCTAAATCCTCTCACGCATAACTCCAAGAAAAAAATTCCAGGATTCAAGGTTTTATGAATTAAAATCATGAATAGGCAGGTATTTCCGTTGCAGAACCAGATTTTTTCATGGAATAGTACCTGCTCTTAGTATATCTAACAATTTTCGAAATATTTGCCAAACACCAAATCATTCCGTTTTTTTACTTAATTGGTCATAATTTTTGTAATTTTCGCCGGCTCCAATTTTCCAGTTTAAATTTTTTTCTAGATGTCATTTCGAATAGAATGGGACCAAAATCAAAATTATTGGTAGTCTAGGTCAGATTTTAACAAAAGAGCACTTGTAAACCAGACCAATTCAAACTTGCAGGAATTCAAATAAAGATATAGGGCTGCGCATACTATCGATTCTCAACCATACACGGAGCATTACAAATATAGGATACACACATATCGAGGATAGCCAGGACATTTTGTTTCAATTAGCCTTTCCTATAGTGGAAATTAATTTGGGATTGCGGAATGGAAGGATATAAGCACGTTCGTGGCAGGATTTCGGAACGCGGCAGGACTCTTTCCTAATGCGTCTCTTGGGAACGATCACGCGTTCGCCACACGTGAATCCGGGGCTCCGGGAGGGTTTTTCAGGGCGTAAGAAAGAACGCATGGAAGAAATGATACACATTAATCACGAAACAAAACGCTGTTGCAAAAATGTTTACTGACATTCTCGAAATTGGGAAACAAGGCTAATGCTTAGTAATGACATTTATCCCACCATTTATTACGGGTATTATCCCAGGAAAATAAGAGCTCAGATTCAGCCGGAAACTTTTCATGTTTGTTTTCGAATGCTAACTTCTAATGTGAGTCTAATTGCGAGCTGGCGAGCATCATGGACAAAGCCAATTTTGAGAAAATACTCTGCGATCTCACTGAACAGATGGACATGACCAGGAACTGGTGCTGAGAATCGACTCAACCAAAATCTTAGGAGTAGAAATCCAACAAAAAGTAAGTACTACACTATCCGATGAAATCTGGAAGTATTTGGGACTCAGCTAAAGTTTGAAGTGAATAGGTATATTAGTGCCCTCCACTTCAACCCATAAGTATTAATATTTCACCAATTGAACCCAGCTTCATCACGAAGCTGATTACTTCTCCTGGTAAATGACCTTACACGTTCGATGGGAAGAGTGAGGCTCTGCCAAACACTGAAAACATAGCTGGTGCGCAAAGGAAGGACTCAACGTCAATCCTAGCAAAACGGTGCTGGTTCCATTCAACAAGAGGCGAAAGAACGAACTTGAAGCCTTAACTTTGAATGGAACCCAGCTAACATTTTCCAAAGAGGTGAAATATTTGGGAGTTATAATAGACCAAAAACTGACTTGGAACAACCAAATCAACCACATTCTTTCCAAGCCTATTGCGGCAAGCTGAACATGCCGCAGATTCTTTGGTAAGACATGGGGTCTGAAACCAAAAATGATTTATTGGTCATATCAAACCCATGGTCACCTACGCCTCACAGGTATGGTGGCCAAAAATTCAACAAATTTTGGCACAAGTCAAGCTGCAGAAAGTGCAGCGGCTAGCTTTTCTGGGAATAACAGGGGCAATATTTACGTGCCCCACTGCAGCCTTAGAGGTTATGCTAAACCTTCCGCCATTGCACCTGTGTGTAATGGAAGAAGCAGCAAACAGTGTCTTCAGACTGAGCCAGGCAAAAAAATTAGAAGCGGGAAATCTGACACCCAAAGATTCTTGAACAAATTTCTCTAGAAGCCATATCTAAACCGACAGATATCATCCCAGTTAGGTACGACTTCGAAATGCAGTTTGAAGTGGTCATAAACAGCTACCAAATATGCACACAGAACGGACCTGAACTGGGATGGGATGCTTGAGTTGGAGTGGGCGTTACAGGACCAAATTTCAGGCTCTCAAGACACCTTCTTCCATCTTCCAAGCAGAAGTACATGCTATAGAATTATGTGTCCAGGAATGCCTTGAAAGAGGTACTCGAAGGGCAGACATCTACATACTATCAGATAGCCAAGCAGCACTAAAAGCTCTGAGGTCATACACCTGTGAGTCTAAGATGACTTGAAACTGTAAAAAATCCCTGAGACAACTGGCAGCAAACAACAGATCACCCTGACGTGGGTGTCTAGATCACAGAGAAATTAATGGTAACGAAAAAGCAGATTGCCTTGAAAGAAGGGGCAAACACACAATTTCCCACCCCAGAACCCTTCTGTGGACTCTCCAAAGCCCACTTAAAAAAAATCGAAAATAAAATAGAAAAAAACCATGAAAGTGTTGAAAAATATGAGTTCACCGTATGATTCGATAAAAAAATACCTTCTGACAGTCAGATATAAAACCCATAGGAATTCAAAAAAATGTCTGACTGTTTCGGACGTGAAAAGTTACGGACAAAAATGGACCTCTATACTCATCACGTGGCTACGGTAGACCAAGGTATTGAAACCTTAAAAAGGCATATATCAAGTTTTTGGATAAGCTGAGATCTTCGACGTTCTTGAAGAAAACCCCATGCAAGGGTTTTGTGCAGCTGCAGTACACTGCATTTCCTGAAGTCCAGATAACGCCGTTTGGTGTCGGAAGTGGGACCAAGTTCATCAGCCTCTCCAATCCCTGCAGTTAATGGTCACAGACCATGCAGAGAAGGTTCGACCCCTTCTCTGAAAAGGGGTCGAAACTCCTGACTTCACAGGCTCCGTCAAGTATCATTTTCTCCATCAAGGTGCTCTGATATTCTTCATTGGCAGTGTGCTTAGAATCCTCATCGTGAGACTGATCAACTCGTAGCAGAACTGCCAGTTTTGCCACTTCGCTCAATGGAGACTCTGATAGTTCTGTGGACTCTCCAAAGCCCACTTAAGATAGGAGTTCCGACGCTGGAAAACCGATTAAATGAAATTTTACTGGAATAAAGTGCCAGGACAAAGACAAGCGAAAAGACTAGTGTGCCTATCGCCAAAGAAAGCTAAACAGTTTCTCGAGTTGGACAACAAAGACGGTAACGGGACTCCTCACTGGACACTGTCCTCTGGGGTACCACCTCAAAAAGATGGGTGAATCAGAGAGTGATAGTTGCGGCTACTGCGAGAACTTCGCGGAAACTGCAGAACCTTTGCTTTGCGAATGCCCAGCGCTTTTCTGCAAGAGGCTTAAGTTCCTGGAAGGGGCTTTCCTAATGCCCTCTGAAATCAGGAACTTAGCTCCCAGGAAACTGATAAACTCCACAAGAAGTCTCGGAATCCTGGGCTTCGAATATACCAAGGGTCACGCACAAAAGAACTTATATGTCGAAGTGCTTGTGAGGCTGCACAGCCTGTACCACTTCCCCACAATCTACAATCTACAAGTAGCCTGTTAGACAAGTCATCTGCACTGGAGTTTAGAAATACTTTGATGGCATTTTTTGAAGGATTTAAAAATGCCTTGGAATGTACCAATCCTGGTAACTGATGCCAGAAGTCTGATACTCTTCTTGCAGTCCAGGTATTCAGTGTTTTCTTGGCTTTGAGATATGCCAATTACAGTTTCTGCAAAAACCATACCAGCCTGGCCCGGAATCCAGAGCAGAGACATATTTTTGAATCTTCCTATTGAGGAGAGTCCATTTCGACTGTTCCTATGTTCAAAGCCTTTTGCCTTTTCTAAACACAATATATTGATTTGTGTTTGAAATTGGCTCCCTTCAATCTCTCTTAGACCGTCAGCTATAGACAGATTTAGGTGCTCTATTTTCACATACAATACAAACTTTGAATAGGATTTAAAATTATATCGATTTGGAGTAAAATGAAAATATTTTAATGAGTAGCTACTAGGGATAACATATCGAAAATTGATGTTTTTTTTCGTTTCCCTTGTGTTGCCTAACTACTGTACAGAGGTTTATTCATTGGGTCGTTCCTTTGAATGCACTTACGAAAATAATTCAACGCCGTACCGTAGTTAGGAACACGAGGGAAATAAATAAACACTGTTCTGAAAAATCTAAATCTGGGTATGTTATCCCTAGAAGCCACTCGTAAAAATATTTTCCTTTTACTCCAAATCAATAAAATTTTCTACTGACAATTCAATTAATGCACTAAAAATGCCATATGTCGCCAGAAAAAATTACTCATCCTGCGGACTCGTAATTTTTTCAGGGGCAGTTTTTTTCGTTGAATTGTCAGGCAACAAAATTCTCATTACTACATGTCAAGATTACTTCGACAAAAAAAGCCCTCGTGTAATTTTAAGTGAAAAAAATTTGATAGGTTATTTTCGTTCATTGGCAAAAGTTCATTATGATCTTTCACCAAAGCATACGGATTCATGACAGCCAAGCAGGATAGTAATTCATTAAAAATAATTCTTTTCATGCACTGCAGCAAAGTCCCTGATTTGCAACACAATCCCAACTTCTAAGACATATCCAGTTCCTCAAAATTTGAATAACCCAGAATTTGAATTTATATGAATTTTCCTAAGTTTATTTAGCTACAAGAGAAGAATCCCTTCAGTGGAGTAGCCCCAGAAAATGAATAAATCCGCCATATGTTACGCAGTCAGTTATACGGTGAAAAATATTTCCAATCTTCTTTCGAGAAATAGAAACATGTTTGTATATAAATTTCTTATTAGAAAGCGGAACTTTTCTTTGCATGGGAAGTTCTATTTCCAATTTAGAATTTCACAATTTCTTCTACCCCGTACGATTGAGTTTCATACTGACGGATATCAAGATGATGAATTTTCAGATTTATTGTCTCGAAAGTAAAAGAAATCTCTCAGAGTAATGTGGTGTGGCAAAATTCCCACCAGTGAAAAATAGTTATTATGAATTTGCCATCTTGTAGAATCATGATTACATCTTTTTATAAAGAAGAGTTAGTATTTTATAGTTTGTACAAGATTCAAAAATTAAATATGAAAGACTAAAAAAATCGGCATTTTTTTTTGTTTGAAACTACCCGAAACAAAAAAGTCACAAAAGAAAACGGTGGCAGACTAGGCTCAATGAAGCCATGAAAGTTTGGAGAGAGTATCTAGGAGTGAAATTCTTGCCGATGGGCACTTTATCAGTACAGCCTTCGAAAATGACCTCTTCTAGCCAAGGTACTACCATGGCCACTATTGCAATAATTAGTGCTTGCGACAAAGCAGTAGAAAACCGAAACCCAACCTTCAAGCCCCCTACTTCATTGAAAAAAATGTTAGCCTCTGCAATTAATTTACAGAATGCTACAAATTGCACGTTTAATATTAATGTTAATAATAATTCATTTGTTGATATATATTTGATATAAAATATTTCTTTTATTAAAGAAATCTGCATGCATTGTTCACAATAAGCTTGTCAAGAGAGAAACAAGATGTCCTGCACTACCAGGACGACGCTTATTGCCATAATCCTATACAATAGGAATAATTGGGTCGAAAATCTTTAAAAAAAAAATCCTTTCCTGGCTAATACTACGACGAACGTTGAATTAAATCTAATGAATTTCCTTGCAGAGTCCTATAAGGATTTCTCCGCAATTGCTAGTTGCATGGAAATGTTCATTGAAACATTTGGACCACCTATAGATCGATTTCTGGGTTCTTGCCCTCATCAGTATAGGGTAGGTCTCTGAGACGGTGTCTCAGCTTCTGCCTTTACATGGAGATTTTGTTGAATCGTTTGTTGCAGACATTAGTTATTGTCTGCAGAGACAATAACATCATGCTTAGGATGGTGTTCCTAAGGACGTCCCACCATAATCAACCATGATGATTAAGGATATTCTATGGATGTCATCTGGACACAGTTTCAGAATGTCCAGGGAACGGATCCATTTGGGAGTATTTACATTGCCCACGAGCATTGATGTGATAAATATTTGGGAAGTGCTGTGGAAGAGACGGATGATCAAACAGGGAATTCCTGAGGACATTCTGTGCTATCTGGGTGTACACCTTTAATTGGTTTTTTGAACCTGCTGGATGTATTCAATGAACGAATAAATTAATGAATAAATATCATACCCAAGATTCCAATCCCTCGAAATAATCCCACGTAAACGCTTGAGATGTATTATATCTGTGTCGATAAAATAAACAACCCTATCACACCATATCCGACGCCCTAGACATTTTACAACGCTCCCGAAACGGGCTGTTAAAGGGCGAAATGCAAACTATATCACCTGATAGTGGGATCAGATATTAAAAGAACGTTCTTACCTTTTCATGCCTGACCGAGTCCTCTGCCGTTATCGCTGACCCTGTTTCCATATCCTCATATACACGGAGCGTACTCTCATTTTGCGAGGATACGTCCTTTTTTACGACTCATTCGTGTTGGGCAGTTTCTGATCGATTTGAGTCGACCTTTTTTAGGCCATTGTTTCGGTGTCATTACACACATGTTGAGTTGATGGATGGTGATTTTCCTGCGAAATTTCCTGGTTGCGGAAGAGAGATTACCAATCATTGTCAGGTAATGTAGATATACAAACACCAACGATATTTTGAAGCTACATAAGGACTAGGGTTCGTTGGGCTCATGGTAACCGTTCCTGACAGATGGAGAGCCAGAACCCAAAGTTTTCTTTGGATATATTAACAATCTTAAATGTCAATTTTAATTGGGCAACTAAAATTGTGCGGTCAAGATTGAGGTGTATGGTATAAAATTGACAATTTTACCAGGCCATTGTCAATTGTCAATTTCAGACCATCACACTTGCAAAATTTTAGTTGTCCAATTAAAATTGACAACTAAGATTGTAATGTATGGGGGCCCCTTATGGTCGCTATTTTTGTTGTTAAAATTGTTTTTTCCGTTAACCAGCTGTAGCCCCCTTACGAACGGCAGCCCTAAAAAGTCGAATCTTGTACGAGCCAAGGATTAACGAGGTCTTTTAACGTGCGATACCTAGCACTTTCCCGGGATATCAGAAAAAATTCTGTAATGGCTAGGATTGGAACCTAAAACGATCAGCAGCATCAATGGCTTAGACGCGACGGTCTCAACCACTCGGCTACTTGACCATCTATCTGTTCACAAACATACCCTGGTCCGTTGAGCGAATCGTAGAACAAGTGGCTCAGGAGCGACATCAAAGATGTAGCATTTACCGGGGTAACAATAGCTAATTGTATTACTAGGGAGGAAAGTGCCATTTTTCCTCCAAGGAAAAGGCACTTTACTCACATGTAATACATATGATTTTTCCTCCTACCCACTTAATGAACTTATTTTCGTAAATTCAAAACGCATCTCAACTGCTTTTGTCTAAAATGGACCTATACTTGAAGCTGCGGTGGTGCAATGGCTAGCGTCTTGGGCTGACCCGATTTTTTGCTACAGCCTTTTCCGGGATTGGGATTCAACATTGAAACAACCAGCCTCATAAACTGCATAAAGCAATATCTGCATGGAATATGAATAAACGACACGCATAAGCTTTGCAGGAGGCGTGTATCATGCCGATCTACTACCGTGATGTAATGAAATATCCGGCCTAGTGTTACCATCAGCGCCGGCGGAGTACAGCACCCTCTCACGGGGGTGGCTATGTTCGCTTGGCAAGGCGCTCTTCTGCTCTCCTGACCGGGAGCAGAAGAGTCGCTACTATCGCGCCCATTCTTCCGTCCCTCCCCTAACCCCCTGGGTTATGAAGAATAGAAGAAATGATATATGACATGTCATTACTCATGAAATGTGAAAATATGAAAATTCACAATGAAAATCTTTTTAGTTAGTAAGTTAGTCTTGGGCTTGTAATCCGAAGGTCCTGGGTTCAGCTGCTGGCAATTGCAACTTTTTTTTTTAGTTTTCTTGTTAGTGGTTTGAATTATTGGACATCAAGATAGCTTTTACATTTCGGATTGCTACTGAGTGATTGTCTCATAAGTAATGTTATGTTTCTATTTGAATGAAGTGTCGATCATTTTTTTTCTGAGAGCTGCGCTTGTAGAAAAAATAATGTGTGTATTTCGAGCACAAAGTGTCATTGTCGTTCTCCAAAAATTGATCTTTACACAAATAGCTATTAAAGAACTAGAGTAGAAATTCAATTTTTACCTGAAGGATATATAAGAAATTACGGAAACAATTTGATTATTATAGATTCACAAGTTTCATCGTTTACAACTTACTTGAAATGAGGGCCAGAAAAAGTACTTACTAGTACTAGGACTAGTACTCCCTAGGGAGGAAAAGTATGAGTTTCCTCCCTGGTTTGAGGGAGGAAAGTGTGTACTTCCTATAGGGGTAGGAGGAAAAATGGATTATTCATCAATATATGTAAATAATTTACTCATTAATATTAAAACAGAGCTGGTCCGTCAGTCCACATATACAGGGTGTTTCAAAATTCAATACTGATCCCACGAAGGTGATAATCATTGAATAATTAAAAAAATGTGGATATTGAAATTCAGCAAAAAATGGGTTCTTCCCTAATATCTCTAAATCCGCTGTGGGTAATTTTTTTAATTTTGGCCTCTTTCTCAAATTTGACATTTTTTTCGAAAATCCTCAAAAATTTGTTTTTTTTTTGAAAATTTCGAAAGAAGTCAAAGTAAAAAGTTGGCCAGTTTCCAATTTTATACCTTTGCTCCAAATTTGGTCTCTACTATTTTCACTTCGATAGAAAAAAATTGAAAAAATACCGAAGTGAAGCAAAGGTATTAAATTGGAAACTGAGCAACTTTTTCATTCGGCATTTTTCGAAATATCCAATAAAACTTGATTTTTTGAGGATTTTCGAAAAAAATGTCAAATTTGACAGGTTTAGAGTAGCATCGGAGTAGCCCGTGACGAAATAAAAGGGGCTGTTTTTTACTCATTTTTCAAGCACAAACTAACTGCGGTGTCAAATTTTTGTTATAATTGTCACTTATAATATCACAAATTCGAGCACGAATATTTTAAGAAAATTATCCCTTGTCGCTTCGAGACTCGGGATAATTTTCAAAATATTCGTGCCCTCAAAAAAATTTCCGGAAATAATTTAAGCTTGCGTGGTATTCGGTAAGAAAATTTCAAATCATAATATGGAAAAAAATTTCACTGCTTGTCGAGTCCACCATGTTTCGTTAAATAAAAAATATTACCAACATAAGGCCTTTTGCGTAAAAGAGATTTGAAAAAAATTGTTTCAAAATATTACATATATATCTTAAAACACAGACATCTAATTAATTCGTCACCTTCCTATTCACCATTAAGACGAGTGGATGGGTTAGATTTCAAGCAACATTTAAATCTTACTGTTTGTAGATCTTACGTTTTTTGAAATATAAATTGTTAATGCATAATAATTGAACAAATTTGTGTTTTCTGTTTAATAAAACTTTATAGTGAATAATAAATAATAATGTTAATTCTTATAGAAATTTGCATTATTCACAGGTATATCTACAATATATAATGTTTGTAATATATTTACCTTTTCAACTGTCAAAAAATTTCCACTTAAATATCGTGGCGCCACGAAAAAATTTCCGGATTTTTTTTTAGTTTCCATGGTAACTAGTCAAAATTAAGGCATCTTATTGGTTAAAAAGTAGAGGTGTGAAATTTTCAATAAAAAAAAAACTTCCATATGTTGCGAACTTTATGTGTGACACTGTATAGACAAGAAAAGTTTCCGCATTGACGAAAGATGCTGCGTGCTGCTATACGACTTCATCTCGCCTGACACTTTGATCGATTCCTTCAGACCTTTTTCCATTTTTCACCGCCAAGTTCATTTCACTAGTTCGAGAAGTGAGTAATAGAAGGAATTCATTCGCGTTTGCCGATGGGAAGAAAGGAAATTACTCAAGCTCTAATAATGTTTAGTTACTAATAGCGTTTGCAGAATGGTGATGCATTTTGGGGATGTTGAACTCAATTATAGGGGATACTTGATATTCTCCAAGGGAGGGCGACGATTTATTACAATATTTTTCGAAGGAGGAAATAATAAAAACTGGAAAATAATTATTAACTGGAACTTGTTCTTTGGCCTGGTATTGATGAAATATGTGTTTATTTGAACTCAGTATGAATATCAAAAACATTCTGAGAAGGAAAATAATATGAACATCAGACGAAGTGAAAAACTTGGGTCTGATTTTAGATAGCTCATTAAGATTCTCTAGTCACGTCACTAACATTTTAAAAAAAGGATACAGCAGCCTTAAATTGATCTACTCCAACAGGAATGTCCTGAATGTTTCAGTAAAGAAAATGTTTTGTGAAACCTTAGTGCTCTCACATGCAAATCAAGCAGATGTTGGTTATGGGCCAAACTTACTCAGAGTAGACAAAAACAGAATCCAGGGGCTGCAGAACTCATGCGTGAGGATGATATTAGGAGTCAATAGAAGGCAACATATCTCTCACCACTTAATTCACCTCGCCTGGATAAATATGGAAATGCATCGAATTGTACACGCTTGTGTTATTTTCCACAAAATAATACGTCCTATCTATATGTATCATAAAATAACATTCAGGACCGATGTGCACAATCTCATTTTGAGATTCAAAGGTATGATATCTCCGCCTAGATACAAATCCACCAGATATAAAGGTTCATTCACATATTATTGCTACTGGCTCTATAACAAGGTCTTATTCTCTTACAAAGAAATGTCTTATAAAGTAATGAAAATCAATTTGAGGTCTGAACTTTCAAGGAACAAACTACCACATCTTTTGGATTATTTTTCATGATCCTCCAGCTCATACTCCTCTACCACTCAATCGCCATCGAATATCGTAAATAATTTTGTACAGGTGCCTTTTAGTGTTAGTTCTATCTATCATTCTATCAGTATATTACAATAGTTATATAATAGTTATATCTTTAGTATTATTATGCTTATTTATTTGTATGTGTAGCTGCTTCTCTACTATTTATTCTGCTTTATTTTGTTCTATATTAGTTTTGTTATACAATTCATATCTGATCAGTAAGTTTAAACGTACATTACTATCGGTAAATTGCTTACATATTATTCTTTATTACACTAGTATGTATGGTTGGATGGAAGATCAAGAAACGTGCTAGACACCTAGGTCTCTAGTTCATCAATTGAATCCTGCCTCTTGATAGGGGATGTACTTCTTATATTTTCCTATCAATAAAAGCCATTATTATTATTATTATTACGTGAAAATCTCATACATGATAAAAAAATACATAATCACTGATACGCCTACTTACATATCTGTGAAAAATATAACTACAGATAATTTATGAGTTAACTATTATACAGTTTCAAAAAGTTTGCAACATATAGTAAACTTTTTTATTATGCATTTATCAAACATTTTTATCGTTTATAAAAGTTGGTGCTTCACAAAAAAATTGTACTTAAGTTATGAAAATTCTAAATTTCCAAACGGTGTACAGGGGAAAACGAAAAATAGGAATTTTGGTCAATAGAAATCTACCATTATTTTTGATATTATCGAAGAAGTTTCTTTAGAAAAGTTGTTCGTAATCAAAAAAAAACAATAATAAGATTTGAAATCACAGCCGTCTACGCAACAATTTCTTTCCTTATTTTTTATAGTTCTAGTCTAATAAAGAGTGGTAGTATTCAAGAAATAGAAGCTACCCAAACACGAAAACTACGTCACTTTCACTCGACGCGCGTTTCGCTAACGAAGTTAGCATCTCAAGATCTATACGCAAAGCACCAACTTTTATGTGGTGTAAAAAAGTTTCCCATTTGGTGCAAACTTTTTGTAACTCACTGTATATGTACATCAGGGTTTGTATGGGGTCGCGCTGACAATAGCCTTATGGTTAATCCTGCCTCTCATAAGAGACAAATGAAAGGATATCCATAGGTTGTAGGTAGTGTCCACCCACCTCATCGGCTATGTGTGCTTTAATACTATATTACTCAACAAGTGTTGTAAAAGGCATATTACGCACGAATAGAAAAATTACGAACGAAGCCGCGTAGCGTCGAGTTTTTATAATGGCACTCAGGAGGTTATAAGAATCCTGC
The DNA here is from genome assembly GCA_958298965.1 of Chrysolina haemoptera. NCBI lineage: Eukaryota > Metazoa > Arthropoda > Insecta > Coleoptera > Chrysomelidae > Chrysolina > Chrysolina haemoptera. Next base: position 52,420,531 of record OY282585.1, read on the forward strand.
GAATAAGGCAAAAATGTGATATGGAGTAGACCCTCGTAGATTTATGGCAGCTTTATGGAAGTTTTATGGATGTTGTTACAGCAAAACAATTTTATCGTAGCTGTTCTTGTTATGGTCTTCAGAACCTTCACAAAACTGAAACTATTACTTGGGATGCCATGCCTATACAGACACAAATACCTGTTTTGAAGTGAACATGAACTATCCTTTTCTATACAATTTGTGTGTGAGGGGGGGTGACGGGTGTTGAAACGTTATGGACAGTTTGTTTACATTTAGAGTAGGTAGGACTATAATGAAAACAAAGAATGACAACTTGATCCGAATGAAATGAGCGGAAATACACGAAACTACCCGATAGAGTACGGACTTTACAAGTTTAAGACCCTCGCTTGTAAACAAACAAAGTTATGTTGCCTTCAAGACAATGATGGAAAAATCCACTTTATTCTCTTATATTAATTTGAGGAAATAACTCACTGACATGAAAAAATTCAATACGAATTTGACTTCTTTGAATTTCAAATCTTCCAAAAATAATTTAAAGTGTTTTCTGCAGTCCGTACCTGGTTTATCATTGGGAATCATTTTAATTCTGCAAAAGCTTACGAATAATTTTATGTGTCAAACAAAATCGATAACAAATTTTAATCATTAGTCATATTTATGGAATTTGTTCACGGAAGAGTGGGCAATATCATCCCGATGTATTCAAATTCATAACTCAATGCGGAGGGACGAATTTTGATTCGGATTTCGACCCACCAGGGATAGGGATTGCTTTGCGTTCTCGCGTTAAATTGATGAAATTATTTTTGATGGGTATTAATGGTATTGTTAGCAATCCTTTTTGTCGGTACGATAAATAAAATAGAGTTTTTAATGAGATGGATGACGAAATGTTATTGACAGAGACAAAAAATAACATAACATCATTTTGTCTCAGATGAAACTTTATTGCACTATATTTCCTGATGAAGTGGTGAATCAGATTCCCAGTTATATGAGGAAAATTAATTTTGAACACGAATTGAGGAAATTGTAAAAATTTGTTACGTTATTGCAGAAGTTTCGTGAAAAATATATGACATCTTTGTAGAGTCGGTATCATTTTAGATAAATGAATTAAACAGAAAAAGATACGAACGCTAATCGATTCAGAATGGTCAAATCAGTTTATTTGAATTTGAAGTATATCATTAATAACATTCCAAAATTTTATAACAAATAAACATAATATTTATTTAACTTTTTTTTAATCAGCCAAGTTGAAAAAGGTTGGTCCGTTATTTTTTAAAGTTCTGGTTCCTACGAAAAGGAAAATATTGTAATGTTCAGAGAACACCGTGAGAGTCAAGAGGAATTGGCGTTCTGCCTTGGGAAAGACTCTAATCCACCACATAACCTTATTAATTAAGATGTATTTCAAATAAATGGTTTGCAGGACAGCATGACCCCAATAAGTGCATCGAAATCAGGATTGGCCACGGTGTTGTCATTTGAGTAAATAACACAAACTGGTTTTGGGTCGTGTCCGAGTGCACCGTCAGCAAAAGTTTCCCACGTAGTCGCGGCGTTATAAAGCCCAAACAGCATTCCAGGGAACCAAAACAATCCTTCCCTGGAAAAACGAAAATTATTTTTTCCTTACTTGATTCCTCCAATTTCATTTATCAACGTGCACATTTGAGATAGATTGACGGCAAGACGAATTGTAATTCCTGAGATGATGATACAATATTACCAAATTCAGAGCTCTAAAAACTACGCAAAGCTCTCTTGACGTGCTGTTTCACGAGCACCATCGAAGACTTTCGGGCTGAGTAGAATGGTTCGACTCTCAATGATCCAATGCCGCTTTTTTTCGAAGCCCCGATATATCCGGCGAGGGCGCTGGTGTCATTAACCCACGTCCGTGGGGTGAGTGATTACTGGGTCCGAGAGTGATGTGCCCTGAGCAGACGGAGTGGCCCAAGAATGACCTTATGCATTGGTCCAGCTAAGATTTCTGCCACAACACGGCAAGCCGGTATAATTTTCAGATTATGGAGCAGCGTGTCCATCATTCCACCAAGGACTCCTATGGCCAGAACCATCATTTTAACACAATGGTTCGGATAGAGCCTACGAAGAGTGAATCGTCCTACTCTATTGATCAATGAGGACTACATCAGGCTTATTTGCTTGTATTTACTTGAGGTTGGGGAATGAATAGTTACAATAACTTTGGCACTCCGCATTCTTCACAATGAGCTCAATATTACCCAGAGCATGAGGCAACACCGGTGTCTCGTCTTTACCGAAATAGTGTTGTAGATGGTGGTACAACCTTTATAGCGCCGCATTATGCCTGTGTATATAAGCTCGGACCACATAAGCTTGACACGCAGTGTTGAGGACACCGTTTTGGCAGGCAGAGAAGGGGATCTGAACTTCTGATAACTTTACAGGCTCCATCCACTACTTGCGCCTCTCCTGTTATCCCACCCGACGCATCAACTAAGCACGTGGTAATGCGACACACCGCACACAGTGCACGTCTAAGTTCCTTCCTCGATTGAGTCGAGGAGAAATTGTAATACTCTCTCAACATATAGCAATAAATTCTTTACGCTCTCATGGAACCACCATACCCAAGATTACTTTCCGATACTGTATATATTATACTATCGTGCCCAGAACATTTGTAGATAAAGCTTCTTTCAGTCCAGCTCTGGCTACAACTGAAACAGTTTTCATGTTATTTATCCGGGTTTGACTAATTTTGTCATTCAAAATATTAGTGTATGAAACAATTAATTTGTTGTTGAACGGAACAGATGGTTTTGTACTATAATTCGATAATATGTTCTTTCAGTTAATGGAACTGAATGATTTGTTCAAATATATACCCGCTAGCCATTTATAGTATTCCATTTCATATACCTATCATTTCCGAATTTCACTGTGACTGACACAGTAGTAAAAATACAAAACGAGTTAGTTGAGCCGCTTCAACTTCAAATATCTTTTGTACTGGAGATATATCAGACGAGAAGAGAATTCATGAAGAACTGAAAAGAGGAATTCACCCAATTTTTCTGTACAAAAAAAATACTTTTGTTTTCCTAAAGTACTAAATGCTCACCAAAATGGTTTGTGTATTATTTTTTTGTATTCAGTACTATTAAATAGGTGGGGTGGTGTGATGATTCAGACGGGGAACAGGTGGCCTGAGAGCTGTCTATGTTGACCTACCGTATAAGCCCTGTACTGATGAGGAGGCAACAAAAGTCAACAAGATTTCCTACCATAGAGTCGATGATATTCTCCTACAGCATAAATGATATGACTTGGTGGAAGTAAATTCCAAATTGTTGGGAATTCGAATAACATCCCAAGCTGAGTTTTCACCCAATTCCAATGTAAAGTGAGTAAAGTCCTAAAAGTTTCGTAGTTTCATAGTTTCCTAGTTTCATTCCTTTTGATTTTATGCCTGAAATTCAGGTAAATTATAACGAAGGCAATATATATTTGTTTCAGATGCATTGGGGCTTGAAATATGGTAGCCCCATTCTTATCATGCCACAGAATGGTAGTATCATCGGCAAATACAGTGAAACTAACTGATATATTCAAATTAGCAATGTATAATAATATTGTGAAAGCACTAGACCAATTACTGAACCTTGGGGTACACTACAGTGAATGGATCTATGTACTGAATGATGCTGTTTACAATCAACTTGATTAAAGTATGTTAAAGTATGTTAGAAAAAAAAATGTTTACCAAAAAATCAGGGGAGAAACCAAAAAAAAATTTATTCAAAAATTTTTAATTTTTTTTGCTGTTATTTCGGAAAGTATGAGATTTCTCAAGAAACAATTTCAACAAGGTGAAAGATAATTCAATTCTCCACCAGAAATATGCTTGGTAATTTCTCACAAAATGCGCTCGTTTTCTCAGAAAACCTGATTGAATTCCGATATCAAATTTCAGACTCGCTTCAATCCGCCACTGCCATTTCCGGCAGTGCCGCAAATTGGATTTGTCATAAATTTGCTAAAAATTATAGTAGAAGTAGAAGAAAAAGTGTTTATCGTTCCTGAAGACTTCTACTTCCTCATGCAAATATAATATGTGAGTATCTGAGTACCCAAAATGTGTTTTATCCCACACACATAACCCTTCTACGATATTTATGGAGGATCCAAAAAGTCATGGATATTTTAGTTGATATGGAATAATTAAACTGAAGCAGGACCGTGTGCAATGATTTTAGACTAGTGAGACAAGTCTCACTTATACATGCCAAAGAAAGAACTGGGTTTTACACCTGCCTCAGTTTTAAACTCACCCATAATCTCGGCAATTTCTTCAGTAAATATGGAAATTAATCGCTCATACACATACTACATGAAAAATGAAGTATGTGATTTCAAGCTTGAGGTTTGCGCTTCACAATAGTGTTATTAAACATAATGAAAGATATGAATAAGCGATTATTTTCAACATTTACTGAAGAGAATGCCGGTTTTATGGGTTACTTGAAAATGAAGTAAAACAAAGTTTTTTTTGGCATGTATATGTGAGATCTGTCACACTACTCTAAAATTGTTGCAAACATCTCCGTAAAGTGCGACAAAACACATTTTAGGTATACAAATACTCGCATATTATATTTGCATGGGAAGGTAGGAAGGAGTCTTCATAAACGATATGAACTTTTTCTTTTCCTTCTCCGATCATTTCGAGCAGAGTTATGACCAATCAAATAGACGGCAGCGGCGGGTAAGGGTGAACCTGAAATTTGAAGTCGGCGTTCAATCACGTTTTGTGAGAAAACGAGCTAATTTCATGAAAAATTACTAAGTATCGTTTTTGAGGGGAATTGAATTGTCTTTCACCTTGTTGTATTTATTCCTTTTTAAACGAAAAAAAAAATGATCTACCCCTGGAATTTCGGTGAACATTTTTTTTTTTCGTGATTATCATGGTTCCAACAACTAGCATACTAAGTTTGGTGGTGCTACCATCGATCCTCGTGTCAAAACACAATCGTTCTGGATTATTAGTCAATTACTTCGACGATATGACTGAATAAATTTAAAAAAGAAAATGTATTGGTACTTTCAGTATATTTTCTCGTGATTTCATTTATTCTCTATTCCCTCCCTTGTCCTAATTGGTAATATTAAGAAAATAACAAACACTGTCTTATAAAATCTTGATATTTGTAACCGATCGACTCCAAATCAATCAACAAACTAGTTTTGTTGTATTCTCTCCCAATGAAATGTCATCTAGTGAGGTCACAGATCAGTTGCCAGTTGAACTGCAATCTCCCTCGGCCGACCAAAAGTAATAGCAATTCGATTTTGTCGAACAAACGATACAATCGCACGGATTTCATCAAAGCTTTTTCAACATCGAATATGATTAACTGCCGCCACTGATTCAAATTGTTTGTAGGCCGACCAAATTGCAATTTTATGTATTCCCGTTCAAAATGTAATTTTCCGAATCAATAGCTCTCGAATGGAATTTGACGCGATACCATCGAAAAAACCTATCCATTTTAACTGGTGAATACAATTTTGAGTGTTGTGTAATATTTAATTTACTTTTTTAATAGAATTTTATTTAATAGCCCCCGTGTCAACGCTCTCGTTGCGCACTGAAAAGCGTAGCGACCTGTAAGTGACGGGATTTACAGGATTAGCAGCGGCGAGGCTGCTTGCGGAAGCTTTCAGTGATTTTTGAAAAAATTCCAACTATGGAATCAATTTCGGATATTGCTTTATCCGAAATAAATATTTTGTGGGATATTTGGCAACAAATTTATAATGATTTTTATATCATATAGGAATGTAGGCTTTCACGGCTGGGGTCAATGTTAGGATGTTACTATCCGAATTGGGAAAATACTAAAGAAGGAGAAAATCAACATCGTCTTCAAACCAACCAATAAAATATCGGAGTATCTGAGATCAGCAAAAGACAGCAGAGATCCACTCAAATCAGCGGGAGTTTACAGGATTCCATGTAACTGTGGTAAAGTTATATCGGTCAGACGAAAAGGAGCATTGGTACCTGCCTACAAGCGGAGTTGTCGATTGGGACAGACCGAGAAGTCCGCAATCGCTGAACATGCATTGTCCGACGGAGAAAACCATTCGAAAACACCGAGAAACTAGCAACGTCGAATCATTACTCAACAAGAATGTATTTGGAAGCGATAGAAATACACAAGCATCAAGAGAAATTCAACAGAAAAGAAGAGAGAACATATCTTCCGAAGATCTGGCACACTGCTTTGAAAGGCGCCAAAACGAAGCCATGTCAACCGAATCGCGCGGAAAGTACGCGCGAACCCACCATCACAGAAAGTGCGCGCAAAATCAGCACTATAAATGACATGCCAGAGACGAGAGCTTCAGTTTCAGTTGATACGTCAAGAAGAGTACTTTGACCACGCCACTGAAGATGACTGCCGCAGCTGCAGTTGAAACGTTTGGAGATTTAAACCAAAAAAGACCACGGCGAAACCCGGAAACCAGCCAAAACAACGCTTTTATATCAGGTAGAGGAAAGTTGGGTAAGTGTTCTAGATCTCATAATTTTTTTAACGAAGCAATGCTGGCGACTACTTTTTGGCTCCAGTTTCAATTACAAATAGGCTTTTGATTGTTACAATTTTTTATGCAAAGTGGAGAAGTAACATAGGAAATATTATACACCCGAGAGGATAGCTCAAACGGTAGAGCGCGTCGATATCTCGAGCCAAACAACGCTATGCGGAATTATGGTTTGGATGAAGACTTACGGACGACCTTCTTTCGAGATCTATTCTCCTCGGATAGTGCTAGGAATCGCACGTTAAAAGGTAAGACCTCGTTGATCCTTAGCTCGCACAAGTTTCGACTTTTGAGGGCTGTCGTTCGTAGGGGGACGACAGCAGGTTAACGGAAAAAACAATTTTAAAAACAAAGCAATTACAAATCTGAATCCCTGTTCCTACTTTCAGAAAAAAAGGCTTTTCTTTGCCCGATAGGGTCCTCCCTATCCCTAGTTGTCTCAAATATTCACATCACAATGATTTGAGAACCATATTATCCAACAAGCTGAAAATAAACCTAATAAATGGTTGAGAAGTTGATAATTTCTTTACGATATGGAACGAGACCAAGAGCTTCGACAATTTTTTTCCAATATTAATGACGTAAAGGGTTGATATGTATAGATCATATTCACTGTTCACCGGAGAATATTTGGTATTCAACTCCAACCTCAAATTGAACGAAGGAAAGCACAAAATCTTGGAATATGTATGAAGACAAGCCACTTACTTCAAAATAACCAAGGAAGAACAACCGGGGCTGATAGTTCACCTCCATTCGTCAAAGAATCTCCGAAACACCTACCATAGCATCAGTACCAAATGAAGGATCATTTTATGTTCACTTTAAATGAACATTTGCAATTGGATTCCTCTGAAAGGAACGATGCACCACTATCTACCAGATATACTTCAATGTCCATCATGATATTAGCCAGTGGTTATTTTCTGTCAGATGTTCACTCCATATTTTTCTTTTATGTGGTCAATTTAGCCCGACAAAACCCTTCTTGATGATTCCCGACTACAAATATTCTTGACAAGTGTCACACTTGAAAATGAAGTTGAAGTTTCTGTTCTTAGAGGAAGAAATAAATAAATGTTGAAAAGGGAAAAATTCTTCATGAAAATATAAAAATGAAAACTACGATTTTTTTTTGTAATATCTAACAGAAAACAACTACTTTTCCGGCAAAAGCCACGCTGGACATTGAACTACATCTGATAGATAGTGTGAAAAGACTAACTGAAAAGAAAAGAAAAAACCTTCGCATTCTCAATCGAATAGTTGATTCTTTTTATTTGCTCTAGTTTCTACTGAAAATTCATCAAATAAATTAGATAGGGAGAATGTTATTTATAAATATCACTCACAGAAATCGTTCATTTCATAGAAGCAAGGTTCGCTTCTCATGCATTTAATCCCTAATATTTTGGTCGACGAAAATCTATTTCGCTTTGCCAAGCTCATCAGGAAGAATTAGAAAGCAGGCTGAAGCACACTAGGTAAAAAACGATTAAAATTTCCACAAAATTTTGTGTCATAACTATGGATTTCCATCAAGTAACGGCCACGTCAATCCAAAATTGTTCTGAAGCAATAACACATGAGGGATGGAAATGATATAAATATTTTTTCTGCGGTAACAAGTTATTTTTTGACATAAACCTGTCAGGGGCATTGCATTTTGATTTTTGTACGAAAATATTTTTCATTTTTCAATTTTCATGGAGAATGTTCTCCCAAGAGGTTATCATGAAGATGGAAAATAGCGACTAAAGTTTGCCTTTCAGCCGCAGATGATTCCACAACAGATTTTATGAATATCCTATTCATATTTTCTAACAAAAATCAAATGAATAAATGTTGTATAGAATTGCGTTGACAAAAGGTTGCTACATGCATGTGGCTGAATAGAAGCGATATACGAACAGAAACATACCACAACTCCATCACTTGCATTATCACCGTACACGTTTCATATCGGATCCAATTATCGACACCGGTCATCAAACTCAACAAGGATTGATGTCATTAGCAATTTACTGAAAAACTTCATGTCAATAACATTCTAGTGAATTGTTATTCCGAATCAGTGTTTGCAGAAATCAATTCGAGTGACAGCAATGAAACGTCGGTTATCAGGAGTTCGTATTACATTCAGAAGTGGGATGACTCGAATCAGGTCGAGTACCATCGTTGTCAATCGTGAGTGATATAACGGTTTCAATTGCGTTCAATATTGTTTTTTGGTCGAGTGATAACGGTATTCTGTACAAGACAGTTCATGATGTGTAGGTTTATATCGGGTGATTATTATCGATGATAAAAAAAAATTGGGGGTTCTGTATTATAGTTCAATTTACATTTTTTGGCATATTGATTTGCTTTGCCGCACTACTTCCGGTTTGACCGGAAATGAACCCAACTTTCGCTTCTTGCAATTTTTCAGAGAACTGGTGGAAATAAATGGAAGTGTGTGGTTTCAAATTATTTGTCAGGAATGATTTTTCACAAAATGCCGACGAGCCAGACTCTTTCCATTTGAAAAAAAGTTAACTGGAAAAATTTATATTTGCGACTTTTACCTAATAATTCTCAAGAGAAAATAATACCTTTCATGAAACGAGTATCGGTTTCAAGCGTTCAGTTTTAGGTTTTTGCGAAAATGATGTTGGTACAAATGATTTAGTTTGTTTGTGAGAATGCGGGAATCTTACTGATTTTTGTTTCGATGATTCTGAAGAAAAAACTTTTTTATGGTTTGACAAATGAAAAAAATTTGGCAAATTCCCGAATTCTTAAGGAGATTATAGACTCAAAAGAAGAAAAAAAAATTGTATAAAATCATTAGTTTTGACGCAAAACCGATTTTACGATTAGAAGCTATCTACCTTATTGGCGCTCCCAGCTACGTATTTTTTTTACAGGCAAGTTCTTCGTTACCTCCAATATTACTCTTGAAAAGTATATCCGCATACACCTAAGATGTAAAATGACTGTGAAAGCATAAGCTTCAAAGTCTCATTTTTCCCATGTTACTTGATAAAAAATCAAGCGATTTACATGATCCATGGCATTCTAGATCAAAGTAAAAAAATTGGAATAAAAATTACTTAATTTTGCCAAATATTGACAAACGAGGTGTTGTTCGATCTAGAACGTCATCGAAAATTCTTACCTCAGTACGGCTGAAGAATCAAAAATAACAAGAGGCGGTTAACTCCACACGCTAAAAGGGACATGTTGAAATAAATTGGTGAGCAATTAAATACATTCACCCATCACCTCACTTTACCCATTAAATTAGGTGGTCGACCTCCACTGCTTTGGAAGGCGGCTGGGCTCTGCTGTCTCGGTTTTATCCTTCATTTTCGAAGCCCTCTGGATGCCTCTGTGCTACCTGACATATGCTTTGATGGTCATGTCGGTCTCCACAAGGCCACTTGCTCTGTGCGAACCACAATGTTGCGCGGATTGGCCCCTCTGTAGATGGCGCGGTGAATTTCTGAACCGAGCAAAGTATTTGACTGGGCTGATGTATGTGACATCCAAAAGCTTTAATAAGCCAAGAGGTGACGCGAGCCGATAGATTACAGGGCTGGGTATTTCCTCAGGGGCAGATATCAAATTCATTTCAAAGGAAAGAAATGTATGTACTTATACTGGAGATATAAAATGAAAAGGAAAATATTTCTTTTGCCTTTTCAACAAATCTGGCGAATTAATAATTTGGTTACCTATTTGTACACACTTTTTCTGGATTAGATGGAGAAGAAGAAAGTGTTGTTTCATCAAGACAATGCACCAGCTCACACATCCAGTATTGCAAGGGCCAAAATTAATGAATTAAAGTTTGAATTGCTACCTCATGCCCCCTATTCGCCAGATTTAGCACTCTCGGATTATTTTCTGTTCCCAGACTTGAAAAAATGGCTCGGTGGTCAAAGATTTTGCAACAATGAATAGGTTAAATCGGCAGTGAATGGCTATTTTGAGGACCTTGACGAATCTTATTATACAGAGTGGGCCATTGAAAACGAAACAGCGGCTCTGTAGGTCGACAGAACCGAGTTATATACAAACGCTCGGACACGTCAACAACATTTTCGAGGGGGACATCGTTCACGATGAAATTCACCCGAAATACATTCCATCCCTCGGAGCTGTGACCGCCACCCCTAAATTTTTAAATGGCAACATATGGCAACTGATACCTCATTTAAAAGGTATTTTCCTTCTTAATATCAAACAACAAAAATAAATTAATTCTATCGATTCGTTTCCGAGATATAGGAACTTGAAGTTGGAAAATCACTTTTTTTTCACTCAATCAATAAAAATAAGATCTAACAATGCAACTGTTTAAAGATAATTATCATTGTCAAGGAATTAAATGATCTAACTGTTTACCAACAAATAACATGCAATTCCATTTCATATTCTTATTTCATCTTCAATTACTTGATCGAAAAAATGTTAAAGTTCTTGAGAATCCATAAAAAGACGTTTTCTCGAATTCGACTCCAATGCGCGTACAACAAAAACATGTATGCGATAATTTTTTTCGCCAAATCGCAATTTTGGACGTCTGGCAATGTCAAACTGATCGTTGATTGAACGACATTAGAGTGAATTGCAGCTGCTGAATATTTCCTCAATAATGGTGTATACGATCGCGGAAAGAGTTGAAATAATAACAATTTTTTTCAAGAATGATGAGTGCGGTAACCGTACAGCTAATTTGTTCAATGAAACGCATCCAGATAAACTTATTGCTAGAAAATACGTTCTAGAATTAGTGCAAAAGTTTCGTCAAACTGGATCAGTAGCCAACAAGAAACGAGACCCAGAACGTGAATTTCCTGTGAGAAATGAACCTGTTGAAGTTGCACTTTTAGGACAAGTTCATGCAGACTCAACATTGAGCACAAAGAAATTGGCAAGTGTTACCAATATCCGCCGAATCCTGAAACATCATAAACTTCACCCCTACAAAATACATTTGGTACACCAATTGAATGAAGATGATTTTGATAGGCGACAGGAATTTTGTGAAATTATGACTACGAAAATAGATGCTGATGAGAATTTTCTTTTCAACATCTGCTTTTCTGATGAGTCTACATTCCTTTTGAATTCGACTGTGAATCGTCATAATTGTCGTTATTGGTCAGATGCCAATCCACATGTTTTCCACGAAGTCCATACTCAAACTCCCGAAAAACTCAATGTCTGGGCCGGTATTTTTGGGGACCGTTTGATTGGACCAGTATTTCTCGACGGTAACCTGACAGGAGAAACTTATTTGGAATTATTGAATGAATTTGTTTATCCACAATTAGTAGACATCATTGAAAATGACAATCGTTGCCATGAAGACCACTTGAAATTTCAACAAGACGGGGCACCTCCACATTATGCACAGCCTGTTAGGGCGTTTTTGGATAGAATGTTTCCTGGAAGTTGGATTGGAAGAAGAGGCGCTATAGAGTGGCCAGCCAGATCTCCAGATTTAACCCCACTCGACTTTTTCCTGTGGGGTCACTTGAAAAACAAAATCTATGCAACCGAACCAGAATCTCTGGAAGAATTACGACGTAGAATTATTGAAGAATGCCGTCGAATAACGCCGGAAATGCTACGAAATGTGAGGTCTCATTTTGAGCAGAACTTGTACTATTGTATGGAAATGGGTGGTAGACAGTTTGAACATTTAATTCATTGACAATAATAATTATTGCGACAGTTGCTTTATCAGATATTGTTTTTATGGATTGAGTGAATTAAAAGTGATTTCCCAACTTCAAGTTCCTATATCTCGAAAACGAATCGATGGAATTGATTTATTTTTGTTGTTTGATATTAAGAAGGAAAATACCTTTCAAATTAGGTATCACTTGCCATATGTTGCCATTTAAAAATTTAGGGATGGCAGTCACAGCTTCGAGGGATGGAATGCATTTCGGGTGAATTTCATCGCGAACGATGTCCCCCTCGAAAATGTGGTTGACGTGTCCGAGCGTTTTTATATAACTCGGTTCTGTCGACCTACAGAGCCGTTGTTTCGTTTTCAATGGCCCACTCTGTATAAAGGGTATCGAACTCATTAAACATCGCTGGGAAAAGTGTGTGGAGCTAAAAGGGGATTACGTTGAAAAATAAATATACTTTTTTCCAAAAATTTTTGTGTTTTCTTCGTTGGGCCAGGTACTTCTGGGACCACCCTCGTATAATTGCTAGGTAATATCCTGATTTCGGTATGTAGTTTTCCATGCCACCGATAAATAAGAACAAATCGACAAGTGGGAGTTACTTCTCTGTAGTGGGAAATGATAACCGCGCCGAGAAAGTACTTGCTACTCTAATCTTCAGTATCTATTATTGTTTGAATCATGTAGTGGTAATATTTAATAAATATAATGTTGAAAAAAATTGTTTGTGTTTGTGATTGGCGCCTATTTGACCACAACGCTGTGTATAATATAGTCATCTTTCGGTATTCACAACGGATTATTTTTCTCAGTGTACGCTTCCCAAATCAGTGGCCACCCACTAAACATGCTTGCCCCCGTTAACGGACACTGAAGTAAAAAAAACCATTTAACGAAATATGAAAAAATCTGCAGCAAAACAAATCGCAAGCCCTCATCCCCGCAATCAATCACACATTGTCACTCAATAACTACCTATAATTCAAAATTCAGCGCCGATTAATCGATCTATTTGTTCCCGGCAGCATCTGCGGCAAAATAAGAGATCGAGGACGCTGAAAGGAGCCATCAATTAATCACAGGCGTCAATGTGTCATCCGCTATATATTATTATTTCCTGGTCTTTTTCTTTCCATGATGCATTGCCGTTTCCGCGCCCGAGCAAAACGTGAGATCGACGACACGAAAAGCGATTTATTTTTATCAAGAGCCTGTGAATCGTAGTCATATTTATTGGTTATGCTGGGAGTTTTCTCGGGAACTGATGGGGAGCAATCGAGAGTGGGAAGTTATGGAAACGAACTGATTATTCGAGGAGAAAAAACATCGTGGGAGATTCGGGAAATTCAGAGAGATAATGTAATGTTGCTTTTTAGGCCGAATCAATGGTGAAATGATTTGATTTAATATTAATTTACTTTATCCAACACATGACAGTTATTACTGACATTATTAATGTCATTTTGGACAAGTAATCTATCAAATAACACACTAGTGAGTTATAATCCATTAGTCACTAGGGAGTTATGAAGTGTAACTCACTAGTGTGTTATTTGATAGATTACTTGTCCAAAATGACATTAATGACAGTCATAACTGTCATGTATTGGATAAAACAGTGTATGCCACTCGTGTGTTATGTTGCCTAAATCACTTGAGAATTTATACCACTCGGCCTGACGGCCTCGTGATATAAATCTTTCTCGCGTGACTTATTTTCAACATAACACACTAGTACCATAAAAACTATTTTTCAACAAATGTCAAAAAAGTCCAACATACGATTTCATTACAAACGGAAAAGCGTGAAAAAAATGCACGGTTGCTTCTAGGCGACAGAAAATTGTATGCGACAACAATGACTTCATTTACAGTAAAGTACACGAAATAAACGCTCAGACCATTACAACTAAGTTTGAACACAGCCTTTTTATCATTTGAACTTCCCGCCGTTAAAGTACCAATCACAGAACGCTAATTTCGTCCGGTGAGAGGGAGGGTTTTCGTAGCCGATTAAGCGCGACGGGATCACCCAAGTTATTCTTATGTATTTTCACCCGCTGAATCCGAATTTCGAGGGTGATAAGCCGTGAAAGCATCCGGAATATTTTTGTGGGCGATTTTCCGAGGGAAATCGAAAAATCCATTTTTTCCAAAAACAAATGATGTCGTTATATTCTGCATAAAATTTTCTACAAAAAAGGTATCCACAAAGTTTTCTTGAAAATGCACCGTTTTCCAGTAAAGCGTGCTCGAAATTCGAAAAAAATGCGATTTTCTTAATTTTCAGTGCTCTCTCATTCAGTCACATAATGATATTTTCAGGATCACCTTTTCCCAAATTATTCATATATGTCTCGACTATAACAGAAGAGACATTTTTGAAAAAGTCATTCGTGTGGATTTTCCGGCACTGAATTTCCCGATACTTTTACCTTGCATGGAACCAGCATTTTTTAAACAGTTTTCGAGATATTTGGAGTTGAATATATGCGTGCTATTTTTTAAAGGAATGTGAAGGTAACTATTTATAACAGTATAACGAACATATTGCATACCTTGCAATGCGTATAAATTCAAATATTTCGAAAATTGTTGGCATTCACGAGGGATTTTGTTACACAAATTTCCCGATATTTAAAACTTACATAGCCACTAACAAAATTATCACTAATGATTATCCGTATCACATACGCATCCACTTATTCAACTTCAAATATCTCGAAAACCGTTGATATTTGTGAAACGAAACGTATTCCTTTTTTGTATAGGAAATATTCGGGATTGAGAAAAAGAAGACGAAATCGATATTAATCCAGTGGTGTGAAAGTTGGGGAGGGGCGAATGGGGGTACGCACCTGCCGTACGCCCCTGTTTAGAGTTACAAACACATGATTTGCCTTGAAATATGAAACTGAATGCTGTTAAGTGACATACCAAATTTCATTACAAAAAGTTATGCCGTTATGGAGTTATTCTGGAAAATATATTTTTTTGTGTCACTTCCAACACCCTGTAACTCGGTTAATTATCACTTTAGGGTATATGTTTATTGGAACTTTCAGCCTTAAAATGAAGTGAGGAGTCTACCCTCGGAGTTTGTCTCCTTCATTCTGGGACACCCTGTAAATACAGTGAGGACGTAAATAGTCCCCCCCCCTATTAACTTTTGAACGGAACAAGTTATCGAGGTCGGGAGAAATTTGGGTAAAAAGGTACAACTTTTACTACTTTTTGGCATAAAAATGATAGTGGTCACGTGACCTAGTGTCAAGAGGGCACATCAACTTTTTTTTTTTCAAATGTAAGGGGGGGTTCATGTGGCACCTGGTTTTGAAGGCTTCGCGTCGGGAGACAGCACAACTTCAAGATAAAATCTTATACTTTTTTCCCTTGTAGAATAAATAACTATTTCTATTCCCCTACAATTTTGTTTCAATTGTTGTCATAGAATTGTTTGTTTGTGTACAAAACATGAAAAGAGCTACTTATATTTGTTTTCTATTTATTTTTTTATGTAGATTGTTGTTAAAAAAAATAAATAGGGAACACAAATGAGCGGTTTTTTCCATGTTTTGTATTTCAATAAAGATAGGCGTTTCGAACCCACACAAAAAAAATCCTATGTTATCATTTAAAAGAAATGAATTAATTGATCTTGAAAAATGAAGAAAAACAAAAATTGGGAAAATAGTTACGTCTTCATGCAAATCATAGTGTAAAAATTTTCACATTGAATATTCTTCACTCACATGCCATTGTTTCATCTTCCATAGCGCACTTTTACGAAAAAGTTCATCATATAAAGGTAATTTTGTACCGAATCGTAAAAAAATGGTACTTTCTTTATGAACTCAAAAAATTGGATTCGCTTCCGGAAGATTTGGTCTGATACTTGCCAGTACATTTGTGATATCAAATAGATGTACCAAATTTCTTCTGGGTCATCCGGTATAGTGAATGATTACCAAAATTTGGAAAACCGAATATGTATTCGGAATTAACCTATAATAATAACCTATAATATAATTGTTATTTTAGCGAAAAATACACATGCCCAGCACGGTTATAAAAGAGTAATAAGAAAATATACAACGTAAAAACATCAAACCGACCAATTCAAATATTATTTCACGGCCATTCAGGTGAATAAAAAACACCCCCCAACTCTTACAGGAGTCGTCACTCTCATTTTATAGATTTGAAAGTTCACACAAAATTTTGGTAGTCCAGACAAATTAGGAGAGAAAAAAATATGCGGCCGTCAGAGAATAATATGATTGATGATTAATGATTTTTTTGAGTGGTAATATTCAAATGGATGTCCACAAATTCAGATTTTTCAGGACTGAAATTTTCTCAGGACGAAAACGTATCTTCAGTAAGTTGGCGGTCATCACGAGTCTGAAAGAATTTTGAGCCTAATTTGTCCCCTAGTATGTTTTATCGTATAAATGGGTTATTCCATCGCGAGTGGCAAGCAGTGTATATCATTTAGGCCAACCCCATTCATTTGGTAGGTGCAGTTTGACCATTTTCATCTGTCCTGAGAGTTTCATCATTCTACCTCAATTATTACGCAATATACGGGGGTGTTTCCATGAAAAGTGAGACACACTGTATATTTTGCTGGTTCAAATACAAGTTTTCACCGATAGAATTGATGTGAAGGAATCAGTGTTGACAGTTAAAGTTTACTTCATAAAGAGTGTCTCAAAAAAGCGCAGCGACTTAGAAGTTCATTTTTTGAATAGGACACCCTGTATAGCATTGCATGATCGGTTAGGGATGATCACAAGAAATCCAACAATACCAAATTTGACGCTGTTATGTCCAAAGACTACCGAGATATCTCATATTATTTAATTGCGACTGCCTAAGTGTTAACACTTAGGCCAAACGTGGCGTTATCGTCGAATTGCCTAATTCTCCAACAGTATATATTTTATAAAGGTATAAAAATTTACATACATTTTAATATCGAGAATCCAGTTGGCGCGGTGTCGCCGTCGGTGGCAGCACGGCACACTAACAAAACCTTCGATAACAAGCCTTTATTAAATTTTTATAACGAAGCTTCGTTATGCGCGCAGTGTATGAATCGAGAAAAATAATCAGTGAATATTTTTTAGAGCAAAGATGATGGAAAGGCAGAATTCGATTGAAATTTATTATTGAATCGCGGCCTTTAGAAATCTGCAGACAATTCGGTCTCAGTCGATTCGTTGTCGGCATTGTTGAAAGTATTTTTTGTCGTGAATTCTCCGTGAAAAGTAATGTTTGAAGGTGAAATAAATGTTATCTCCAATACAGAGGTTTCAATTCAGATATTCCATATACAGAAAAATGGTCAAAAAAGACATTTCCAAATTATATATGAGGTCAGATAAAATAATTGAAATAGACTCGATTTTTAAGAAGATTTACATAAATATAAGGAAAGGCGCCCAATGAATTTTGTTTGTATACAAAAGAAAACCTCAGAAGATGTTTCATTCATCTACATTGGCGTTTGACAACTTTGGTTAAAGTGACATTTGACATATTATAAAACTGTCCAATCTGCTATTTCCAAGTATAACCACAGAATGATTATTCGTCTTCTGACTATAGGGCGAGGCCATAGCCCTGCTCAATAATACTTTGAGCACTATAATGATCATTACATATGAGAATTCATCTGATTACATCACCAAATATATGAAAATAATGTTCAAATTTAAAATGTATAGTGAGTTTAAACTACAGATACATTCAAGTCATTCATAATGGAAAGTAGTAAGCAAGCTGAGCCATACCATCCTTGATAATGCAACAGCAAATTATCCTAACACCGCACCGCTATTTTTAACACCTCGACACGTGTCACTATCACCAAGTGATCATCTTCAAGAAGGAAAGTTAAACTAATTCTTGATACAAAGTTGCCCTTATTCGTACTAATTATCAATTTCCAACTTATCCTTCGTATAAAAAGTTTAGAAACAGCTATCGACACATTTTCAATAATTTGAGCTCAATATTCACTATCTATCTATCATCGGAGAAGATATTGGGAAAACCAGTCATGATTTCAAAAATATTGTAATGAATGCCTCCATTTCTGATCGACACCTCCCACCCAACTTTTTCACTAAAGCAGTGAACTCTGAAGAGTAAGCTTTTTCATGACTAGATGCTCCCGTCTTATCGCCTTCATCGAATCCAAAGTGAAAAAGTACACCGTATAAAGTAATTCCTCTCCGAAAATCGGCAGCACGAAAAAAACAATAAATCCCGTAGTGACAAATTTGGTGTTTCCACCCTTTCACATGGAAAAACGTCCTCTGATTTTGCGGACGCGCGAGAGTTCACTTCCAGGATTCTTTCGGCTGAATAAACCTGAATAAAACAGGCGGAAAAATAGGTAAGTGGTAATGGAGGTGCTATGTTTGGCATTCACGAAAAGTCGTAAGGGTTGCAAAGAGCAATATAAATAAGTTATTCCCCTAGGAGACACGCTCTCCAGTGGCGTAACAAAAAAGAGATTCGGTGCTTCCATCCTTTCAGGACAAACTCATCTTCGATTCATAAATTCATACGCTGTGGTTGTGCTTGCCGTTAATATGTTTTGAATAACTAATATTTTCGAATCGATGCCAATCTATAAACAGTTTCTTATATTATGATCCGTCGGATATTAATCAATTCTTTTCATGGCCTGGTTTCTCAACAACAAGCAACTAGCAGCGCTCTACCCATAGAAATTATAATATATATACTTACTCTAGAATGCCAATCCCCTTTTCGTGGGACACTGAAAAGTGTTGTAAAATTCCAAATGTTTTCATCAATGCGCATGCCCATAACCGGTCTCCTAGCTCTGCAGCGTTGACAAATTTCAGAAAATTTTATCTTTGTAGTCGAGATTCTGTCGAAAATAATCTAACATTACTGTGAAGCCTACACAAATTACCGTTGACTTGTTGGGATCGTGCAACAGTGTTATCAGTTTTTAATTGTTGCAGAGGAAGGAAGGTAGTTTGCCAGAGCCGGTTTGGGTTAGTTTGGTGGTTTAGGCGATTTGTGTTCATTGTGAAATTAACCATTAACGTTATTGTGTTTATTTAGATGTGCTTTTCTTATTACTGTTGTTTACTTCAATTATTCATCGGTAGTGTGTATGTTATTGGTTTTCAGGTTTTTCTGTAGTGAAATTTTAATTTTGACAATGTTGACGTGCTTGGTTCTATGGTGTGGAAATAAAGAAAATATTTATTCCTGGAATCCATTATTTTTAGTAAGTACCTACTTGAATATGAATTGTTGATGGCAAATCTAATAAATAACATAAATAGAGCAGAAATAACTCCCATCTTTGATAAAACTGAGAATATTAATCCTTTCTTTTCGTTTGGCTTATATAAATCATGTTAAGCTTGACGAGAGCAAAAGGCATGACATGACATGGTGATCCAACAACTTCATTCACAAACTAGCTCACTCCTCTGGAATATCGCAGAAAGGTTGGCGATCTGTCTGTGTTTTATAGATATTTCCATGAACGATCCCAAGTAGCACACATATATTGGTACAATATTGGTCCAATATTACGAAAATATTGGCGAAATATTGTAAAAGCAATATTGGCGGAAAAAAAAATGTGAACATTCGGCGATATTGGTACAATATTACTTTGAATATATTGGCGGAATATTCAAAGTTAATATGTGGAGATATCGCTACGACAACATTGGTGAAACATTGTCAAAGCAATATTGGTAAAATATTCGCGAACCAATATTGGCCTTAAAAAAAATGTGAACATTCGGCGATATTGATACAATATTACTTGAATATATTGGTGGAATATTCAAAATAAATATGTGGCAATATTGCCACGACAATATTGGCGAGACATTATCAAAGCAATATTGGTACAATATTACTTGCATATATTGGTGGAATATTTAAAGATAATATGTGGTAATATCGCTATTACAACATTGGTGAAACATTATCAAAACAATATTGGTACAATATTACTTGGATATATTGGTGGAATATTCGAAGTAAATATGTGGCAATATCAGTATGACAACATTGGCGAAACATTATTAAAACAATATTGGTACAATATTTCTTGCATATATTGGTGGAATATTCAAAAGTAATATGTGGCTATATCACTATGACAACATAGGTGGAATATTATTAAAAAAATATTGGTACAACACTACTTGGATATATTGGTGGAATATTCGAAGTAAATATGTGGCAATATCGCTTTAACAACATTGGTGAAACATCAAAATAATATTGGTAACATTCTCTATGAAAATTGAAAAATGTGATTTTTTTTTGTAATATCTACAACTACTTCCCCGGCTAAAGCCACGCTGGACATTGAACTACATCTGATAGATATTGTGAAAAGACTCTAACTGAAAAGAAAAAATCTGAAAGTGAAAATTCGCATTTTCATTCAGATAGTTGATTTTTTTAATTATCCCTTGTTTTCATTGAAAATTCATTAAATAAACTACATAGAGAGAATGTTATTCAAAAATATTACTCACAGAAATCAAACATGTCATTGAAGTAGGAGACACTTCTCTTGCATTTAATCCCCAATACATTTTTGTCGACGAAAATTTATTTCGCTTTGCCAAGCTCATCAGGGAGATTGAAAGAATTGGAAAACACTCTTCAGATGTAAATTAAGAAGTTGACAAGTTTTTTCATGTTATTGGTCGAGTTGGTTACAGGTTACTCAATGCATTTAAATCTTATTTTAATCTCAAAGGATGCTTTATTTTAAGAAAGATCTAAGGAGTTCTTTATTGGTTTGTTTGAAACCAATAATGTGCGTAATCAAATCAATTTTTCCTCGCCAAGGAGTCGCCATGTTGCCAATTGAAAAAAATAGTAATACAAAATTAAAAACTAAATTTTACAAAGCAGATTTTCAAAAACAGTAGTAGTAATTTGACTAAAATATAAATTGCAAAATAAAAAATAGTGTCTAAAAGTAAGGAAGTGATACATAGTTGTTTTCAAAATATGACATGGAGACCAAAGAAGTTAATATATATATCAGATGTCTCATTTAATAATAGAATATTTATGTCACTTCCGTTGAAACAGAAGTTGCATGACGCTGAGTGACTTGTCAAAAAATGCAGCCTCAAAAACATGTGGACATTCGGCGATATTTGTAGAATATAATGCTATGGTAAAATATTGTCAACGTTGTAATAAGATACTGAAAGTCAATGTTACAATGTCAGTTCGAAAATATTGATAAAATATTTTCAAATGGTAATAATAATAATAAAATTAACGTTCTGCGATTCAAGTCAATATAAATATTAATCAGACTTATGCATCATCATTGACTGTACTATCAGTTTTGATCACATCGGCTGTATACAAGAATGCTTGGTTTCATTAAGGATCACCCACGATTTTACCAATGTATATGTAAATAAAGTTCTTTACTGCAATACTAGATCGAGTCGAACACAATTTTCTGAGATACATAGCTCTTAAAGTTTAACTTGATTGGGATTACAACCATATGGAGCACTACTTAAATATTCCACCTCTTGAAGTTGGGCGAAAAAAAGAAGATATTACTTCTCAAGATAATCAATGGTGAATGCAACTGTCTTGAACTTCCATCACAAATAAAGTTGTATGTACCTTCTCGTACAACTAGGCAATCATCTTATTTGCAAATTAGAGTATTATAATGTAATCAACATAATTGTACTTCTTTTTTGTTCTTATAATATTCATGATTTTACTAATTTTCTTATGTATTCCCAATTGGGCTTGCTCATAAATATATTGGCTGAAAAAATATTGGAGGTGAAAATATTTTATGATTTCAGATACAAGCAATCAATACGTTGTAAAAAATTGTAAGAAAAAAAACGTTTGAACATTAGAACTGAGGTTATAATTATAAAAATTAAATGTTATTGTTATTAATGGAGATTAATTTGGATTCAGTTACTTTCATTTACACTCAACTCAACATGTACTGGAGTAAAATGAAAACAAGATGGGAATACTAATCAGGTTTAATAGAAAGGATTAAAACTCCACAGAAAAAAAAAATAACAGATAAACTATGAAGGTATTAAACTTAAATATGTATAAACATGTATAATTGTTTTGGATCCCGATATGAAAAAAAAAACAAAGAATACAACTTAAAAAACAAAAAATACATCCTAAAAAACATTATAACTTGGGAGCGGTCCAATGAAAAATATGTTACAGAAAAAGTTTTAACTTAAATATAATAAGGGTATCCCACATTTTGGGTACCACAGGACAAGTGAAAAAATTTTGTTCCAAAGAAAGATAATAAGTTCTGAATTTCTAGCATAGCACATAATCCCTTGAACGCAAATTGTGGGACACCCTGTAAATATATAATAGCCTGTTGTATGTATTAGGCGCCGTTTGGGTGAAAAGTGTTTTTGTAAATATAAATAATTTTGTGTGAATATATTTATTAATTGTAGCAGTATTTTTTACTTTGCTTTATTTATCTTTGATCAAACACAAATATACTTACATTTCAAGCGTTACAAATATACAGTGATGACGTGAATATCCCCCCCCCCCCCCCACCTATTATTTTTTGAATAATTCAATATTTTTCAACCAAATTTGGCACACTTGTATGAGAACATAAATACTACTCTCCACAATATTTATTCTTCATGACGTAATCCGCACAAGTGTGACGTCATTTGGAAGAAAAAAATTAAATGGGGAGGTAGGTCACCTGATAAATCATTTGGAAGGTATTTCATTTCTGTATCCAACGGTGTATACATTTTTGCTCTTCACTTTGTTAGGACACATAAATAATTTCAAAATATAAATGCCCCTGCCTCCCCTAACGGTGGGCCAAAATTAAAAATGTATACACTGTTTGATACAGAATTGAAATACCTTCCAAACTAGGTATTACGTGACATATCTCCCCATTCAATTTTTTTCTCCCAAATGACGTCATAAGGAAGATAAGTACTGTAAAAAGTAGTATTTATGTTGTCATACAAGTGTGCCAAATTTGGTTGAAATATATCGATCTATTCAAAAAATAATAAATAGCCCCCTCCTATTATTTTTTATGTATAAAAACTTGAATTCCGTTATTTTTATAAATTCGATCTATTTTATGTTGCCGCAACTGACGCGATTTAGAAAACGCAACTAGGCGAAGTGATTAGTAAATACATTGGCTGGCAGAAAGCAGTGGTACAGGCAGATGTCATTGTCAGTTGTCCCAGTTGTCTACATGTATTTAATTTTTTGAATATTCTGAGAATGCATTTTGACGACTGCAATATCATTCGGCCGCCATCTTTTAACCAAATTATGTACCAATGACTTCGCCTAGTTACCTAACAAAAGTTCGAACGTGTTCTGAACCGCGTCGCGGTTGCGCCATGCATTGACAATATAAAATAGCTCAAATTTATAAATATATGGGAATTCACGTTTTCATATATTTGTAATCCTGGAAACGTAAGTAAATGTTGTTTGATCGGAAAGCAAAATAACAAATAGAGCTACAAATAATGAATACATTTACACAAAATTATTTTTATTTGCAAAAACACTTTTTACCCAAACGGCGCTTCATACAGGGTGTTATGTGAGTACGTGGCCAAACTTGAAGGAGTGATTTTTCCTGTGATTCTAAGACGAAAAGTTCATATAAACATAGGTCCGGCAATGCTTCGTCTTCAAGATAAAGGGTGTCAAAATTTTTAAAAATCGTTTTTTGCGTAAATTTTGTAATAATCCTTGAACCGATTTTATTAAAATTTGGCAGTGTTATTAAGGGTCGTGACGGGTTGATTTAGACCTAAATATATCAAAATTATCATGTGCAGTGGTATCCCGTAACCAATATTTTTGACAGAAAAAATGTGCGCCACTGATTTTTTTTACAATTTTTGTATACGTTTTACATTGAGCAACTAAAATTACAACTTTTTATCATCAATAATTTTTTTCGTAGCTTGCTTTGTTTTTGAAAACAAAAATCATATTATTGTAAATCCATGGGACAACACAATAAAACATTTCATATACTAAACCACCAAAAACTGGGGCGTTACTGTTATTTGTTTTCCCATACTAATAGCCTATAATACTAGTCTTAATTTTTTTACAAAATCAATTAGTTTTCCGTTGGTATTGTTGGTAATATGGTTCATGCACAATGGGGCTCCACCACACTCTAGCATAGAGAAAACTGTATCGATCGCACAGGTTCAGTCATGTCCGCCCAGGTCACCAGATTTAAATCCCTTAGATTTTTTCCTTTGCAGACATTTAAAGTCACTCGTTTATAAAACTCCAATCAACACTGACGAAGAATTAATCCAACGAATACGGGATTCATGTGATCAGACATACACCGGAAATATTTCAACTTGTTCGGGAATCGATGTTAAGACAAGTTAAGGCTTGCATTGAAGATGAAGGAGGACACGTTGAGCCACTATTGTAAGTTCTGTGTTAGTTATTGTTGAATATATTCTTACCCAAAAAAAATGTGTTGGCACCATTTTTCTTTAAGTGTGGTTTTAATAAAGGGTGTTTCTTGTCTGATTTTTTTCTGGTATCTGCGGCGTTTCCACTATGTACGCCACTGGCCAAATGTAACAAAAAATGTTTAATCATAACAGATTCATTTATATTCATTAAAAACCATATACAAACAATTTTTTATTATGTTGTCCCAGGGACGTGCAATGAAGTGATTTTAAGTTTTTCTTGAAAACAAAGCAAGCTACGAAAAAAATTCCAGATAAGAAAAAGTTGTAATATCAGTTGCTTAATGTGAAACAAATAAAAAAATTGCAAAAGGATCAATGGCGCACATTTTTTCTGTCAAAAATATTGGT
The DNA here is from genome assembly GCA_958298965.1 of Chrysolina haemoptera. Lineage (NCBI taxonomy): Eukaryota > Metazoa > Arthropoda > Insecta > Coleoptera > Chrysomelidae > Chrysolina > Chrysolina haemoptera. Next base: position 52,445,768 of record OY282585.1, read on the forward strand.
TAAGGTACCTTCCGGGACGCCACTAGACATGATAATTTCGATATAGTCAGGGCCACTTACTATCCTCAGTAACATTGCCAAATTTAAAAAAAAATCGGTTTGAAGGGTTATAAAGATATTTACGATATTTATGAAAAGTTTTACACCCTGTATCTTGAAAACGAAGCATTACCGGACTTAAGGTAAACGCCCCAGTTATTGACAGTGCTCCAGTAATTGACATTAGTTGATATTTTTTTCAAAAATAATGCCATTAATGTGAAGTGAAGCAATTTCCATAGATAATCTGTAAGATTGGAACATCTGGCAACATTGTAGCTATTGGGCGGGAAATTGGGTGCTTTCATAGTTTGTTTATATGTGATGAAAGGTCAACGTGTCTGATTTTCGGAATAATTTTAAGTGCATTGTTAAGGTAGGTCCATTCAAATTTATTTTTTTTTCATTTTCGGTGTGCATGTTAATCGAAGCTCAACTTTTCGATAGTATTCAGTAGACTGTAAAGTTGATTTTGTGTAGAATATTCAATCATAATAAACCACCTAACCCCATTTTTTCTGGAATGTCAATGATTGGATCAAGGAATGCATATGTGTACCAGTAATTGACATTGGGTGTCAATGACTGGTACATTGGTAAATATTGAAAGGTGAATACTAAAAAGCGCAAGAAGACATACATAAGCTCTCCTAGAAATATGTGCTCGAACAAATTTCTGGTTCCAGTCTTTGACAGGGGGTGTCAATTATTGGAACATAGAGTGTCAATTACTGGAACATCAATTGTTACAGATGGCGCCAAGGAAGAAGTATAGTCAGGGTCAGATGAATGCAGCTCTAGAAGCTGTAGCAAGAGGAATACCTGTAGCTACCGCTGCGAAAAGTCACTCTGTTCCTAGAGTAACACTGATGTATAAATCGTCAGGTAGGCTACCTACGGAGTGTAGAATGGGGCCGAGTACCATTCTTACCACCAACGAAGAGGACCTTTTAGAGAAGTGGATCCTTTCACTGGCTAAGGTACACCACCCAGTCAATAAAGAGCAGCTACTGGACAGTGTGAGTCTGATAGTTCAGGAATCCAAAAGACCAAACCCATTTGCTAACTCTCGTCCTGGTCGAAAATGGTACAATTCCTTCATGAAACGGCATCCAAATCTGAGTGAGAGGGTCGCCCAAAATTTAACGCCCGCTCGCGAAAACGTTTCTGAACTGCAACTTCGAGAATGGTTTCGAGAAATAAAGGAATATTTGATATCCAAAAACCTATTTGAGATAACAAACGATTCCACACGAGTTTTTAATTGTGATGAGAGCGCTTTTTTTCTTCAGCCAAAGGGCGACAAAGTGCTGACAAAAAAAGGTAATAAAAGTGTGTATAATGCAGGAACAAATGACGAAAAAGAGAATCTTACCGTTTTGGTAACTGCTAATGCGGCTGGAGAATTAGGTCCTCCTATGATTATTTTCAAATATGAAAGGATTCCGGGTCATATAGCCCTTAGTGTTAATAAAAGTTGGGGCATAGGAAGGTCCGAAAGTGGTTGGATGTGTGGCTCCACATTCTACGAATATATAACCAACGTATTTGTTCCATGGCTGAATGAGAAAAAAATTAAACGACCTATACTTATGTTCATAGATGGTCATATGTCTCATATGACATTTCATTTGTCTCAGTATTGTTCGAAAAATGGAATTGAGGTTTTCGCACTGTATCCAAACTCGACACACTTGATTCAACCTATGGATGTGGCGGTGTTCAAACCGCTGAAACTGTTTTGGAGAAAATCTGTCAGAGATTGGCATCTCGAAAACTATGGAAAAAAGTTGAGAAAGGAAAATTTTGCAAGTGTATTTGAGAGGGCAGTGTCCAATATTACAAAAGAAACAATTCAAAATGGCTTCAAAAGATGTGGCATATGTCCGTTCAATGTGGAAAATGTAAAATTTTCTAATATTTCTTCAACCCCATCAACAATTCAGAGGGATTCTTTCAAAATAAAAGAATCTCTCACAGTTTTGGAAAAATTCATTTCCACAGAAAAATTAAATGATTTTAGGAAACAATTCAATGCTGAATGGTCTGGAAACATAGAGGATACTTCTTTATTTAATGTATGGACTGCAATGAAAAAGAATACGATAGCTGCGATAGGAGAGGAAGTACGAGAGGACGTGACTGTTGCCAGAGAAATACAGGCAAACAAAGCAGATGAAATTTACGACAAAAGTGACGCAAATAACATCCCAAAAGAAGTTGAGGATCAAAATACTAACTCAGAAAGTATGGAACAGCCTAATAATAACTCCGAGCCAGGATGTTCTGGACTTCACTTAGTACAGATGAATCCAAAAGTGAATTGTGAAGATAGTCTAGTAACGCCACCAAAAAAAATTACTCACACCATTTCGCATCCAACAAGTTCTTCCTCCTCACAGTTGAATGAATCAGCCACCAATCCGATGAATAATATAACACCATTGAATTTGTCATCACTAAAAGATCAAGTTCCCACCCCCTTTAAAAAAGCTCTGTTTTGGCCAGAAGAAATAAGGTCAAACAAAAAACGTAAGAAAGAAAAAATGCCATCTGCCATCACTTCAGAAGTATGGCAAGAGTACCATAAAAAAAAAGAAATAGAGAAACAGAAAAAGGTGGAAGAAAAAGAGAAGAGAGCAGAAGAAAGAAAACGAAAAAAGGAAGAAAAGCTTGCGAAGATCCAGAAGTCAACGAAAAGAAAGAGGAAAGTTTCAGATTCTGCAAGCTCAGTTGATTTCGAGGAATGGGTAGAAAGCGGGGATAGTATCGATGATGTCGACATCTATTCCGAAAGAGATTCAGAGAGCGATGAAGATGACGATATCCCGTTGAGTTATTTGGTCACGAAATCGAAACATCATTTGAAATATGAAGACGTTCGTGTTGGAGATTTTGTTTTGGCCAGGTTTATGGGCGGAAAAAAGCAATCGCTTTTCTATAGATATGTCTGTGTAATTCAGAAACTTTATACAAAGAACGATATCGAAGTTGCATCTTTCAAAGCAGTTAACGACAAGTCAAGTTTTCGTTTGGTAGAAAATGATATATCAACTATCAAGTTTGAAGATATCATCGAAAAATTACCTCAACCTGAAATTATTAATGTCGGTGACAGAATTAAATATATATTTTCATATGAAATTGACATATTTGAAGCCTAAGATCTTTCGAAATGTGTTTCTATTTTTATTGTAATTGTTTTTCTCTGTAAGAAGTTCATTTCCTATTACTGATTTGAATAAATGTTCTTTTTTTGCGTGTCAATCATTGGTGTGTCAATCATTGGTGTGTCAATAACTGGTACACAGAAAAAATCTGGGTGTCAATAACTGGTGCATCAAACACATATTTTTGTTAAATTTTTCCAAAAAAAAATATGTTTTTTTTCAATTAATCTATTTTGGTATATTGATTGTCAAAGTACAAACTACAGGAAAAAAAATATAAACTAAATCTGAGATCATAATTGTGACCCATGGAATTGTTTTAATGCAATTTATTTCCTAAAAGTGTCAATAACTGGTGCGTTTATCTTATGTTTATATAAACTTTTCGTCTTAGAATAACACAAAGAATCACCCTTCAAGTTTTTCTACGTACTTACAAAACACTCTGTATATATCGGTGAATCAAGTTGGACTTTGAGAAAGTAACAAACCTACAAAATTTCAAGACCACAAAATATAAAAACCAAGTAAACATGAAATAAAATTTAAAATATCATGAAAATGGTTCTACTACCACCCATCAACGATCTGATTGACTCCTGTCTTTTCTGCCACCCTCCCTGTCAGCTGAGGATGCAAGGCATGAGCTTACATTGCTCATTATTTCAATTTCCATCGAATCCGGAAAGATGATTCGAATGGCATCTGAAAGTTACATGAAGCAGATAGAATAGTTTTTTATGCAACAAGTGCAAAAAGTAGGTGTTTATTGCATTCGACGTTAAAATGTCCGACGAGGCCGTCCAGTGCAATAAACTCTTTTTGCAAGAGTTTCATACTATATTTTTTTCTACGTTCATGCAAAAACCAAAAAATGTTTCATTTAGGTGGCACTAAACTGTAGGAAAGACATCGTTTGTTTAAATCTAAAAGTAATTCAGTTGATATTCGAAGGAAATAATTTTATTTTTAACAAATTGCATTTTCTAGTAATTTCATAGTCCATTATGTAATGAATATGATGAAACATGCAACTATTTAAAACGTAATACAATCTCACAGAAAATGGGCTGAATTTGGCATCGGTTTGAAAGTTTATGTCTGTCATGATGACAGAACGCTATAGCAAAAATGACAGATGAGTGCAATAAAGTCTTTATTGCACTCAGTAAAAGAAAGAACCAGTTTTTCCACCAAATACAGTTCAATAAAGTTTTGCTTTTTGCATGAACATAAAAAAAATAATAATATGTACCAATAAAGAACACCCTGCATGTCCAATTCTTTTTTAATGCAACATAATACAATTATATAAATATATATATATATTATATAACAAGCAAAACTCACCCAACAAAACTTTATAGAACATCAATTTGGAAAAGTTTCTCTTTCCCTTTCTACCAATTGATGAGTATTTCATACTCATATCTTTACTAAATACTTTCCTTATTATGGCATAAACGGATCTCTTTACAGAAACTCCTCCAATAAGTGACACGGTGTTGACCTACAAATTACAAAAAAAGTTCATTCAACAGTTATAGAGAAATCTGTGATGGGAAACAACATTATATTAAGCAATAAAAAATACACCAATGAAACAAACCACAAATATAGAAAAGCTACAAAGCTACAAGGTTCACCTACTTAAGAATAAATATGTTGCATACAAATTTATTTGTAGTTACACGTCCAAAATATTACAAAAATGTTTGCCTTGGTAATGATAATTACTAAACTCTCAGAACAAAAATTTGTCTTTAGTAGAAGTGATACATTACAAACTCTTCTCACTTGCTCACATACAAAATATTGCCGTGCAAGGGTTTCGTTGTCCCCAGCTTTCAAGGTTTATTTTTCATTATCAGTGGATGAAAAAATTTGGACGTGTTGGTAAAGATCTAATCTAGGTTTCCTTTTTCTCACTTTTTCGAAATTTGATTTGGTTCTTTTCCAAAAAAAATTGGAAAATCATCAAAAAAACATAGATTTTTTTTCAGAAAAAAGTTAATCAAATTTTGAAAAAGTGAGAAAAAGGGAATATAGATTATATCTTTACCAACACGTCCAAATGTTTTCATCCACTAATAATGAACAATAAACCTTGAAAGTTGAGGACTATACGAAACCTGTGCATGGCAATATTTTGTATGTGGAGAGAGAGAGTTTGTAATGTACCAATTCCTCTTAACCCATGAATGAGGTCGTTTCCTCAAGAAATAAGATATTATCAATATTATACATACTAGTTCTTTATATTGTTCTTCATCTTTGAGCCTCTCTTCAAGAGCTTCTAGATCCTCATCATTTTCAATAGGAAATTTGAATTTGGTGCTCGACTGCTTGACTGACTGAGGAGTCTGAGTTAATTTGGAAATAGTCGACTGAACTTCAGTCAGTGAGTTTTTGAGTTCTTTTAGATCATAATGCACTGATCCAGTCATTTTCAGAATTTTCCTTATATCTGAGGCCATTTTATCACAATCTGAAATGAAAACTTTATTGTGAAAATGTATCATCAAATATAATATATCTGCCTATCATCAATATGTTTATTTTTTCCACGTGAAAAAGTCTGCAACCTTATTTTTTTTATATTACTCAAAGAAACACAATTTTGGTAATACTTGAGCTCAGTCTGTAGTGTTATTTGAATGTTAACATAATAGAACATGAATGGCCAATAATATCTATTCAAAATTCTAAACCTAATGGATATATGAAAATAATATAGCTATTAATTGTCATCAATTATTACAATTAATTATGGTTTGTATTTAAACCAATCATCTACTAAACTATAAATATATATCATCGTATCAGTGGATATTAAGCTTCCTTAAAGTTAAATCTTTATTACAAATTATTAACATCATAATATCATAACAACACATAATACATTAGTTACAATATAATACGAGAGTTACTTTATAATAGATACCAAATGGCACGCTCAAATGACAATGATGTGACATAACCATAGTTATTGATTTCATTTTCACATCATCGTTGTCAATGTCAATGATACGATAAAGCTTTGAATGTAACTAGATTATTATGCAATTTAAATAAATCTCACAAATATTCCGATATTTTCTCAGAAACCTTTACTTCTAGGTACATGGACTGTTATGACTTTTAAGTTGAGAATTGATTATCATTTGACTTTTCACCTATCCAAAGAAAATATGATCATATACCATCGTATCTACACCACTGGTTTATGAAAATTAAAAATTATAACTTCCAATTATCACCTTGATTAGTGTACCGTGTTTGGTATTTTTTGCCTTGATAGGAACTTTTCACCTCAAGTTTGTCGGTCTTATTCTGACTCACCCTGTATATACTCATAGGTAAAGGTAGATATTGGATTGAATCGTCGGTTTTTTCCGAATTGCTGGAATATAAAACTGTTTTAAATAGTAGTAGCTTTAGTATGATGCTAACTTTCAATTACAAATTATCAAAAAAAATTATTTTCTTTAAAATTATATTTGATGCAAAGTTAACGTATTGAAGAATATAGGATAGAGATTTACCTCAATCGGTTTTTGTCAGTACTAAGATAATGCCAAAATCATTATTAAAAATAAATCATAAAAGTACACTCGACGATTCTGGACAAATTTTTAACTTTTTTCACAGAGATTACATTTTTCAAAATAATCTCTCAAAATTTGTTGTGTAAAAGTCCTAAAATTTGATTAGATGCGAGAAATACCTACTACGATGATTTTTTCATTATTGAGTTTGGGATTATCTAACTGACAAAAATCGATTAAAATAAATTTATATTTCAAATGCTCAACAGTTCATCAAATTTCCATCAACGAAAACAGAATTTTTCAATATTAATTATAATTTTGTTGAGAAAAACTTGTTGATAATTTGTAATTGTAAATTAGTAGCATTGGTAATACAGCTACTGGTATAAAACAGTTTTGTCCATGCTTAGATTTTTTTATACTTACCTACTTCTGGAAATTTCGAAATTATCAAAAAAAATTACAAAAACTCGAATCGAAACTGATTCTCTAAATATTTTTGAAAAGCCTATTCGGAGCGATTAACTAAAAAAAAAAAAACAATTTGACAGGAAGTCACGTGTCCTATTCGAGTAGGTCATTTTCCACCATTTTTAAAACACTACTTAATGCCCAAGTCAAATTTCAAAATGAAATAATAATAAACGTTTTTCCTATATTTATGTCAACTCTTTGAAGGGCACTGTATATTGACATGATGGCACCCAAGAAATACTGCAAAAAAACTCCCTAGTTTTTCTTCGTAGTTGTCCTCCACATGGAAGGTGAAATAATTGATGATTCAATGAAAAACAACTGATTAACTGAATAACATACTCGCATAGAAAAAGGAAAAAGGCCGTGGATAAAGATCTTACGGAACTTTTAAATAATGGCCCTAATCAACTCATTTTTCACAATTACAAGAACCAAAACCAAGCGTTTTACACAAATTGGTAAACATAACCTAACTTTTCATACTTGGGAAGAACGGTTGTTTTTTTTTTGTTTGTAATCATGAAGTATAGTTAGGTTGATTCGCGTCTGCAAAGAAGGTCGACCAAAAGAAGAAGGCATTTGGTGCGATTTTAACCCGAATTTGGCTAAATCCGCTTTAGCAAGTTACGGAACTTAACCACGTTGAAAGAAAAAATCCCCAATAACTGTTCATTTCCACTATTTACAAAAATTTCCCATATATAACATGCGTTCCTATAGAAAATTTCCACCAAGAGATTTCCCAATTACTCACTTCCTTCCCTATTTATTTGAAGTTTGGTATTTATACCTCGGTAATTAACGAAAGTTTTCAAGGGCAAACTGGGTAATTTCCTGACAAATTTGAAGTACAGCTGTTTTTCACAAAAAAAATAACTAATAATATAATAGGTGTACAATAACTACTATAAAATACTAGTACTTACGATTTCTTCGTCAAATTGTTCTGCTACAACAGAAAACACAACAGCTAACACAAAAACCGGCACAACCGTCCTCACCCAATAAAAACAAGATGGCGAATAGCAGACGCAGGACGCAGACTGCAGAGGCACTAGAGGTCTCTAGAGGGCTAGAGAGAGACAGACTGAGATAAACAACCGGCAATCGGCAATGGCGGCAATACGAACATTACGAACTGCGTAAGTTTACTACAAAGATTCACACGTGAGAGGCGAAGTCATCTGTGCAGCGTTGCCTGTTCAAGTATTATTTCTTGGAAAATATATCTGGAAATCTAAATGAGAAATATGAAATAAAAAACTCGAACAGTAAGTAGGGAGTCTGGAATAAAGTCAGGCATAGTTTACCTATACTGGGTGTTAACAGTTCAAGTACAAATATTGGAAATGCTGATTATCAACATGGAAATAAATAAATTTTTCTACGCATTCTTTTTATTAGCACCTGAAAAATCATTTCATAAAACTATTCCACCGTACATTACAAATTAGGTACAACAATCTGCAGAAAAACTGTAGGCTTCGGATAAAGAGAGGATTTCAGAAGAGTTTTCATACAAATGAAAATAAAGACTAGCTTTGCGACTAGGCATGTCGAAAGTCCCCTAAACTACTTCCCTGGCTATCACCACACCGGACGTAGAACTACATCAACAGACATTTTTGTGCAACCTTCCTCCCAAAGGACACAATTGCAAGTGCTTCTCGCAATCATTGAAAGTTTGAATGTTCTCCACATTTGTAATTTATCTTTGCGTGCGAAATGAAATTTTACATAAACTTCAAGTTGATCGACTTGCATATTTGTGAACACAACGGCGATCTTTGATTAAAAATTTCCAAAATTTACGGTTTTTTAATAATACCATTAATACTTTATTTTCCTTATAGATGATTGGTATTGAATTTTCAAACACGAAAACTCACTTGTGAGAGTCGAGTCACCTCTACTTATCTATATTCATCAAACAGAAAGTTATTTTTCTCGTTACAATACAGTTTCCGTCATATAAAAGTGGTATACACTAAATGCTTAGAATGGTTCTTTAATAGGCATTTGTATTACGAAAAACAACCATTCTGAGCCTCAAGTGTACCACTTTCATATGACGGGAACTGTACACCAGTCAACTTCTAGCCATTCTCAGTATTCCATATCGTCTATAATCACGTCATCACTAGCTTTTCAGGATAGTTGGAATGGTCCATTATCAATCCCTATGTGTTTGAAATGTCATTTGAAGTTGCTCCAAACGCATCAAATTGGTCCCGAAGGCGGCCGAAGTTAACGCGAGTTGACTCCAGTGCGACATCGGGCGACTTCGGGAGCAATTTGGAGCAACTATCAATGATATTTTAAACACATTTCTCACCTCTGGTGAAAATCCAAAATATTCAAGTTGTAGATATTGATCTCTACTTTCCGATGCCGTTCACAGAATTTGAATACGACGATTTCCCTTGAATCAGCGTATCTTGCAAAAATAAACCCTTAAATTGTTTATAACTCGATTGTGCAAAAACTGCACATCGGAAAGAAACCATCTTGCGCACAGTTAAACTGCATGTTACTATCTATCAGTTTCCTCAATATTGTTTGTCCAGCTTCAGATTTATAAAAATTATGGTTTTTTTAAAAATGCCCTTCTTAGTAGAAAATGCACCGATCCGGTCGCTTAAAAAACTGTTTTGTAGCTTATATAATTCTGTACTAAAGTTATGTAAAACGATTCATTGAATACTTTTTGATATTTTTAGAAAAAACAAAAAAAGTTGTAATTTTTTTCACTATTTCTTATTAAAAAAATTCTACAAAGCGATTTTGCTGGGTCGAAAACCGGGGTTTTCATTAACGAACCATCTTATAAAAATTAGTATAGACCATTTGTGTCTTTTATTTTGTGTGAAAAAAAAACTCTATAGCTTGGTCTATAAGTTGAGCTAGACCTGGCAACGTAGCTTCACGTGCAACAATATGTGCTCTGCGCAACTGCGCCATCTGCATCTGGAGAAATATGGACAGGCACTGTGGTTGGTCACTGCGACGGCAGGAATTTTAAATAAAGAAGGCTATTTTAGCGGGTTCATAATGCACAATCTATTGCATAACTTTACTGCACTGTGGTTGAAAGAGAAGAGAAAAAAAGAGTGAATTCAATAATAAAGCTGTAGATTTCATAAAATTACATATATTCTCCTCCCCTTTCAATAGACAGCGGAATAAAATTAAGTATGTTTAAGCACCAAATTATGCATTGTGAAATAATGTGAATCCGCTAAATCCACCTTGGAGACCTTACCAACAGTATATCCAACGATACAAAATTATAAGAATTCGGTTGCTATCATTCTCATATTTTTAGTACATTAAATAAAAATGTATGAAGGGACTAACAAAAACACACCTTTGAGATAAACCTAGGTGTATCGCTTGATCACGGACGACTGATAGATGACACATACCTACCTACCTAAATATTGATGGCACAGCAAAATAAATACATTATACCGTGTGGATGGGTCGATATGCTCTTCACACACTTCCAAATTTTAAAAGTTGTGTTGCTTATTCTACTATAAATTGCTTTTAATCAATGAGCCGGTGTTCTATGTGTCCGTGTACATATCTACTCCCATCACAGCTCGTGTATCTATTTTGTTGGGCTAGGTCAAGTTCGCTGAATGCAATCCATTCCGAATAGTGTCTTATTTTATTGAAAGTACAGTCAATATTCAGCCAAATAAGTGCTATCAAAGTCTGATATACAATATTGATTTTTATCTCCAGAATCGACATGACACGAATATTGAAATGCCAATATAGATATTTATCTTAAAAACAATATGTCAAGAATATTACTAGTACAATATCGTGAAAATGATATCAGCCAATGTAGATAAATATGACTTTTGGAATATTGTTGAAACAATATTCAACCAATATGCTATCAAAGTCGGATATTCAATATTGATTTTTATCTCCAGAATCGACATGAGACGAATATTGAAATGCCAATATAGATATTTATCTTCAAAACAATATGTAAAGAATATTACCAGCACAATATCGTGAAAACGATATCAGCCAATATAGATAAATATGACTTTTTGAATATTGTTTAAACAATATTCAACCAATGTGTTATCAAACTTGGATATACAATATTGATTTTTATCTCCAGACTCGACATAAAACGAATATTGAAATGCCAATATAGATATTTATCTTCAAAACAATATGTGAACAATATTACCAGCACGATATCGTGAAAATGATATCAGCCAATACAGATAAATATGACTTTTCCAATATTGTTCATACAATATTCACCCAATGTGAGACGAATATTGAGTTTGCAATATCGATTCTAGACCTTGAACACAATATATGGACAATGTTGTTTTATCGATATTGGTGAAACAATATTATGCAACATTTATAGATATTTAATTTTTCATATTGTTATTTAATTATCTAACCAATATTGGTCCAACATTGTAGCGGATAATATTCATTTAGGACAGGTTGAGCCAATATTCCCCCAATATTTCTATTACAATATTGTTTTTACAATATCCATCCATATTGGATCAATATCACTTTTACATTTACAATATATCTATATTGGCCCAATATTGTACCAAGATTCAGCCAATATGATGTGCTACATGGGATGCTCTTCCGAAATATTATCAATCGTTCCACCGTTAGCGGTCCCTTCGAGACTGACCCGTCGAGCTCCAGTCCTCAGCACATCCATATGCCGTCACTTTGGAGACATGCCGAACATCTGTTTCCCAGAATATCAATTCCTACCTACCTTCCTTTGGTTCTCACGATGTTCTCTGAACAATACAGGATGTTTCTTTCCGTGGGAATCAGAACTTCATCAATAGTTACCTACTATAGATATATTTTTTCATTGTTATTTTATTCGATGAATTTATCGGATATAATCAGTTTCACAACATAGGTATGCCCACCAAAACTTTTCGTGTCTAACAGACTGCCCTGAGCCCAACGTATTATTATATCGATTTTACTCAATATCATGAATCATTTAAAAGTCGCACTGAAACCCACCCTGGTATGAGTGGAAATGGTCCTGATCATGCGCACTAAATAATGCATCGAACTTTTTACAACACTTTCGTCCCATTGAATTGGCATTCTAGAGTAAGTATATATGTTATAATTTCTATGGCTCTACCAGGTATTCAGTTTCGGCAGAATCCTTCTTCTGTCAAACTGTGACCACCTCCGAATTCGTCAATGCCATCAGTAGGTTGATAAACTCCAATTATTCTCATGTACATCCCCTCAATATTAAAATAGTTGATGAAAACCGTTCACGTTTATTTTCACTATTCTTCAAGTTCACTTCGACCCAAAAAAAAAGCTTGATTGTAATTCGGTAAGACAATGTAATGGATACCCGAGTGGATACGTGATAGATATTTACCATAAAAGTTCGTAAAGATTCATATTTCGATTATCGTAATATAAATTTACGATAGTCAACAATCTTCAAATAGTGATCTTATAGAGGGATAGCCAGCAACGTATTTCAAGTTGTCATTTCGAAAGCCCAAATTTGACATTTCGTCAATATCAATAAATTCATCATAAACTCTGATCATGTTTATGTTCCAGTGTCGTAATGGAGTAACAGTGTCGTAATGAAGATCTAGTGTCGTAATGAACCTCATTACGAAACTCATATCAGTGTCGTTATGATTGATATTAGATATTGATGGTAAGTAATACACACACAGCTAGTACCATAATGATCGATTATGATTCGAATTTCATACAAAATTGTATATTTCGACAACTTTTCAGTAAGTATTTTGAGTTTTTGTGTCTATATTTTTTTCATTATAGTCCTTAGTACTCTAATGAATCATTATAGTGCTCAGTCCTATAAAGTATGTGTCTATACTTTTTTTTCATAATAGTCCGACCTATACTAGGATCAGATGCTTTCAAACTTTAGGTTCCGTTTTGTCGATGGAAAAGATTTTGCTGTCATAACGACAAAAACACTGCTGCTTATGGGATTTTTAGTGTACGAATTGAATTGTCCTTGATAAATTTTAGATTGGCTGGTTATTACAGTTTTCAAAAAAGGGGATATAATCATCTTCGGAAATCATCCACTAATCACTAGCTCTCCCATATTTGACAAAATCTTCAAGACCGTTTTTAAACGAAGGCTGCATCTCTACTTTGAAGTCAACAATCTTTCCATTCTCTTCATAGTATATGGCAATACATGCCTTCTTATTTGGGGCGCAAAAGAAGTGAAAGCTACGACAGGATGCCCTCAGGTACTATCCCCACTATTGTGGACCTTCGTAGATAGACATGGTTTTTAAGTGAGAACCTAAAGGTCAACAGAGGAGAGGATAGAAGTCTCCAGACTGATGTGCATTGGTAAATGGTCAATCATACCAGTGCTGTTAATGGCGCCAATCTGGAAGACGGATAACACTAATATGGTAGTAGTTGGAAAATACGAGAAAAGACCAAGGCACGACATTAGTTTAATGCTAGGCAATCAAGACTCTATTTTCCAAACCAAAGTAGTGGCTAGCTTGAGAGGAATTCTAAGGGCGGCAATAAAGACCGTGCGATCATGCAAGTTTTCATCCAAACTAGTTTGGGAGACTGATAAAACCCTCAAATAGCAAGGAGTACAGAACAAAATGAAACTTGTATAGGTACTAGGTCAGAAGGGCATCCAGGGAAATGAGAGCGCAAATGTCCTAGTGAGAGTGAGGGCAGCAACAATTGCCATCGTACCTGAACTAATCTATAGAATCCCGTTTGGGAATTTTCTTGGGATAGCACACCAGACAATATTCACGGAGATATGATGATGATGGGGACAACTGAACGCCTACCACTATGCAAGTTCTGTGATGGTGAGGAAGGAACAGCCTTCCACATAGTGTTTGAATGTGAAGCTCTGGCTCGTATGAGAATGGATATACTTGGACAAACCGCGTGAAAAATCTCCAGAAGTTCATTAGAAGATCCGGTGTACTCATGATCAAGACCTGACAGCGTGCAGAAGGCAGGTTCTATACAGAACTACCTGCACATTGGATTATAATAGCTAGCTCTACCGAACAATAATAATAACAATATTCAGCAGGAATTCAATTTGGAGCCAACATAATGTCCAATTCAACTGCTTCGTAAACAAAAACACTTTATGCCGTTTTCATTCGAAGAGCTTCAATGAAATCATGAATAAACGGGACATCAGTTCTAAGGTCGTGGGATCTACCTTGGCATTGCTGACGAACGAAAACTTCAATACCGGCCTGAAGGTGATCATTCCATCCAGGCCAGACTCTAGCTCTGCTGTTTTGATAACAAGACGCACACCCTTTTATCGGCATTATTGCTAAAGTGTCTGCACAAGATTTCTGACAAATATTTACTTCACTATTGAGAGGTTTGGAAATCCCCTGGTGTACTGATTTATACAGAAAAAACTGTTGGAACAATATCATTATACGATTTTTCATTGTGTCCTTCATGTTTTCTGACTATAGGTACTTACTTTTCATCTCGATTCGCTTGAGATAACTCACACGTCGCATGAAATTGGGTTGATTTGGTTTCATGCCTGAAAATTATTTTAGGTCCGCCACTGGCTACTTCAATCTTTCTCGTGACTTTTGTCAGACGGCCCTACCAAATAGCCCATGTTTCACGTATTGATTGCGGAGAAATTGAACTAGTGACTTCTGTGAAATGTTGTATCTTTTCTGCATAGTAGTAAAATGCTGGGTGTAACATTTATTATTCGTGAATTTAGCAATAATTTCAGGGGTCAGCAGTAATGTATTTGCTATAACTTCAGTTCATTTCAAAAGTAAAGTTAAATACAAAAGACAACAGAAGGTGCCTTATATCTACGTTTCTGTATTCTAGATTCTGATGAATTATGATTATACTGGAGTTTTGTCCCAACACAAATTTGCCATTTCAGTACCTAGGGGCCATTTAAGTATTACGTAAGCACTATAAAGGGGGGTGGGGAGGTCTTTGATTTGCTTATTTTTCATGACATAGGGAATGGGGGGATCTGGTTGGTGAATTTAGTCGATTTTGATTTGAACACATTTGGCAATCCTATTTGTCTATGCTCCAAAGCGAAACATATATTCAGGGGTGCATTCGAATATAAACTCCAGACTGCAGTAAAATTTTGGAAGGTTTCATAAATTTACCCTGGAGTTAACTACTATTCCGGTAATATTCGAACGGACTTGTTTACCTCTGCTTCTTTAGTTTACGTTGACATCGAAAATATATTGTAATGTTGAGGTATTGTTTTATTTCCTCAAAAATAGAAAAATGGGATCATCTTATAATATATAAGGTCTTTACAATTATAAATTTCATATTCATTGGGGCGTCATATTGAAGAAATAATCTGCTAGTTCAAATCATTCATCCAATAATTTTTTTTTTTTCATTTCCTGAAATCTATAATATAATAATAGATCGTTTTGAAAATAAATGAAACCACTCACTCCAAAGTCGTCAACCACCTCGCACAGAACTTTTATACCAATAGTAGGAAATTTTATAATTTTTCTCACATGTATTTGCTATTTATATTACGAATACGAGAAATTTAGAGACTTATTGGGAAAATTCAGTTGGCAGAACACTCTGCAACTTTTCAGGAAAAGTATAAAATATATAATCTTATATTATAAATTCTCACTTTTAAACCGACTGTTATCGGGGTTAAATTTACTTACCTATTCTATAGAGTTGAGAAAGTTAAACTGGTGGCAAATACTCGGGTATTTTCGAACGACAGTCTTACCAATAAATATGACTTCATGATTTTCGAACGCAGTTCCGTGAATTCTACTCGATGAGGTTAATAATCGAACGCAAAAATACTTATATAAATGTTTATGTCAGCATGGGAGGGGGGTTAGAGCTTTGCTTACTTTTGCTGACGATGAGGGGGGGGGCGGTCAAAAATTACAAAAATTCTGCTTACGTAATATTTGATCTAATTTATTCTGAATACAGAGTTGTTCTTATTTATATATAGAACATTAAACCGAGGTGACTGTCCACTCGATTTTGGTAAAATTACCAGATTTGAAATTATTTATGCATTTTTCAACACCAATTTCATTTAGCAATAATCACCAAATGGTCTGACTTTCGGAAGTGGTTAAATTTTCAATGAGGTTTCAACTACCGAGCTTTAATAACTTCCGCTTTCATATGTGCCGTGATTACTATGCTAAACTTTGTGAGCGATTTCCAGGGTAATAGCATATTCATGTGTGGACATTATTTCAGATTATGGAGGAGCTGCATCTCACTCCTCATTCCTCCAATTGTCACAGACAAGAGTTCGAATTTCCACCTCCATATTGAAACGGTCATAGTTTTTGACATAATCGTTTGATTTCAGATTTCTTTAACGCAAATGGATTCTCAAATTGTGCTCCTACCATTGATTAGATGGCAGTGATTCAGAAGCTGCATGTCGAAAATAGGAGCTTTGATGAACTATCTGAATCGATTCTTAATCAGGTCTTGAAATGTGACTGTCAGGTATAGTGGCAAAATCGATATATCGATACAAAAAATCCCACAGAATATCAAAAGTGATTGAACCATTATGAAATGGAGATATATTTCATAGAGCAGTGGAAAAATAGTAAAACATCGGTCGGCAACGAATATCATTTTTGAACGATCTCCCAAAAAAGCTCTGAGCTTTGTGTTCAGATATCTAACTGAATCTTTCAACACGGAGAATCGGAGTTCTTCCTGAACTGCTCGCGAGGTGGAGCGGCTTACATCATTTCCACCAGCGTGGGACCAGAGTGAATAAATATACGGAATGGTGTGATGATTTGGACGGGAACATATGGCCTCAGTGCTGCGTGTGATGACCTATACCCTGTACGAGGCACCAACCTCTAAACTAGTCCCCTTTTGGCCCCCCTTTCAAAACAAATTTCTGCAATTTGCTCATAGAGAGGACTTCCAATTGTTTCCCGTGATGTTATCAGCCAGAGGAGTAGTTATTTTCTGCCTTAATAAGCCTACGATGGAGATGTATATGATAAGTGAAAGGGGTAAAACTTCGTCACGATCATCGTTGTATATAATAATTCATGTTTCAACAATTAACTGCTGTTCCAGAGATATGACCGTTTTGATGAAGTCAACATCTTCCATCATTGATTGTCCGTCAGTTCTACTGGCTACTACTTTGAAATTGCAATCGTGGTTTTGTGATCCCAAGTCACTCACAAAGATAAGATTGTAGAAGGGTCATGAATGCTAAGCGACCTCTCAAGCACTTTGACCTGGGCTTGGCAAAGCAAATATTCTGCAGTTTTAGCGAAGTTTCCACAGCAGCCGTAATTATCACTGTATGCCTCACCCATTCATTTGAGGTAATACCTCAAAGGGCAGTATCCAGTGAGGAGTCCAACTCAACCAACTTAAGAAGCTATTAAGCTTTCTTTCAATCACAAGCCTTCTCGCTTATCTTTGTCTTGACACTGTTTCAGTCAGATTTTATTTCATCAATTGGAGTTTTTTACATATCAGTAACAGTACTCACTCATTTGACAGTATATAGCTCAAAATGGCATTATATAACTTAAAATATATTTTTGCAATACATGGCATACCTGTATATTCAACTGGTGAATGGGGACCACCCTTTAATCTAATAGAATTTGCAAATTTTCTTAAAGAACGGGATATGGGACAAATCCCAACAAGTCCTTATTAAACGAAATCTGATGGACAAGCTAAAAGTTCAGTGAAAATTGTAAAAAAATGTAATGAAAAAATGTTGACATACCAACGTGATCCTTACTTAGCATTGCTTCATTATAGAACTACACCAAACAATGTATTTCCATCTCCTTCACAACTTTCTATGTTGAGGAATTTGAGATGCAATCTACCAATTTTGAACAAATCGGAAATAACACAATTATTCTCAAGATGAGCGGCACAACAATTGATGACCCAGTTTTTCCAGAATCTAGGTTATCCTTCGATCATCTCTGTACGTGCCATAAAAATCATCTTTGAAGTAGCGACATAAAACTCCGATATGTGAAGTAGCGTAGTTCTTGTTCTTTGTTCGATTTTCCTAAACGTATTATGCCTTTTTATGGTTGATTCAGCGATTGGAAGTGCATCGAATTGTGAAATATAGTTCGCTACGAGAGGCTTGAACTGAATCGAATGGGAATGAAAATGTAGAGGGTGGTGGACGGGGTCGAATTATTCCCAAAAAATAACGTGAAGGCTATTAGGGTTCAATTCTTGTATGTAATGGTAGAACTAATGGTGATTGATGACTGTTTGTTTATGAAATATTCTAAATTAAGAAGTTGCCAAGTAGCCGAAGCATCTTTTTAGATATAATTCAATACTCGTCGTGATATTAGCCAGTAATAGGTATTTGCCATAATAGCCTACAGCATTGTGTGTTGTTGGGAGTAAAAAGGGTAAAATATCAGTCGGCAACGACTATCATTTCTTAAACTATCTCCCAAAAAAAAGTAATCTCTTAAGTCGGACAATCTGAGTAAAATGGGCTTTGAAAAATGTAAATCGGACCACTGGGTACTTAGATATAAAATTTAACACTTTGGCGGACATTTTTATATATGGCGACCAAACTACCATGATCTGGACCATGTGACCAATTTCTTCCCATACTCATACATGTGTCTCAGTTAATAATATACCACAAATTATTTTTTCCGCAAATCGCTAGGAAATTTTGACATTCCTGTCAAAATTTCTTGAAGAAAAAGTCAGGACTTCCTTACTGTAAGGAAATGATATTTCCGTACAGTTGTTAGTGTTCTACATAAATGATTGAAAACACATTGCTTATAAGGAATTAATTTATATTTTGAAAACATCAAGTCATTGCTGAATACATTTTTAAGATCAATTTGTTATATTTACAGTAATTTGACAGTTAGTACAATTATTGAACATTGGAGGAACACTGTTAGAACTATGAGAAACATTTTGGACAACATGCGGGGTGGTAGGGTTATTTTGTTGAATATTTTGTACTGTGAAAATTTTATTTGCCACCTCAACCTTATTGTTAAGCGATTCTTCGATATATCCTTCAGCAACGTTTGATGACTTCCATCCGCCATGCCTCTTTAAACTAGTTATGTCGGCACCAGAGTCAACCAATATTGTTGCAGAAGACCGACGAAAGCAGTGACCAATATATTCTGTCGGATTTACCAAGTTCAAATAAGTAGCAACTATTTTGAGCATTTTTCTAAATTCTAAATTGATGAATTCCTACCACTTGTCTACAACCCTTTCCGCTTTGATATTTAAAGAAAAATCGGTAACTGTTCATATTTTCTGGTCTTAACGAAACATACTTTCGTTAAACATTCAAGTAGATCTGATTAATTACAAATGATCTTGGTTTGTTGGTTTTCGAATCAGGTATGCTGATTAAAAGCTTAGATTCTAGGTCTTCTATATCGTGTACAGTCATTCGGACTAACTCATCCATTCTACAGGCCCCAGAAATACCAAATATTACAGCCACCTAAAAAATAAATAAAGGTATAATCTAAATAGAAATTAAAACCTTGTAAATTACCTTAATCATTAAATTTTCTTTATCTGGAGCTTCCTGGATAAATTTTTCAATTTCTTCCTTCGTTAAAATCTTAGATTTCTTTGCCCTATAACCATGAGCTTGCCGTTTCAATAAAGAACGAAGTTTTGAGTATGTAGATATATCTACATTGTGTTTAATTGCAAGGGTTGACTTCAGCATTGAATAATTGGCCCATAATGTTGAAGATTTCATCTTTAAACAAAGGTCTAGGAAGTATGCCATTACAACATTTTCTGAGAAAGAACTCGTATTTTTACTCATGCGATAATCCATAAAACGTCTGTATGCATTTTCGTACTTTTCTCTTAATTTCTTTGGCAATAATTCTAATGAAGCAGTATTCACTGCCTCAACCAGCTCTGGAGGAGTCCCAGGAATGGAAATTTCATCATCACTTATCATTTTACTTTCGAGAACACCAGCAATTGAATTTATAAACGTCAAGTTTGACAATTCAACCTCAATACGTTTCCATAGTAGCCCAAGTAATTTTATTAGGAATTTCAAAGCACCATTTATTTGGGAATAAAATTATCGCGTTTTTTTTAAATCAATCAATATCTGTCGAATTTTAAACGATTTGCGGAAAAATAGTATGTTTACCTCGTAGGAAAAGCCACATTCCTGGACTCTGTGTTGCTAAGTCTCGGCTTGCGTCTCGACTTAGCAATCTTCACAGTCGCCCAGGAATGTTAAGCTTTTCCTACCCGGTAAACAATGTACTATTTCTGTCCCAAAATATTTTTTTTTATTCGTTGGTTCTGTCAACTGACTGCACCCTTAAGAGTAACCCTCTTTGAGAGATTTATACGAGCAACAAGTTACTTTGCGATTGACTGGTGTGATCTGTAACATGAATGTGAAGCCCACTACCATCTCTGAGACCGTTCTCTGTTGACTGAAAAAAGGCGTAGCCCTTACCTTTTAACGTGTGATGCCGTGCACGAAACCGGTGACCGCATTTAGAATCGAACCCGAGTAACTTGGGTTAAGAGGCGAACCCTTTACCCACGCGCCACCACGGCCCATAACATAACAACCTATTTTTTGTGTACTCCAAGTTAAAAAATGTAATAGGCTGGTACCTTATTAATTAACTTAACAATATTCTCTGCTAGAAAAGCTTTTTCACCCAGGAGAAGAATGTCTCAGTTACGGGTAGACTCATAAAAATGTCGTTCATCAAACTTTCCTTCGTACTTGAAAAACCATACTGTAGAAAAAAAATAGAAAACCAGCGAATCTCACATTTCGAGATACCGCAAACTATGCTGCAACACATAACTTTTCTCATATCCTTCTTGTTTAATCAATTCCCTCCCCTAATTGAAGACGTATCCACCGAGAAAACTCTGGAGTTTTTCCGGTTATCAAGCCAACACAGCGAGGCAGAAACGGGCTTATTGCAGTCTGTCCACAATTGGAGGAATATCTTATTAAAAATATCCTGTGCTTAATAAGGATTCTGGAAAGGCACGATGGATTTCAATTTACACTCGAGATTCTAATCTGCAAGCGACGAGTTTGCAATGTTACAATATCAGGTAAAATTTCAATTTAAAAGCAAGTTGATTAAACTCCCTTCTTTCCATACAGTTATGATGGAATTGTAAAGGTTTTCATGACGAAAATTCGAGAGGTAGAAAAGGCTGAGTTATTGCGTATATTTCATGAGGAATGCCACTGAGGTGGAAACTGGAATACATCAACTTATAATCCTTTGAATATTTCTAGAAATTTCTTGTCAATGCCTCAACAATTGTATTGTTTGGAAGTTTGATTTTAAGGAGGAAATTCAATACTGCAAGACATGATTTTTGGGTATTTCAAACTTCGTCTGCCGGAAGAGAAAAATAAATCAATTCGGTACTAAATGTAGTAACTAGTCTATGGCCACGTTTATACCGTCTCTTGGTAAGCTGACTGATGACTTTATTTCCATCAAAAAGTCTTGGTTTGGTACCGAAAATTTGGACCAAAATAATCAGATGACCAAGATGGTGTTAACACCTACAGCATTGATTTTCCAGAAAGATGCAAAATTTGGTTTGAATCCTTGGTAAGCCCTGAGACTAGTTTCTAATATACTAAGAGTGCCCTAATATCCATTTTTCCAGCAACACAACGTCTAATAATAATGTTCCTAATTTTCAATTCAATATCTGATTCGGATTAATGTTTTATGTCATGAAATATGAGTTAGTAGAGTTGCGAACCTTTTTGTAGGTTAGAGTTGTGCTGTCTAAATGGTTATCAAACAAACCAAATAAGTACCAAAGTTTTTACTGAATGAACATGGTTTAAATAGGCAGTAACTTATTCCATTGGTCCGAATTTGGTATGGTCAATTCAGCCAGAGTACCAAATTCGCGCCACGGTATAAACATGGCCTATTAGACTATTAGTGTGAACCTTTTGTTGATAAAATGAACCTCATCCTGAATCAAGATAAAGAAATATCTGATTATAATCTAAAAATTGGAGGCGTGAAAATTGCTTTATTACTTTACACATTACTTATACATCGTGAGTAAACATGGATATATACACAGTAATGTTCAGATCATATATCAAATATCATATCATATCTTCATCAAAACGATAAAACTCAATTATGGCACATATCAAAATCAATTGAAACACTTTCAGTTGATACGCGAAAAAGTGAAAACTTCCACCACGCCATTGAAGATGACGACCGCAATTTCAGTTGAAACGTTTGGAGATGTCAACCAGATAAGACCACGGCAAAACCCAGAATCCAACCAAAATATATTTTTTGTACACCTGTCAAAAAAAAATTGACATTTCTGCATCTATTGATACGCAAATGTTTACTTTTTCTTTCACCATGAAAAATAATTACTTATGATACAAGTGTTGAAAGTGGCATTTTATTTTGTGAGTGGGGAATATTGCGAAACAAGCGTTAGTAAGTGGAGCAACTTCACGAGAAAAATAAAATTACTTTTAACAAGTGTATCATACAAATTTTTTTGTACAACAGTTACTGCTAGTAAGAAAAAGACTTTTTATCACTTAATAATTTACAAAGTAAACATCAAATATTACTTTTTGAAGAATTAATTTTTAACAGAGTCAATTATTGATTGATTATCAATTAATAATAATAATAATAATAATAATAATAATTCGTCTTTATTCACCATAAAATACAATACAAAAAATACAAAATAGGTTTAGGTGAAAGGCGGAGTGTCAGCGTGAGCTGTTTTTAAACTCAACCCTATGTTCCTGAAGGGAAAGAAATCATAAAAAAAAATAAAGTAAAATAACAGTATAATTAGCAGTGCATTACCAGTTTAGTAAATAGCCGAGTTCGAACATAAACATCAGTCTATTTGCCAAGGAGAACTTTCAGTCTTTTTTTGAAGTTATTCAATGAATAGGATGTAAATTCACTGGGAAGTGAGTTATAACATTTCGGTGCGTTGTACGAGAAGCTACGAGTAAAAAATGCAGTTTTGTGTTTTGGAATGATGAGCGCTGTTTTGTTACGAGTGGAAAATCTGTTTTGGTCCGAAAACGTTTTTAGCCTTTTGAAAAGATAATCTGGCATTTGGGTAGTTAGAACTTTGTGGGTATTTGTTAAGAGGTGTATTTCCCTGAGTTTCTCCAGATTCAGCCAACCTGATTTCTTCATCGGCACAGATATACGGTCGTATTTACGAACGCCGAAAGAAAACCTTAGACAATTATTTTGTATACGTTGTAAGCGGTGACGGTCATTTTGACGTAAGGCTGATCCATATAAACTGTCGCAGTAGGAGATTTTAGAAAATATAAGCGACTCACAAAGTTTTAGCTTTAATTCAGTTGAAAGCAGATCCCTGTTTTGATAAAGTTGCTTCAAAGCCTTGTAGGAGAATTGACTGAGGTGGCTGACGTGTTTAGTGAATCTGAGCTCAGGATCAAGCCATAGTCCTGAATTCTTAAATTCTTTCACAATTGGAAGTAAGTCGTTATCAAGGCGAATTTGTATAGTTTTACTTGAGAGATCTCTGTTCTTCTTCTTCTTGTTATTTGAGTTTGTGCCATGTCAAGATGGCAAGATGGTGCAAGTTTTAACAAAATGATGAAAGTCAGATATATATAGACTGAACAATAAGGGTCCGAGAATGGATCCCTGCGGTACACCTTTGGTTACAGATAAGGCGTCCGAAATGACTCCATCTAGAATTACCTTTTGAGTTCGATTAGACAAATAATTTTTTATTGAACGTAGCGACTAGCTTCTCACAAAGTATATCGTGGTCGATGGTGTCGAACGCTTTGCTATAATCGATTAATACTAAATACTAATCATAAAACAATTTCATTTATTGGAATAATAATTGACAGTAAAGTTTGAATAATTACTTCAAGAGTTGATTCTACAATTTTATCAAATATTTCAATTTGTTTGAAAGAAGATGGATAATGCAATATTTTGTTAAAAATCACAATTTTGTTATTTAAACTATTAAGTTTACGTTAAGTTTAGTGCTAGAAAGTTCGAATCACTTTTTGGAAGTGCTCAGTGCGCGCAAGAATTTTACTTTTTATATTGCTTATTGATGTGTGCTATCAAGCACTTGTTTAGAGTGTTCAGTGCTCATGAGCAAATTTTTTTCACTACTCGGCACAGCTCTGATAAAAACCCGCGCACCATTGTCTACGGAACGATAATTCGTTCCAGTTATACAAAAAATTACCACTGGTAAAATTTTCGTTTTAATTTCCTCACGCCCAAATTATTTTTTTTCCTCACATCAGAATATAATAAGAAGCGTTACATAATCACATTTTCAAGAAAATGCTTGGTTTCCGTCTATTATACCCTAATCCATAATAAAAATGATTTTTTTTTGGCTGATTTTCGCTCAGCATCCCAAATACTTGTTGAGATTAGTTTAATATTGTTGAATTGATCTATACCTACCATAAGGTAACAAATTCTAGTATACAAATGAGATTTGTATATTCCAAGTAAGGGATACCTGTGTGCTTCTAATTATACAATTAATCCTCAAGTAGGTACACAAAAGTATTTTTCTCTCTTACAAAAATAATAACTATGGGTTGGTACATATTTCCAATCAAGAAGGCTAATGACCTATTAGTTGTCTTTAAGCAGATACAGACGAAATACCTTCATTATTCATTTCACTTTCGAAAAGCTATGTTCTAGATTACTTGTGTCGAAGAGTTTTGAATCATGCAGCTTCTGGTGAGTACAATTGTTCAATTATAATGGTTTGGTAATTTTTTATACAGAGAAAAAATACTGTACTATATGCAACAATAACCAATCGACACAATTGTTCAGAACACAAAAAATTATTAAATTGGTTAAAGTGGTATGGTTGATATAACCGATGGCGTTTTATTGAATTCGAAACTAAACAATACTCGCCTGAAATGTATTCTATAATTTCTACAGTAAGTGGAAGAGTGTTGAAAACCATCAAAGTAACATAATTAGTATAAAAGTTGACGTGAACATTAGACTATTTTTGGATATATACTATATCCGGCAGACTGTTTTTTTTTAAATCGATATATAGATGTCTCTACGCCTTATTTATTGTTCTCCCCTGTACACTGTGAGGAAATTTAAAATTTTGGCAACTCATATGCAATTATTTTGCAATGTACAAATTTTTATGACCAATAAAATTTTTTGACTAATCGATAATGAAAAAGTTGCCGTGGTACAAACTTTTGAAACTCACTGTATAGGAGTGGTAGACTCTCATTTTTTTTACTTATTACATCGAAATAACAACCTGACAAAAACCTAGCTTTGTAAAAATATGTGCAATTTCTCTCGCTGCGTCCTGTACTATACCGGGTATCCACGAAAGATGGGTCGCCCGTATAACTTTTTTATTTCGAAGACATTGAAATGAAATTTGAAGGATATGTATGATACATAAAATTCTTTTTTTTGACAAGTAACTCAGCTTCATGCAACTTCCGGTCTTACCGGAAGTGATATAAACTTTCGATTTTCAAATGAGACACCCGGTATATTTTCACTTTTTTGTCTCCATATGACATTCCAAATACAACTATGTATTTTTTCTTTCTAATTTTTTTAATTTTTATTTATTTTAACTTTAGAGGTCTATGGAGCCGTTCAAATTATTGATTTTAGACCTAGAGTATACAGTTTTTGGTTGAAATGCATCTGCTGTGTAAAACATAATGTCAAAATATAGTAACGTAGTGGCTGCTCTAGTCAGAAAAAAAGAGCATTTCATTACGATTAATTCAAAATCGCACACTATTAGGTCTCAAGAAAATTTTCGTCAACAAACTTACGGTAGATCTTTCTTTTTGCGATCAAAATGATTTTTGAATTCATCGAGTAACCTGTGACCAACACAAATGATATAACAAAACCATCAATGCAAAAACTAGTATCTCCTTGCATAAATGATATTATCAACGTGTTTTTCAATCAATAGTTAACACAATAATTTCCTAATTTAGTTTTGCAGAAGTGAGGTAGGATAATATATCGACAGGCAATTGTTTTTTTTAATACAACTTATTATTGTTTTATCAGTTATGTAGGTTATAGATTGCTCAATGAATTTGAATCTCACTTTAAACTGAAATGCTGTTTCATTTTAAGAAAGATCTTTCAAGATTTTTCAATAATAGTTTGTTAGAAACCTAACAGTGAAGCAATATCAACATAATTGTAATGATATGAACAATGTTGCCTACGAAGGCGTAGAAGGGCCACTGTTTTTTCTTTTTTTCAATCCCGACTTATAACTCGAGATCCCGACTTATAGTCCGGTTCACAAGTGATATTTTGTCAAAAGGCTGACCTAGAACACCGAAAATTATGCTTTTGGTCTCATTCGATTCGAAATGGCATCTAGAAAAAAATGTTGAACTGGAACAATTTAGTAAACAAAAAAATTGTTGGGTTTTTCGCAGATATTTCATAAACTATTTGAGATATCCAAAATTTTAAAAAAGATCCACAAAAAGCAGGATTTTCTTCTCTGTACTCTACCGACAATATTTATAATTTTAATATAGAGGTGAAACTTGGGATTAAAGCGGGTAGTGATCCTTGCACACGCGACGACCGAATCAGAAGAATGATAAAAAAAATTCAACCGATTGAATATGAATAATAAGAAAAAATATTGGTACTATCTAAATACATGAATGAACAATAATCCATCAACAAAAAATGTTTACCCAAATTTTTTTAATCAACTATGTCTTTGTTGCTTGGTTAATATTTACTTGTTGTTGTTGTTACCATAAAAACCTTGATTATTTAGAAAAACTGAAAACCTAGATTTTTTTTACTTTTTCGAGCTATTAAGAATTAAGACATTTCGATTTTTCACTTTTCTATTTTAAGGTGTTAAAAATCGAAATCGCAAATAATTAAGTAATCCGATTTTTTAAATCATCCTCATTATTCTGTTCTCTTATTGTGAAAAGCTACATAACAATAATTTTGAAAAAAATGTAAGTTCCATTGTTTAAATAATAGTTATAAACGAGAGCATTGTTAATAAAAATTTTGAAATTTTTTTTAAGAATTTAATACTTGATGAAAGTAATGATTCATAAGAAAAAAGTCGTTTCTGAAAGAAAATTATTGCTGAAAAACGCAACGCACATACTAATTAACAATTCATTTTTGTTGTTACATGATTATATTGAGGAACCATTTCTTAACATGATTTATCACGTTCTTTCATTTCATAAAAAAATTCATTTACTTTTCATTTGTTTAATAAACAAACCCTTTGTTATAAACAAATGAATATTGCATTAAATTTTTTTAAATCCTAAAACAATACTAAAAAAACCATGTGCAACTTTGTATGGAATTAAAAAAAATATGAAGAAAAAAATTTCATTCAGAAATGCACATGGTTGTTTTTTTTATTTTTTTAGTATTTAAAAATATATAGCGTAAAATTGTTTATAACAAATGGTTTGTTAAATATACAAATGAAAAGAATTTTTTTATATAGTATGGGAGGACGTTATAAATCATGATAAAAAAAATGTTTCCCTAATATTAATATTTACCAACAAAAATTATTCTCTTCATGTCTACTGTCAGCAATGTGAACAATTTCAAACACATACGCATTTGTAGTTTCAAACTAAATACGATAAGTTTAAAGTTCGACAACTATTATTTTATATTTTTTTGTCACTTAATCTTATTGAGTGTATAAACGTTCCTATTGAATCAAGTATGTTCAAATTTATTATTTCTAATTTTATTTTATTGGCAGCCATTTAAATCTATATTCGTTGTAATCTAAAGTGACACTTTAATATTAATTCATTCAATCGTTCTGAACTACCTCAAACTTCAGCAAAATTATCAGTAAATGATTATAATTGAATAGGTATTCTACGAGGTGTCATTTGCAACAGGATTCCATTTAAAATTAATGGTCACAATGATTAAGTTCCACTAGAAAAGAAGTTAACATTCGTTCATCTTCACACTAAAATTTGTTTCAGTTTCAGTATAATCATTAAAAAAATTAAATTTCATTATACCTGCCACAGAACCAAAGAAAAGTTAATTTTTCATAGATTGTTAGCATTATCAGTATTATTTGGACATAGGACTTAGTATCAAAAGCTTAAAACTGTTCTAAAAGTGTCTTTATTGAGGAAAGATTCATCCATATACAGTGTCACACATAAAGTTCGCAACGTATGGAAGTTTTTTTTATTAACAAACTTTTAAAAAAAAACTATAATAGTTCTCTCGGATCACAATCTAAAAGGTGAGGCCCAGAGATAAACTACAAAGACTAACTTTTTACATTCAGTTGACGTTTCAACATAGTTAATATGCGATAAAATGTCCAAAAATTAAGGGTATGAGTAAAAGCGTGGAGCGCCACAAAAATACAATTTTTATTATGTTTAGAAAAAATGTGAAAATAATTTTTTCATTATTGTCCAAAAATTAAGGGTATGAGTAAAAACGTGGAGCGCCAGAAAAATACAATTTTTATTATGATTAGGCGCTCCACGCTTTAACTCATACCTTCAATTTTCCCCTTTTTAGTGCATTTAAATAAAAGTGTGGTCTTGAAAAAAAAATTGTTCTTGTTTGTATTGCTTGTAGATATTCGAGCTGACCTTCTCTGTTAATGCATTGCTGTCAATCTTTCATTTGAAAAATTCCTTGAACTTCATTCGACGAAATAACACATTTTTCAAAACTAGTGCCTCCAACATGAATTCCCAAAGTACTTCCCCTTTTCAAATAAGAAGAGAAGAAATTGAAAATTTGTGATTGTAGATTTTTAATAGCTATGAAAATTTACGTAAAAAACATGTCAAAGAAAATCTGTAAAAGTTGTGAAAAACATCATTTGTCGAATAATTTTGGTAGCTTGACCTGTATGTGTATGTATTCACTGTCGCGCCCATTGATACTAAAAAATAAAACAAATTATAATGCTTAAAAGTACAAAATGGGAAAACACATAAAAAATATTTCAAAGTCTTACTGAATTATTAGTACTTACTGTGAAACTACCTTGAAAACAACTCATTTGAGAATCCTATTCCTAACTCTGTATTTTCATTTACAGCTAATATTGGCATGCCTGGTGGGCACCATACTATCTACATCTACAACTGAACCAGGCCACAACGACCATACAAAACCCAAAGTTGCAATAGACGGTTACGTTAATGGATATTACACATTTTTGGGGCGCCACTTTCCCGTATTTTTTGATAAGGCCCACACCGCTATCAGTGGCATTGAAATTGCCAATGAACAAACTGAAATTCCTTCAACACACCAGAATCTCAACTCCCATTCTGAAGGAATTGCTAAAAGTTCATTGTTACTCAACCACCAACATGCTGAAATCAGCAAAGAGTCTGCAGCATTCGCGCACCACCAGGAAAGGCTAAAACAAAATCCATTGAATTCTGTTCTAGGATCCTCGATAAGTGATCTAGAGGTATTCGGACATGGCCCTATCAATCTTGCTCCAGTTACCGAAAATAATGTAGAGAAAGCCATCTACTTAAACAACAATCATGCAGGGCGAGTAATGGACACTGATCATATTGGTAGTATAAACTCTTATCAGACCAATGTCTACTCTAGTAGCAGAACACCCATCTTGGGGATGGCGGGTCTACATGATTACCGTGGAGAAGCGTTCCATCAGAACAACGAGGAAGCATTTGGAACTCTCACAGGAATGAACCAAGTTGATGATAGAGGAAATATGGCTGGAGGAATATATTCAGGTTTGGGTTTGGTTGGAAATGTTTATGCTGAAAATCAAAATTCATATACCAGAGGAGCAAACTATGGAGATTCGAACGAGAACCAAATTTTCACTGGAAACCAAAACATCGGTCGAACGGCCTATAAAGATTCTGCATCAATGAGCCAAGCATCAGGAGGAGCAGCTACCCAAAACACAGTGGTGCATACATTTGTTGATTATCCCGTGCACTACACAAGTCAACTCAGCTATAAAGATGAGAGGCTGCACGGTACCTTAGGACTGAAAGATCATCTAGTTTATACCAATCATGGAGAACCTCCTAGATTCGGACAGGCAAGTAGTGCATGGAGTTTAGAAAATGATAACCAAATGAATTTGAACCCATCAGTGGAAAATACCAAACAAGTATTCTCGGATGGGAAATCTATCAACCACCAGACATCAAAAGTTGTCGAAAAGGAGAATGTAGTCACGTTTAGTAATTCTGGTGCCCAGAATTCCTTCCAAAGCATTGCTAATTCCCAGATACCAACAATAACAGACAAGAGGCCGTTTGATATTTCTAGATGGATGGATCATGTCCAAAACAAAGGAATCATAAATCAGAATTTTCATTCCAAATTTGGAGTAACTGATCAAGCAGATAAGCCAAAATACTTCTTAGACGGAAACACAGGCATTTTGGATCATAACTTGTACCTCGGTTATGGTCATGGGTCCCGGTTAGATATGAACCAGATCAATAATATGAAAGGATCCATCTTGCAAGAAAAAACAAAGGAAACTTTTGATCTATATCCCAATTATTACAGTCAAATGGATAACACTAACTCTGACTTCCACAATCCAAATGTGTACGTTGATGAGGCATACCATAGGTATCCGAAGGTTACCAACCTTGAAGGAAGTTATCTAAATACTGGATCAGTTAAAAATGGTGAGATTCAAAATAAAAATATGTACTTCGGACAAACAGGTTATGATACTGATCAGATCAACCAAAGAGGTACAGTGAATTCAAAGGTGTACCAGGAAACTCTTGTTTCCAACCCCGAATCAGTTGGAGTAACCAAACAAAATAATTTCAATGGAAATCTATATTTCAATGGAAACGGACTTGACTCTATGGGTGTACAAACCAACTATGGAGAAAGAGAAATAGTGAATACAGTTCATGGAACTATGGGTGGATCAAATCTAAATCAGGATAAAACCAACTGGAACCTTAACATTGGAGGAGCAGGATCAAGCATCCCTACAGGAAATTTTGATTCTAATTATGTTGGGATTGGACAAAGATCTGGCAGTTTGGGGTCGAATAGAGGGAACATTGGTCAAAACCAATACATTGACCAAACCAACTATGAAACTTTTCCTGGCACAAGCCAGGTAAACGCAAAAGTTGGTACATCCAACCAGAAGAAAGTTAGCCAAACGGTTATTTCCTATCCCAATTACGGTAGAATAGATAAAGTTGGTACTGGATCGGACGTGACTGGACTACAAGTAAACCAAAACCAGAATCAAGCAGTTTTTCCAAGTAACAATGCTGATAGCGAATTCCTAGTCAATACAGGACATTATCCACAGTCCGATTCCATTGGAAGAACTTTCCTTCAGGGGGTATCATACGGACAATATCCCATGCAAGAAGGACTACCAAGTCAATTTCCTCTTTGGGGAACCCTCAATTACCCATTTGAAAATAGACCCACTGGTAAATATTATTCCAATATTCAATATCTCCTACAAGATGGAGTTAGTGGTCACTACCCCCTCCAAGGTGATCCACTTCAAAGTGGATTCAATATTCAACATCCCTCACAAATAGGACTCAATAGTCGATATTATCCACAAAACAACATTAATGTCCGATATCCCTCACAAGTTGGAATCAACGGTCAATTTTATCTAGGAAGTTCATATCCCATACAAGGTATCAACGTTTACTATTCCGATCTATCTGGACAATATGGCCAATATCCTATAGAGAATGAAAAATATTTGAATCCAGTACTATGGAAACAGCTTTTACAAGATAATCAAGATTGGATTTCAGTATCATCTAGAATAAATCAGGATGGATCAGATCATGCTAGTCCAAATGAAAATGTCGGACAAAAAGTTGAAGTGACACACTCAGAAACTATCGAAACTGAAAAACAAACGATTCATGCCAAATCTGAATCAGGAACAGATCTTGATGAAACCAAACCCATCCATGTTGAGAACACGGTAAAAATATTTGATGCAACTACTAGCGTCAATGGTGAAGCCGAACCCATTCCCATTGGAAACACAGTGAAAATAGTCAATACAACTACTAGCATCAACGAAACAAGTGAAAAGTATATCGCCCAAAAAACTTCAGATGAAACACCTGATCATATGCTTGATGAGCATCATACAACTTCAATTCAGCAACCATACGAAAAAAAGGGAATACAAGTAAACATCGATAGTTCCAGTTTGACCAGTAATGGAGGACAAGGAGAGGCACCTATTATCGATCTCTCTCCTAGATTTGGTATAAATGAATCAAGTAAACCTGCTGACTCTAACCAAAGCCGTGAACATAACATTCTTGAGATAGGTACTTTAAATTCAAATAGTTTCACAATGGGACTTGTAAATAAAACTAAATCAGACGGTGGGCTTTTCATTAGTAATATTCTTCAAAGCGATGGAACACCTGCTATCAAAGTCGATTCTGCTATGAAGCTGAATGTGTCGGACCACTATCAAATGTCACTTGTAGGTTCTCTGGATAATGAAGTGAAACCAACTAGTTATAATAAAGAGGTTGTTGATATTGGAGTTACTAAAGGAACTAATGAACCTGGTGGAGTTGTAATGACAGCTGAGGTTTCCAATGGTGTTCCAAACAACAATGAGGATGGCGATTCACCACATGGGCTGAATCTCCATTTCAGCGGAATTGGTGGTGGAACTAGTGTGATAGATGAACACATAAGAAGATCTGCTGGTGGAGTTCTAGTTCCAGCTGGAGGTTTCAATGGTCTTTCCACAAATAATGGAGTTGTATACTCGAGCCAAGGTCATGGAGGAGTACTAGAGAATATGATAGATCTTTCCGGGAGCAACCATAATATACTTGGAGGAGTCAAAATGACAGCTGAAGGTTTCAATGGGGTCTCAGGAAACAATTGGGGAGATATAGCACATGCACTGAATCTCCATATCAGCGGAACTGATGGACAAACTGGTGGAAGATCTGCTGTACGTGGTGAAGTTCAGGTTCCAGCTGGGGGATTCAATATCCTTTCCACAAACAATGGAGTTGGATACTCGAGTCAAGGTCATGGAGGACTACTAGAAAATATCATAGACCTTTCCGGGGGCAAGCATAATATACTTGGAGGAGTTGAACTGACAGCTGAAGGTTTCAATGGGGTCTCAGGAAACAATGGGGAAGGAGATTTAGCACATGTACTGAATCTCCATATTAGCGGAACTGATGGACAAACTGGTGGAAGATCTGCTGTACGTGGTGAAGTTCAGGTTCCAGCTGGGGGATTCAATATCCTTTCCACAAACAATGGAGTTGGATACTCGAGTCAAGGTCATGGAGGACTACTAGAAAATATCATAGACCTTTCCGGGGGCAAGCATAATATACTTGGAGGAGTTGAACTGACAGCTGAAGGTTTCAATGGGGTCTCAGGAAACAATGGGGAAGGAGATTTAGCACATGTACTGAATCTCCATATTAGCGGAACTGATGGACAAACTGGTGGAAGATCTGCTGTACGTGGTGAAGTTCAGGTTCCAGCTGGGGGATTCAATATCCTTTCCACAAACAATGGAGTTGGATACTCGAGTCAAGGTCATGGAGGACTACTAGAAAATATCATAGACCTTTCCGGGGGCAAGCATAATATACTTGGAGGAGTTGAACTGACAGCTGAAGGTTTCAATGGGGTCTCAGGAAACAATGGGGAAGGAGATTTAGCACATGTACTGAATCTCCATATTAGCGGAACTGATGGACAAACTGGTGGAAGATCTGCTGTACATGGTGAAGTTCAGGTTCCAGCTGGAGGTTTTGAAATCCTTTCCACAAACAATGGAGTTGGATACTCGAGTCAAGGTCATGAAGGACTACTAGCAAATATCATAGACCTTTCCGGGGGCAAGCATAATATACTTGGAGGAGTTGAACTGACAGCTGAAGGTTTCAATGGGGTCTCAGGAAACAATGGGGAAGGAGATTTAGCACATGTACTGAATCTCCATATTAGCGGAACTGATGGACAAACTGGTGGAAGATCTGCTGTACGTGGTGAAGTTCAGGTTCCAGCTGGGGGATTCAATATCCTTTCCACAAACAATGGAGTTGGATACTCGAGTCAAGGTCATGGAGGACTACTAGAAAATATCATAGACCTTTCCGGGGGCAAGCATAATATACTTGGAGGAGTTGAACTGACAGCTGAAGGTTTCAATGGGGTCTCAGGAAACAATGGGGAAGGAGATTTAGCACATGTACTGAATCTCCATATTAGCGGAACTGATGGACAAACTGGTGGAAGATCTGCTGTACATGGTGAAGTTCAGGTTCCAGCTGGAGGTTTTGAAATCCTTTCCACAAACAATGGAGTTGGATACTCGAGTCAAGGTCATGAAGGACTACTAGCAAATATCATAGACCTTTCCGGGGGCAAGCATAATATACTTGGAGGAGTTGAACTGACAGCTGAAGGTTTCAATGGGGTCTCAGGAAACAATGGGGAAGGAGATTTAGCACATGTACTGAATCTCCATATTAGCGGAACTGATGGACAAACTGGTGGAAGATCTGCTGTACGTGGTGAAGTTCAGGTTCCAGCTGGGGGATTCAATATCCTTTCCACAAACAATGGAGTTGGATACTCGAGTCAAGGTCATGGAGGACTACTAGAAAATATCATAGACCTTTCCGGGGGCAAGCATAATATACTTGGAGGAGTTGAACTGACAGCTGAAGGTTTCAATGGGGTCTCAGGAAACAATGGGGAAGGAGATTTAGCACATGTACTGAATCTCCATATTAGCGGAACTGATGGACAAACTGGTGGAAGATCTGCTGTACATGGTGAAGTTCAGGTTCCAGCTGGAGGTTTTGAAATCCTTTCCACAAACAATGGAGTTGGATACTCGAGTCAAGGTCATGAAGGACTACTAGCAAATATCATAGACCTTTCCGGGGGCAAGCATAATATACTTGGAGGAGTTGAACTGACAGCTGAAGGTTTCAATGGGGTCTCAGGAAACAATGGGGAAGGAGATTTAGCACATGTACTGAATCTCCATATTAGCGGAACTGATGGACAAACTGGTGGAAGATCTGCTGTACGTGGTGAAGTTCAGGTTCCAGCTGGGGGATTCAATATCCTTTCCACAAACAATGGAGTTGGATACTCGAGTCAAGGTCATGGAGGACTACTAGAAAATATCATAGACCTTTCCGGGGGCAAGCATAATATACTTGGAGGAGTTGAACTGACAGCTGAAGGTTTCAATGGGGTCTCAGGAAACAATGGGGAAGGAGATTTAGCACATGTACTGAATCTCCATATTAGCGGAACTGATGGACAAACTGGTGGAAGATCTGCTGTACGTGGTGAAGTTCAGGTTCCAGCTGGGGGATTCAATATCCTTTCCACAAACAATGGAGTTGGATACTCGAGTCAAGGTCATGGAGGACTACTAGAAAATATCATAGACCTTTCCGGGGGCAAGCATAATATACTTGGAGGAGTTGAACTGACAGCTGAAGGTTTCAATGGGGTCTCAGGAAACAATGGGGAAGGAGATTTAGCACATGTACTGAATCTCCATATTAGCGGAACTGATGGACAAACTGGTGGAAGATCTGCTGTACGTGGTGAAGTTCAGGTTCCAGCTGGGGGATTCAATATCCTTTCCACAAACAATGGAGTTGGATACTCGAGTCAAGGTCATGGAGGACTACTAGAAAATATCATAGACCTTTCCGGGGGCAAGCATAATATACTTGGAGGAGTTGAACTGACAGCTGAAGGTTTCAATGGGGTCTCAGGAAACAATGGGGAAGGAGATTTAGCACATGTACTGAATCTCCATATTAGCGGAACTGATGGACAAACTGGTGGAAGATCTGCTGTACGTGGTGAAGTTCAGGTTCCAGCTGGGGGATTCAATATCCTTTCCACAAACAATGGAGTTGGATACTCGAGTCAAGGTCATGGAGGACTACTAGAAAATATCATAGACCTTTCCGGGGGCAAGCATAATATACTTGGAGGAGTTGAACTGACAGCTGAAGGTTTCAATGGGGTCTCAGGAAACAATGGGGAAGGAGATTTAGCACATGTACTGAATCTCCATATTAGCGGAACTGATGGACAAACTGGTGGAAGATCTGCTGTACGTGGTGAAGTTCAGGTTCCAGCTGGGGGATTCAATATCCTTTCCACAAACAATGGAGTTGGATACTCGAGTCAAGGTCATGGAGGACTACTAGAAAATATCATAGACCTTTCCGGGGGCAAGCATAATATACTTGGAGGAGTTGAACTGACAGCTGAAGGTTTCAATGGGGTCTCAGGAAACAATGGGGAAGGAGATTTAGCACATGTACTGAATCTCCATATTAGCGGAACTGATGGACAAACTGGTGGAAGATCTGCTGTACGTGGTGAAGTTCAGGTTCCAGCTGGGGGATTCAATATCCTTTCCACAAACAATGGAGTTGGATACTCGAGTCAAGGTCATGGAGGACTACTAGAAAATATCATAGACCTTTCCGGGGGCAAGCATAATATACTTGGAGGAGTTGAACTGACAGCTGAAGGTTTCAATGGGGTCTCAGGAAACAATGGGGAAGGAGATTTAGCACATGTACTGAATCTCCATATTAGCGGAACTGATGGACAAACTGGTGGAAGATCTGCTGTACGTGGTGAAGTTCAGGTTCCAGCTGGGGGATTCAATATCCTTTCCACAAACAATGGAGTTGGATACTCGAGTCAAGGTCATGGAGGACTACTAGAAAATATCATAGACCTTTCCGGGGGCAAGCATAATATACTTGGAGGAGTTGAACTGACAGCTGAAGGTTTCAATGGGGTCTCAGGAAACAATGGGGAAGGAGATTTAGCACATGTACTGAATCTCCATATTAGCGGAACTGATGGACAAACTGGTGGAAGATCTGCTGTACATGGTGAAGTTCAGGTTCCAGCTGGAGGTTTTGAAATCCTTTCCACAAACAATGGAGTTGGATACTCGAGTCAAGGTCATGGAGGACTACTAGAAAATATCATAGACCTTTCCGGGGGCAAGCATAATATACTTGGAGGAGTTGAACTGACAGCTGAAGGTTTCAATGGGGTCTCAGGAAACAATGGGGAAGGAGATTTAGCACATGTACTGAATCTCCATATTAGCGGAACTGATGGACAAACTGGTGGAAGATCTGCTGTACATGGTGAAGTTCAGGTTCCAGCTGGAGGTTTTGAAATCCTTTCCACAAACAATGGAGTTGGATACTCGAGTCAAGGTCATGGAGGACTACTAGAAAATATCATAGACCTTTCCGGGGGCAAGCATAATATACTTGGAGGAGTTGAACTGACAGCTGAAGGTTTCAATGGGGTCTCAGGAAACAATGGGGAAGGAGATTTAGCACATGTACTGAATCTCCATATTAGCGGAACTGATGGACAAACTGGTGGAAGATCTGCTGTACATGGTGAAGTTCAGGTTCCAGCTGGAGGTTTTGAAATCCTTTCCACAAACAATGGAGTTGGATACTCGAGTCAAGGTCATGGAGGACTACTAGAAAATATCATAGACCTTTCCGGGGGCAAGCATAATATACTTGGAGGAGTTGAACTGACAGCTGAAGGTTTCAATGGGGTCTCAGGAAACAATGGGGAAGGAGATTTAGCACATGTACTGAATCTCCATATTAGCGGAACTGATGGACAAACTGGTGGAAGATCTGCTGTACATGGTGAAGTTCAGGTTCCAGCTGGAGGTTTTGAAATCCTTTCCACAAACAATGGAGTTGGATACTCGAGTCAAGGTCATGGAGGACTACTAGAAAATATCATAGACCTTTCCGGGGGCAAGCATAATATACTTGGAGGAGTTGAACTGACAGCTGAAGGTTTCAATGGGGTCTCAGGAAACAATGGGGAAGGAGATTTAGCACATGTACTGAATCTCCATATTAGCGGAACTGATGGACAAACTGGTGGAAGATCTGCTGTACATGGTGAAGTTCAGGTTCCAGCTGGAGGTTTTGAAATCCTTTCCACAAACAATGGAGTTGGATACTCGAGTCAAGGTCATGGAGGACTACTAGAAAATATCATAGACCTTTCCGGGGGCAAGCATAATATACTTGGAGGAGTTGAACTGACAGCTGAAGGTTTCAATGGGGTCTCAGGAAACAATGGGGAAGGAGATTTAGCACATGTACTGAATCTCCATATTAGCGGAACTGATGGACAAACTGGTGGAAGATCTGCTGTACGTGGTGAAGTTCAGGTTCCAGCTGGGGGATTCAATATCCTTTCCACAAACAATGGAGTTGGATACTCGAGTCAAGGTCATGGAGGACTACTAGAAAATATCATAGACCTTTCCGGGGGCAAGCATAATATACTTGGAGGAGTTGAACTGACAGCTGAAGGTTTCAATGGGGTCTCAGGAAACAATGGGGAAGGAGATTTAGCACATGTACTGAATCTCCATATTAGCGGAACTGATGGACAAACTGGTGGAAGATCTGCTGTACGTGGTGAAGTTCAGGTTCCAGCTGGGGGATTCAATATCCTTTCCACAAACAATGGAGTTGGATACTCGAGTCAAGGTCATGGAGGACTACTAGAAAATATCATAGACCTTTCCGGGGGCAAGCATAATATACTTGGAGGAGTTGAACTGACAGCTGAAGGTTTCAATGGGGTCTCAGGAAACAATGGGGAAGGAGATTTAGCACATGTACTGAATCTCCATATTAGCGGAACTGATGGACAAACTGGTGGAAGATCTGCTGTACATGGTGAAGTTCAGGTTCCAGCTGGAGGTTTTGAAATCCTTTCCACAAACAATGGAGTTGGATACTCGAGTCAAGGTCATGGAGGACTACTAGAAAATATCATAGACCTTTCCGGGGGCAAGCATAATATACTTGGAGGAGTTGAACTGACAGCTGAAGGTTTCAATGGGGTCTCAGGAAACAATGGGGAAGGAGATTTAGCACATGTACTGAATCTCCATATTAGCGGAACTGATGGACAAACTGGTGGAAGATCTGCTGTACATGGTGAAGTTCAGGTTCCAGCTGGAGGTTTTGAAATCCTTTCCACAAACAATGGAGTTGGATACTCGAGTCAAGGTCATGGAGGACTACTAGAAAATATCATAGACCTTTCCGGGGGCAAGCATAATATACTTGGAGGAGTTGAACTGACAGCTGAAGGTTTCAATGGGGTCTCAGGAAACAATGGGGAAGGAGATTTAGCACATGTACTGAATCTCCATATTAGCGGAACTGATGGACAAACTGGTGGAAGATCTGCTGTACATGGTGAAGTTCAGGTTCCAGCTGGAGGTTTTGAAATCCTTTCCACAAACAATGGAGTTGGATACTCGAGTCAAGGTCATGGAGGACTACTAGAAAATATCATAGACCTTTCCGGGGGCAAGCATAATATACTTGGAGGAGTTGAACTGACAGCTGAAGGTTTCAATGGGGTCTCAGGAAACAATGGGGAAGGAGATTTAGCACATGTACTGAATCTCCATATTAGCGGAACTGATGGACAAACTGGTGGAAGATCTGCTGTACGTGGTGAAGTTCAGGTTCCAGCTGGGGGATTCAATATCCTTTCCACAAACAATGGAGTTGGATACTCGAGTCAAGGTCATGGAGGACTACTAGAAAATATCATAGACCTTTCCGGGGGCAAGCATAATATACTTGGAGGAGTTGAACTGACAGCTGAAGGTTTCAATGGGGTCTCAGGAAACAATGGGGAAGGAGATTTAGCACATGTACTGAATCTCCATATTAGCGGAACTGATGGACAAACTGGTGGAAGATCTGCTGTACGTGGTGAAGTTCAGGTTCCAGCTGGGGGATTCAATATCCTTTCCACAAACAATGGAGTTGGATACTCGAGTCAAGGTCATGGAGGACTACTAGAAAATATCATAGACCTTTCCGGGGGCAAGCATAATATACTTGGAGGAGTTGAACTGACAGCTGAAGGTTTCAATGGGGTCTCAGGAAACAATGGGGAAGGAGATTTAGCACATGTACTGAATCTCCATATTAGCGGAACTGATGGACAAACTGGTGGAAGATCTGCTGTACGTGGTGAAGTTCAGGTTCCAGCTGGGGGATTCAATATCCTTTCCACAAACAATGGAGTTGGATACTCGAGTCAAGGTCATGGAGGACTACTAGAAAATATCATAGACCTTTCCGGGGGCAAGCATAATATACTTGGAGGAGTTGAACTGACAGCTGAAGGTTTCAATGGGGTCTCAGGAAACAATGGGGAAGGAGATTTAGCACATGTACTGAATCTCCATATTAGCGGAACTGATGGACAAACTGGTGGAAGATCTGCTGTACGTGGTGAAGTTCAGGTTCCAGCTGGGGGATTCAATATCCTTTCCACAAACAATGGAGTTGGATACTCGAGTCAAGGTCATGGAGGACTACTAGAAAATATCATAGACCTTTCCGGGGGCAAGCATAATATACTTGGAGGAGTTGAACTGACAGCTGAAGGTTTCAATGGGGTCTCAGGAAACAATGGGGAAGGAGATTTAGCACATGTACTGAATCTCCATATTAGCGGAACTGATGGACAAACTGGTGGAAGATCTGCTGTACGTGGTGAAGTTCAGGTTCCAGCTGGGGGATTCAATATCCTTTCCACAAACAATGGAGTTGGATACTCGAGTCAAGGTCATGG
Source organism: Chrysolina haemoptera (assembly GCA_958298965.1). NCBI lineage: Eukaryota > Metazoa > Arthropoda > Insecta > Coleoptera > Chrysomelidae > Chrysolina > Chrysolina haemoptera. The sequence continues at coordinate 52,486,922 of OY282585.1, forward strand.
AGGACTACTAGAAAATATCATAGACCTTTCCGGGGGCAAGCATAATATACTTGGAGGAGTTGAACTGACAGCTGAAGGTTTCAATGGGGTCTCAGGAAACAATGGGGAAGGAGATTTAGCACATGTACTGAATCTCCATATTAGCGGAACTGATGGACAAACTGGTGGAAGATCTGCTGTACGTGGTGAAGTTCAGGTTCCAGCTGGGGGATTCAATATCCTTTCCACAAACAATGGAGTTGGATACTCGAGTCAAGGTCATGGAGGACTACTAGAAAATATCATAGACCTTTCCGGGGGCAAGCATAATATACTTGGAGGAGTTGAACTGACAGCTGAAGGTTTCAATGGGGTCTCAGGAAACAATGGGGAAGGAGATTTAGCACATGTACTGAATCTCCATATTAGCGGAACTGATGGACAAACTGGTGGAAGATCTGCTGTACATGGTGAAGTTCAGGTTCCAGCTGGGGGATTCAATATCCTTTCCACAAACAATGGAGTTGGATACTCGAGTCAAGGTCATGGAGGACTACTAGAAAATATCATAGACCTTTCCGGGGGCAAGCATAATATACTTGGAGGAGTTGAACTGACAGCTGAAGGTTTCAATGGGGTCTCAGGAAACAATGGGGAAGGAGATTTAGCACATGTACTGAATCTCCATATTAGCGGAACTGATGGACAAACTGGTGGAAGATCTGCTGTACGTGGTGAAGTTCAGGTTCCAGCTGGGGGATTCAATATCCTTTCCACAAACAATGGAGTTGGATACTCGAGTCAAGGTCATGGAGGACTACTAGAAAATATCATAGACCTTTCCGGGGGCAAGCATAATATACTTGGAGGAGTTGAACTGACAGCTGAAGGTTTCAATGGGGTCTCAGGAAACAATGGGGAAGGAGATTTAGCACATGTACTGAATCTCCATATTAGCGGAACTGATGGACAAACTGGTGGAAGATCTGCTGTACGTGGTGAAGTTCAGGTTCCAGCTGGGGGATTCAATATCCTTTCCACAAACAATGGAGTTGGATACTCGAGTCAAGGTCATGGAGGACTACTAGAAAATATCATAGACCTTTCCGGGGGCAAGCATAATATACTTGGAGGAGTTGAACTGACAGCTGAAGGTTTCAATGGGGTCTCAGGAAACAATGGGGAAGGAGATTTAGCACATGTACTGAATCTCCATATTAGCGGAACTGATGGACAAACTGGTGGAAGATCTGCTGTACATGGTGAAGTTCAGGTTCCAGCTGGAGGTTTTGAAATCCTTTCCACAAACAATGGAGTTGGATACTCGAGTCAAGGTCATGGAGGACTACTAGAAAATATCATAGACCTTTCCGGGGGCAAGCATAATATACTTGGAGGAGTTGAACTGACAGCTGAAGGTTTCAATGGGGTCTCAGGAAACAATGGGGAAGGAGATTTAGCACATGTACTGAATCTCCATATTAGCGGAACTGATGGACAAACTGGTGGAAGATCTGCTGTACATGGTGAAGTTCAGGTTCCAGCTGGAGGTTTTGAAATCCTTTCCACAAACAATGGAGTTGGATACTCGAGTCAAGGTCATGAAGGACTACTAGCAAATATCATAGACCTTTCCGGGGGCAAGCATAATATACTTGGAGGAGTTGAACTGACAGCTGAAGGTTTCAATGGGGTCTCAGGAAACAATGGGGAAGGAGATTTAGCACATGTACTGAATCTCCATATTAGCGGAACTGATGGACAAACTGGTGGAAGATCTGCTGTACGTGGTGAAGTTCAGGTTCCAGCTGGGGGATTCAATATCCTTTCCACAAACAATGGAGTTGGATACTCGAGTCAAGGTCATGGAGGACTACTAGAAAATATCATAGACCTTTCCGGGGGCAAGCATAATATACTTGGAGGAGTTGAACTGACAGCTGAAGGTTTCAATGGGGTCTCAGGAAACAATGGGGAAGGAGATTTAGCACATGTACTGAATCTCCATATTAGCGGAACTGATGGACAAACTGGTGGAAGATCTGCTGTACATGGTGAAGTTCAGGTTCCAGCTGGAGGTTTTGAAATCCTTTCCACAAACAATGGAGTTGGATACTCGAGTCAAGGTCATGAAGGACTACTAGCAAATATCATAGACCTTTCCGGGGGCAAGCATAATATACTTGGAGGAGTTGAACTGACAGCTGAAGGTTTCAATGGGGTCTCAGGAAACAATGGGGAAGGAGATTTAGCACATGTACTGAATCTCCATATTAGCGGAACTGATGGACAAACTGGTGGAAGATCTGCTGTACGTGGTGAAGTTCAGGTTCCAGCTGGGGGATTCAATATCCTTTCCACAAACAATGGAGTTGGATACTCGAGTCAAGGTCATGGAGGACTACTAGAAAATATCATAGACCTTTCCGGGGGCAAGCATAATATACTTGGAGGAGTTGAACTGACAGCTGAAGGTTTCAATGGGGTCTCAGGAAACAATGGGGAAGGAGATTTAGCACATGTACTGAATCTCCATATTAGCGGAACTGATGGACAAACTGGTGGAAGATCTGCTGTACGTGGTGAAGTTCAGGTTCCAGCTGGGGGATTCAATATCCTTTCCACAAACAATGGAGTTGGATACTCGAGTCAAGGTCATGGAGGACTACTAGAAAATATCATAGACCTTTCCGGGGGCAAGCATAATATACTTGGAGGAGTTGAACTGACAGCTGAAGGTTTCAATGGGGTCTCAGGAAACAATGGGGAAGGAGATTTAGCACATGTACTGAATCTCCATATTAGCGGAACTGATGGACAAACTGGTGGAAGATCTGCTGTACGTGGTGAAGTTCAGGTTCCAGCTGGGGGATTCAATATCCTTTCCACAAACAATGGAGTTGGATACTCGAGTCAAGGTCATGGAGGACTACTAGAAAATATCATAGACCTTTCCGGGGGCAAGCATAATATACTTGGAGGAGTTGAACTGACAGCTGAAGGTTTCAATGGGGTCTCAGGAAACAATGGGGAAGGAGATTTAGCACATGTACTGAATCTCCATATTAGCGGAACTGATGGACAAACTGGTGGAAGATCTGCTGTACGTGGTGAAGTTCAGGTTCCAGCTGGGGGATTCAATATCCTTTCCACAAACAATGGAGTTGGATACTCGAGTCAAGGTCATGGAGGACTACTAGAAAATATCATAGACCTTTCCGGGGGCAAGCATAATATACTTGGAGGAGTTGAACTGACAGCTGAAGGTTTCAATGGGGTCTCAGGAAACAATGGGGAAGGAGATTTAGCACATGTACTGAATCTCCATATTAGCGGAACTGATGGACAAACTGGTGGAAGATCTGCTGTACGTGGTGAAGTTCAGGTTCCAGCTGGAGGTTTTGAAATCCTTTCCACAAACAATGGAGTTGGATACTCGAGTCAAGGTCATGAAGGACTACTAGCAAATATCATAGACCTTTCCGGGGGCAAGCATAATATACTTGGAGGAGTTGAACTGACAGCTGAAGGTTTCAATGGGGTCTCAGGAAACAATGGGGAAGGAGATTTAGCACATGTACTGAATCTCCATATTAGCGGAACTGATGGACAAACTGGTGGAAGATCTGCTGTACGTGGTGAAGTTCAGGTTCCAGCTGGGGGATTCAATATCCTTTCCACAAACAATGGAGTTGGATACTCGAGTCAAGGTCATGGAGGACTACTAGAAAATATCATAGACCTTTCCGGGGGCAAGCATAATATACTTGGAGGAGTTGAACTGACAGCTGAAGGTTTCAATGGGGTCTCAGGAAACAATGGGGAAGGAGATTTAGCACATGTACTGAATCTCCATATTAGCGGAACTGATGGACAAACTGGTGGAAGATCTGCTGTACGTGGTGAAGTTCAGGTTCCAGCTGGGGGATTCAATATCCTTTCCACAAACAATGGAGTTGGATACTCGAGTCAAGGTCATGGAGGACTACTAGAAAATATCATAGACCTTTCCGGGGGCAAGCATAATATACTTGGAGGAGTTGAACTGACAGCTGAAGGTTTCAATGGGGTCTCAGGAAACAATGGGGAAGGAGATTTAGCACATGTACTGAATCTCCATATTAGCGGAACTGATGGACAAACTGGTGGAAGATCTGCTGTACGTGGTGAAGTTCAGGTTCCAGCTGGGGGATTCAATATCCTTTCCACAAACAATGGAGTTGGATACTCGAGTCAAGGTCATGGAGGACTACTAGAAAATATCATAGACCTTTCCGGGGGCAAGCATAATATACTTGGAGGAGTTGAACTGACAGCTGAAGGTTTCAATGGGGTCTCAGGAAACAATGGGGAAGGAGATTTAGCACATGTACTGAATCTCCATATTAGCGGAACTGATGGACAAACTGGTGGAAGATCTGCTGTACGTGGTGAAGTTCAGGTTCCAGCTGGGGGATTCAATATCCTTTCCACAAACAATGGAGTTGGATACTCGAGTCAAGGTCATGGAGGACTACTAGAAAATATCATAGACCTTTCCGGGGGCAAGCATAATATACTTGGAGGAGTTGAACTGACAGCTGAAGGTTTCAATGGGGTCTCAGGAAACAATGGGGAAGGAGATTTAGCACATGTACTGAATCTCCATATTAGCGGAACTGATGGACAAACTGGTGGAAGATCTGCTGTACGTGGTGAAGTTCAGGTTCCAGCTGGGGGATTCAATATCCTTTCCACAAACAATGGAGTTGGATACTCGAGTCAAGGTCATGGAGGACTACTAGAAAATATCATAGACCTTTCCGGGGGCAAGCATAATATACTTGGAGGAGTTGAACTGACAGCTGAAGGTTTCAATGGGGTCTCAGGAAACAATGGGGAAGGAGATTTAGCACATGTACTGAATCTCCATATTAGCGGAACTGATGGACAAACTGGTGGAAGATCTGCTGTACGTGGTGAAGTTCAGGTTCCAGCTGGGGGATTCAATATCCTTTCCACAAACAATGGAGTTGGATACTCGAGTCAAGGTCATGGAGGACTACTAGAAAATATCATAGACCTTTCCGGGGGCAAGCATAATATACTTGGAGGAGTTGAACTGACAGCTGAAGGTTTCAATGGGGTCTCAGGAAACAATGGGGAAGGAGATTTAGCACATGTACTGAATCTCCATATTAGCGGAACTGATGGACAAACTGGTGGAAGATCTGCTGTACGTGGTGAAGTTCAGGTTCCAGCTGGGGGATTCAATATCCTTTCCACAAACAATGGAGTTGGATACTCGAGTCAAGGTCATGGAGGACTACTAGAAAATATCATAGACCTTTCCGGGGGCAAGCATAATATACTTGGAGGAGTTGAACTGACAGCTGAAGGTTTCAATGGGGTCTCAGGAAACAATGGGGAAGGAGATTTAGCACATGTACTGAATCTCCATATTAGCGGAACTGATGGACAAACTGGTGGAAGATCTGCTGTACGTGGTGAAGTTCAGGTTCCAGCTGGGGGATTCAATATCCTTTCCACAAACAATGGAGTTGGATACTCGAGTCAAGGTCATGGAGGACTACTAGAAAATATCATAGACCTTTCCGGGGGCAAGCATAATATACTTGGAGGAGTTGAACTGACAGCTGAAGGTTTCAATGGGGTCTCAGGAAACAATGGGGAAGGAGATTTAGCACATGTACTGAATCTCCATATTAGCGGAACTGATGGACAAACTGGTGGAAGATCTGCTGTACGTGGTGAAGTTCAGGTTCCAGCTGGGGGATTCAATATCCTTTCCACAAACAATGGAGTTGGATACTCGAGTCAAGGTCATGGAGGACTACTAGAAAATATCATAGACCTTTCCGGGGGCAAGCATAATATACTTGGAGGAGTTGAACTGACAGCTGAAGGTTTCAATGGGGTCTCAGGAAACAATGGGGAAGGAGATTTAGCACATGTACTGAATCTCCATATTAGCGGAACTGATGGACAAACTGGTGGAAGATCTGCTGTACGTGGTGAAGTTCAGGTTCCAGCTGGGGGATTCAATATCCTTTCCACAAACAATGGAGTTGGATACTCGAGTCAAGGTCATGGAGGACTACTAGAAAATATCATAGACCTTTCCGGGGGCAAGCATAATATACTTGGAGGAGTTGAACTGACAGCTGAAGGTTTCAATGGGGTCTCAGGAAACAATGGGGAAGGAGATTTAGCACATGTACTGAATCTCCATATTAGCGGAACTGATGGACAAACTGGTGGAAGATCTGCTGTACGTGGTGAAGTTCAGGTTCCAGCTGGGGGATTCAATATCCTTTCCACAAACAATGGAGTTGGATACTCGAGTCAAGGTCATGGAGGACTACTAGAAAATATCATAGACCTTTCCGGGGGCAAGCATAATATACTTGGAGGAGTTGAACTGACAGCTGAAGGTTTCAATGGGGTCTCAGGAAACAATGGGGAAGGAGATTTAGCACATGTACTGAATCTCCATATTAGCGGAACTGATGGACAAACTGGTGGAAGATCTGCTGTACGTGGTGAAGTTCAGGTTCCAGCTGGGGGATTCAATATCCTTTCCACAAACAATGGAGTTGGATACTCGAGTCAAGGTCATGGAGGACTACTAGAAAATATCATAGACCTTTCCGGGGGCAAGCATAATATACTTGGAGGAGTTGAACTGACAGCTGAAGGTTTCAATGGGGTCTCAGGAAACAATGGGGAAGGAGATTTAGCACATGTACTGAATCTCCATATTAGCGGAACTGATGGACAAACTGGTGGAAGATCTGCTGTACATGGTGAAGTTCAGGTTCCAGCTGGAGGTTTTGAAATCCTTTCCACAAACAATGGAGTTGGATACTCGAGTCAAGGTCATGAAGGACTACTAGCAAATATCATTGACCTTTCCGGGGGCAAGCATAATGTAGATTCCACTTATAGAGGCGGACTCAATTCCTTTCTGGACAATGGGAATGATAAAGGCCTAGGGGGGCATATTGAGTACGATAGACCCAATTTTTTTGAAACTGGAAATTTGAATTCAAGGAAAGAGCACGAGGTGAGGTTGGAAGATAATATCAATTTTCATTCTGGATTGAATTTTGGGCATAGTAGAGAACTGAATAAACATAATAGACATGGTGAATTTCAGATAATTGGAGGCATTGGTGATCACTCAAGAAACGTACATGAGGTTGAATTGGGTCATCATCATGGTCACTTACATCCCATATTAAATATTGCTAAACATTTATTGTAAGATATTTGTTAATAAACGGATAAAAATTTAAAAAATTGTTTGTTTTTTTCTTCAGAATTTTCTTACAACTTTTCAGTGATTTCTCAATAAGGTTCATCGTTGAAAGGAAAGTCAACAATAAATTGAAATAAAAAATAAAAATAATTTTCATGAAGAATTTCGTTGAAACCGTAAAAAATTTAAAAAGAGTACTGGAATGAATTCAGCTGAATATCCCAATGGGATATGAGAGATATTTCTAATTATTCTATACCTTACCACGACTGAGGTCATACAGTGACCGCCAAAAAGTATGTACCATATGGGAAAAAAGTTTATTATAAGAGTATCAGAAAAAAGATTCTTGGGAAAAGTTTGTGCATGTCCGATAACCTGAAAATCGATTTTGACACATGTCACGTGATCGCTGGTATGGCGGCAAATTGAAAAATATTACTATGAGAACGCAAAAAGTGGGGTAAAATGGCAAGATATAAAAAAAAGTGAATCGAAAAAGTTGCTTAGAATTAAATTTTATACACATATGCAAAGTTTGAAAAGATAATGAGAGAAAATTGAAATTGAATTTTTTTTTAAATATTTTCCTAGCTGTATAAAAATATAAAATTATTATCATATGAATAGCTTGACCATACTGAAACATTTGTATTTCAATGATAATGACAAAACTTTCTCATTTTCTCTACACCAGTAAGCACTAAATTAAAAAAATTGGATTTTGTTAAAACCCTGGCTGTTACATTGGTTCGTATCTAACAGTTATATCAGAATTCCATGACCATTGCGATGACATGACACTCCAGAGACATGATGTTTTCCAGATTATAATCAAGTTTCGATGATAATCGTGCCAGAGCGTTTCACTTCGCATGCAATGTTGAAAACTCAAGCCTCTTTAATTTGACGCACTATTTTTAAAATTATGTGCGAAGTGAAACGTTCGTGCACGACTATCATCAAAAATTGATTATAATCTGAAAAACACGATATTTTTGGATTTCCCTATCATCGCAATAATAGTGGAATTGTGATATATCTATTAGATACGAACCAATGTAACAGCAAGGGTTCTGACAAAATTAATTTTTTTCAATTTAGTGCTCTCTGGTGTGGAGAAAATAAGAAAGTTTTGTTATTATCATCGGAATATTAAATAATTTGATATTTTTCTACAGCTAGAAAACTATTTAAAAAAAATTCAATATTCAATATTTCCACATAATTTTCTCAATCTTTGTATGTGTATATAAAATTGAATTTTAAGCAACTTTTTCAAATAACTTTTTTCGATATCTTGCCATTTTATCCGACTTTTTGACTATTTATGGTCATTTTTTTCAATTTGCCGCCATACCAGCAATCACATGACATGTGTCAAAATCGATTTTTAGGTTATCGGACATGCACAAACTTTTCTCAAGAATATTTTTTTTCAATACTCTAATAATAAACTTTTTTCCCATATACATACTTTTTGGCGGTCACTGTGTAATACATAAATACTTAAAAAAATATGTTTTTCTGTAACGGGAAAAAAGTTTGACATTTCTTCTCTGTTGACAGGTAATGAAATATAAGTTTTAATGAAATTACTTTTTTCCCGATAATCGGGAAAAAGTGAGTACTTTTTTCCCAAGGTACTCTTTTCTCACGGGAAAAAAGTGGGTACTTTTTCCCCGATATATGTACACATAGGTACACACACATAGGCTTCGCGTCGGGAGACAACAACCTGGAGCTAAAATCTAATACTTTTTTCCCTTGTATAATAAATAACTATTTTTCGATTGGTGCCACTTTTTACTTATTTAAAGCACGCCTCAGCGTGTGCCAATCGAACTTTCAAAAACGCGCCTTTTTTAAGTTACCATGAACCATGAAGCCTAGTGATATTTTTCCTACGAGCGTGCGGAAAAGTAACTTTTCCGCACTATTTTTACTTTTCCGTACGATTTTTACTTTTCCTTACTTTTCCGCGCGATTTTTGTATTATTGAAAATGAGGATATTTAGGACTAACTAAATGATCTTTGTAACTATTCTCTCTTATGAGTCATTTTGTAGCATTATTATAAAAACCTGTTTATTAAAAAACTTGTTTTTTCATAAATAAGATGGTCAAAAACACTCGTAGGAAAAATATTGTACCTAACTCTTACGGAAAATCCGCCCTTAACGGCTTGCCCAATCTCCGCTCCGCGTCGTTTGTGCAACTGCCGTCGCGTGCGGAAAAGTACTACTTTCCGCACTTGTTAGGTAAATAACTATTCTGATTGCTCGACTTTGGTTCTAAATTTATAACTTAAAAGAGAAAGAAAAATGAAGGACACGTGTTAGAGATTCAGACTCATTACTTGTACATCTACCGGTCCGGAAATTTAAAGAGTTCGGAGGATACGGGGGTGTTTCCATGAAAAGTGTATGTTAGTTAGGAGAAAAATGTTTTATAATTTTCCAGTTTCAACACCCCGTATTTCTGCAAGAAAGCATCTTTGTGCAAAAATGCATGTGATAGTAGCACTGATATTTTTGATAGAATATTCAGTACAAATTTGAAGCAGTTCTCACACTGTTCCACACTGTTACACGCTCACACTGTTACACACAACTTACTCTGGACTTACACTAAACTTTTTCTAGGCTCTCTGAGCTCACTAAGATCACACTGTCATACTCAAATTACACTCAACTCACACTGATCCCAAGTTTAGAGTAGATTTAGTGCAAGTTAAGAGTGAGTTGAGTGTGATAGTATGGGTTTAGTGTAGAATTAGAGTAAGTTTGGTGTGAATCGAGTGTGAGCTCAGTACAAATTCAGGTGAAATTAATTTGAGATTTGTGCGACAGTATGAGTTCAGTGTAGGTGTTGAATGAGTTTAGGGTTAGTTTAGTGTGAAAATGTGAGTTCAGTTAATGTTGAGTCTACGTTTAGTGTAAATTGAAGATCACAGTGTGAGTTTATATATAGTGAGTTTAGTGTAAGTTGAGTGTAACAATGTGAGTTTAGTGTAAGTTTAGTGTGAGTTGAGTGTAGATTGAGTTTGACAGTATGACACCAAACTTCACTTGCCTCACTCCAAACCTACATTGAACACGCACTCAATTCACACTAAACTCACTCATAATTTACACTATCACACCCAACTTACCCTAAAATCACCCATAACTTTCACTGTCGCACCCAACCTAAACCTATCTTACCCTAAACTTATAGTGTAGATACACTCGAATAAGAGTTGAACTTGAACTTTCTCTAAATTCACACGGAACTCGCACTGTATTTTGTGTGTGATTTGTATGTATTCTGTGTGTGTTTGTAGTGTAGTGTAAAGTAATGTAGTGTAGTGTAGTGTAGTGTAGTGTAGTGTAGTGTAGTGTAGTGTAGTGTAGTGTAGTGTAGTGTAGTGTAGTGTAGTGTAGTGTAGTGTAGTGTAGTGTAGTGTAGTGTAGTGTAGTGTAGTGTAGTGTAGTGTAGTGTAGTGTAGTGTAGTGTAGTGTAGTGTAGTGTAGTGTAGTGTAGTGTAGTGTAGTGTAGTGTAGTGTAGTGTAGTGTAGTGTAGTGTAGTGTAGTGTAGTGTAGTGTAGTGTAGTGTAGTGTAGTGTAGTGTAGTGTAGTGTAGTGTAGTGTAGTGTAGTGTAGTGTAGTGTAGTGTAGTGTAGTTTAGTGTAGTGTAGTGTAGTGTAGTGTAGAGTAGTGTAGTGTAGTTTAGTGTAGTGTAGTGTAGTGTAGTGTAGTGTAGTGTAGTGTAGTGTAGTGTAGTGTAGTGTGTGTGGTACAGTGTAGTGTAGTGTGATGTAGTGTAAAAAAGGTAGTATAGTGTAGGTTACTGCAGTGTAGGGTAGTGTAGTGTAGGGTAGTGTAGTGTAGTGTAGTGTAATGTAGTGTAGTGTGTGTGGTACAGTGTAGTGTAGTGTGATGTAGTGTAAAAAAGGTAGTATAGTGTAGGTTACTGCAGTGTAGGGTAGTGTAGTGTAGGGTAGTGTAGTGTAGTGTAGTGTAATGTAGTGTAGTGTTGTGTAGTTTACTGTATTGCAGTGTGTATTGTTGTGTGTAGTGTAGTGTCTAAGGTGTCTAAGGTGTAGTGTGTGTGTGTAATCCGCTTTAGTATTCGAATCAAAAACTTCAGGTGATAAGCTTCTGAATCTGTAACTCACACCGAGAAAAATTATTTTTTACATTTTAGCGCATTTGTATGGAAGCTTATCTCTAAAAAGTTTTATTTTTATTCATCTTTTATTTTTAATTATTATTACAAATAATGAAATATACTTGTAAACATTATACAGGGTGTAATCTAACCTCTTTCAAGGACGGGTGTATAATGCCATTTTATAACGAATCGCAGGTATGAAAAATTCTGATTTTGTTTTCGATTATAATATACTGTATCACACATAAAGTTCGCAACACATGGAAGTATTTTTTATTAACAAATATAATGAAAATTTTACTCCGCAGTTAGTTTGTGCTTGATAAATGAGTAAAAACAGCCTCTTTTGTTTTGTTACGTGCTACTCTAAATCTGTCAAATTTGACATTTTTTTCGAAAATCCCCAAAAAATCAAGTTTTTTTTAGAAATTCCTAAAAATGCAAAATAAAACATTGCTCAATTTCCAATTTTATACCTTTCTAATTTCTACTGTCACCTCGGATTTTTGCCTATTTTTTTAATTTTTCGAATCATTCGCTTTATCGAAACGAAACATGATCCAAATTTCATTACGTGCTACTCTAAATCTGTCAAATTTGTCATTTTTTTCGAAAATCCCCAAAAAATCAAGTTTTTTTTAGAAATTCCGAAAAATGCAAAATAAAACATTGCTCAATTTCCAGTTTTATACCTTTCTAATTTCTACTGTCACCTCGGATTTTTGCCTATTTTTTTAATTTTTCGAATCATTCGCTTTATCGAAACGAAACATGATCCAAATTTCATTACGTGCTACTCTAAATCTGTCAAATTTGTCATTTTTTTCGAAAATCCCCAAAAAATCAAGTTTTTTTAGAAATTCCGAAAAATGCAAAATAAAACATTGCTCAGTTTCCAATTTTAAACCTTTCTAATTTCTACTGTCATCTCGGATTTTTGCCTATTTTTTTAATTTTTCGAATCATTCACTCTATCGAAACGAAACATGATCCAAATTTCATAATTTTGATGAATACGAGAGTTCAATAGCATATCTTGCTCAGAAATACCCACATTGGCTTGTTACTAGAAGAATGAGCATCATTCAATATGGTCCTTTCATTCACAGACTTTGAATATGTGAATTATAAATGTAGGAAAATCTGTACACGAAACCAAGATGGATAGAAACCCTGGTGGATTGACTGATTCGCTTTTGTTTCACCCAAAGTTGTTAATGCTGTAATAAGATGGGATTAGCTTTCCCGTTGTCAGTAGATGGCGCATTATCAAAAAATAGCCGAGTTTACATTCCGAAGTACTGACAAATATTAATACTCTACTCTTTGGTACTGAGTCATATTTTTTTTGGAATATTTGAAATTTGACTGTTTATGACTATGTTTACAATTTTTGATTAACTGTGATTTAAATTTCATCGGGATATTTATCGTTTTTTTCTGTTCTTTACTACTTTTCGTTCAGTTCGCAATGATTAGTTATTTGTTTATTGTTGAGTTTTCTGTAATTCTTGTATTTGTAGTGCATAATTTTTTTTCAAGTTTGTACTTGGACATGGCTGCGTTTGTATGAAAGATCTAAGGTTAGTATCATTGTTTAAATATATCGTACATATCACATATCCAACTAGTTAATTTAAAATTACTGTTCTGATTTTTGATGAAATAAGCACGTTAAACATGTTATGTCGTATTTTTTAACAAAATTGAATAATTACGAAATGTAAACATGTTATGACAATGACAATTGTTCAACGTCATCATGACAAGTATTCATTTATCAATCTGTAATGACTTTACCGCCATCTACGAATGATCGTGAAGCTAATCCGATCTAAATAAAATATGAAAAATCACGTAGGCCGTACCTTAACAGTTTTGGTAGGCCGATTTCACAGGTATAAATGAACGCACCAGGGTTTCTATCCATCTTGCACAAAACAAATAATTTGACATTAACCAAAACTAAAACTTTGTTTCAAAAGTCTACTAAAGAAAAATTCTATTACGATTTGTACCTACTATTTTCTTCCCAAGATGTCAAATCGCTAGAACGAAAGTCTTTTGAATAGTTATGAAACTGTAGATCATTGTTGGTTTGTTTGTTACTGAATTATTGGTCAGAAAAATAATCGAACTGGATGAAAATCTATTTAAAACAATACGAGTCACATATTAACGTCCATATATTGAAAATCCAAATCAGTTTAACAAGAAAATGAAACAACTAGTTGAACTTTGCAACATCAAAGACGAATTTCAGGAGGTGCATTATCGATATTCAGTAATTAAAACTTGATAGAATGATGGCATTAGTGACATGAAATAGTTTTGAATAAGATACTCTTCTTTCAATGCATCAGATATTTCGTGAATATTAAAAAAATGGCAAAAACTAAAAGTTATAACAAAATGTTCAAATTTCGCAAAGATGTGTAAAATCGAAATAGAAACATATTTTCTCCATAAAATGTCTTGAAATTTTAAACAAGTAAGCCTATTTTCAACGATAAGCATAAGTATTTTTTTTTATTGTCAGTTTGGTTCTTTACACAATATCAGCGTGGCTTCAGCCGGGGAAGTAGTAGTTTTCTGTTATAAAAAAATAACAATTTTCAATTAACAATATTCCCCCTTTTTAAAAAGTTACACAATAAATATACTTGGTTTCCAACTAAACCCTGAACCATAATAAAAATAAACGTTTATTAGCAAGAAGATTCCTGTTTATACACCGTTCATGTTCCCGAATACTTGGTGAGTTGAATTTTAATAATATTGTTGAATATTTCTTTATCTTGAGGTAACAAATTCTAGTACATAAATCAGATTTATGTATTCCAAGTAAAGGATACCTGTACGCTTTTAATTATACAAATAATCCTCTAGTAGGTAGACAGAAATCTTTTTCTCTTTTACAACAACAATAACTATGGGTGGGTATGTCTTAAATTAAGAAGGCTAATGAACTATCTATTAGAACAGATACAGGCTCATTACGAAATACCAAATACCTTCAGTTCACTTTTGAAAAGGTATGTTCTAGGATAGTTGTGTCGAAGAGTTTTGAAATGCAGCTTCTGGTGAGTACAATTACTCTAATTTCATGGTAGTTCAATTTTGTATATACTCTGAAAGAATCGCTGGCACCTACACTACACTTCATGTTTTTGTTTTCTTAAATAATCTTCATGAGACCAAAAATCATATTTTATACTAATTTTTGAATCACAAAAGATTAAAAATTGAAAGAATTTAATTTAAAATCTGATGTAGTTCAAAAACAACAAATTGGATAATTGTATTAGCACAAGTAGACATTGGAAATGAAGAATGTGCCCAGTTCTTCGTGAGGATTGAATATAGTTGATAATTACCTACTGATATAAATAAACAGAGAGTCTATTCAGAGTAATGGAGAAGTTATTCATAGAACTGTACGTAAATAATTTTTTCAACGACCACATGGAAATATGCCTATTTTATGCCGATTGTAAAACACTTTTTCATTTCTACATCGGAAACTGTACTGTAATGATCATTTCAGTACAGGATATTTCATGTCCCACGACTTTCATGAACTACCTACTAGACTAGATATTTTTATGATCATAAATAATATAAGATCGAATCAAGTTTGTTAACGTTAATTTGACACATTGGTATTTACAAAATTCGTTAAAAAAAATAAGTAATCGAAAATGGATAGTAATAGTGAGGATTATTTGACATTGACATTGTTCGATTTTTATTATAATATTCAATATTTGTATCTTCAATTCCTTCTTTAGTTTATTTATATTATGGGAATCATGACGGCAGGAAAGTTGATGATAAAAAGTGTTATTAAAAATATTACAGATTTGTTTTTGATTTAGATGGTCGTAGAAAAAGTATAGTGTACCATTTGCATGCAATAACCCATTTAATGCTAATTATACAATATACTATTTCTTAATGGATAGTACTATATTTTTTTATGTTCAAAAGGACGAATGGACTTTTTTCCAAAATCTTGTTAACAGAGAAACAACGCCTTTCTCTTCATTTTCGATAAAAGTCCCGACAAATGGTTCAGAAGGAATTATTTCTGCAGCAAACTCGATGCTATATCTATTAGGTGCCTACCAGTTTGACGCTATTTAGGTAAATTGGGCCAAATCATTTATTTTTACTTCGATATTTCATAGCCTTATTGTAAGTTCATAAGGAATGAATGATACAATTTTTGTTGTCTCTTCATGAATAAATTTTCCTCATTCGTTTTGTTCAGGGGCAGGCATACCAAAGGTTTTGATAAAGCTTCCTCTTTCAGTAGAAAAATCAAAAAATGATTGAAACGTATTGAAAACTACCAGTCAACAATGTCCACTTCGATTCGTTTTTTTCGTCATTATATTGTAGATAATTCAGAAGAGCCAACAAATCAGTTCACTGATGATGCAAATGATGGTTTAATATAAAAGAGTTTCTTAAAAACAAATTTGTATTGCTTAAAAAAATATTTTTAAATTTTCAATTATTTTCTGCCACTTGCAATAAATATTGAGGATTGTAAAATCGTAGTTTGCCTATTTTTACTCATGGTTGTTTTTTCACAATACCTAGAATGAGTAAAAAAAATGAGGTAAAAATTAATTTGTTTCTAACAAATTGTTTAATAAATAAAAAAATTAAATAGAACCATTTTTTAAATAATATATCCAAAATAATTTTTGCAATTTTTGCGAGTGGGGCTTTATATTTTTATTAGATTATCTACATGATGTTCCAAACCGAATAACACCATGTTCTTATTTTTCTGAGTCTGCTGAAAAAAGTTTACCAAAAAAGCAGTTGTTTACTACACTGCAAACGATTGGTAAAATTCAATATTATAAAAATGGAAAGTGAACGTTGTTGCCTGGTAGTTTTCAATACATTTGTACGTACCTGATATGAATGTTCAATTTCAACATTTCTCGATTTTTCTGAAAAACAAAGTCTTCTCAAAACCTTGGTATGTTTGCCTATGCAACAACATGTGTGAATGAGAAAAATCAATTCTTGAAATTTCATCATTTATTCCCTATGGGTTAACAAACCGGATGCCCAATTTTCTATTCCCCCTTCTGAAATTAATAATCCTATATATTTAGGTGTTTTGAATGAGTTTTGCTTTATTTGTCGAAATGGCGTAAAACTCATAGGCGCCTACTAGACATTTTTTGACTTTCCTGCATTATTTACCGCTGGATGGGATTTTTTTCGAATATGAAAAACAAAGCGGTTGCTCCTCGTTGACCAACATTTTAAAAGAGGCCATATTCAACGTAAAACATATCCAGCAAAAACATAAATGTGGAAATAGGAGACAAATTCAATATTATTAAGGTGTGGTTGTCAACTTCACCGACAAAATAATTGAGATATAAATGGGAGCCGAGTTCTATCCTGAAATTTATTTTTACAAACGTATAACTTTCTTAAGTAAAAGACAGTTTCCTGTTTTTAGGCTATAATAATATTTGCTATTTAAAAATATGACTTTTCAAATTTAAATAGTATAATTATTTACACAAACCATATAATTTACGATCTATTAATAATTAAACCTGAAGATTGACTTGACTAGTTTATACGTATCATATATTTGGCTAATCAACTTATCATCTTTATGTTATCATTTTCATATTGTAGAGTTGTACTAACATAGCTGAAACCATGAAAACATGCAAGCCTAAGATGCGCATCTGTCGTACAACGGACTATAGGCTTTCGCGCAATAAATGAGAATTTCACACGTTCAGCTATGTTGGTAGAACTGTGGAAACCAGCAAAGTCAATGATAGACGAAGAGCTTGTACACGGTAGTACCTGAGTATTCAGAACTAACTTCTTTCAGGTAGACTGCATAGACTATTAAATTATCAAACAATATCCTATTTTTGGATCCTCATGGGTTGCTGGTCCTTCAACTTGTTACCTATGCAGGTAGATAATAACTGATTTGAAAGGATTAATACGATCTGGGAATTCTGAGATCTGAATTCTGAGAAATTCCCGTAATCTACGGGAGATAGTCTTTAAGATTTGTTTTCATGAAATAACAAATTTTTCCGTCGATTGTTCATTTATAATGTATTTTGACGTTGATTAATGACCCTAATTAATGAATGATTTTCTTTAATCAACGATTTGTTTATATGCAACCCAACATACATTGCTCTAATACACCAGTTGTCACTCAAAATCATATACCGGGTGAGTCTGAGATATGGGGCACCCCTATTTTTTATGGGGCTATTGAACAACTAAAATGTGATTTTTTGAGATTATAATTATTTCTGTAGCACTTCCAGTTTCGCCAGAAATGATCTGAGTATTGGTTTTTGAAATGGAACACCTTGTACATTTTCACATTTTTTAAATCTAGAGCAAATTGTGAACATGATGAGCAAGCTTCGGAATCAGAACGTCAAAATACGTTGGAGAACAAAAATTTTAAATTCTAAAAATTAAAAATAAAAAAGTTCGAATAATTATGTATGGTAATTTAATCGACTTTTTTATCCGTTGATTTTTTCAGTTCAAATTCTCAGTTTATACTAATTCAACCATTCTGAATCGATTGGCGTTCGCAAAATTTGTCTATCTCTAACCGTTCTCGAGTTGGACAGCTTTTAATCCATTTTGGATGGTTTTCTTCCCGCCAAAAATATTTCTGATTATTTTTCGACATTTTTGTTCAAAGATTCGGAATCAGCACATCAAAATACGTTGGAGGACAAACATTTGACATTCTAAAATTTAATAATAAAAAAGTTCAAATAATTATGTTTGGTAATATAATCGACTTTTTTATCCGTTCATTTTTTCAGTTCAAATTCTCAGTTTATACTAATTCAACCATTCTGAATCGATTGGCGTTCGCAAAATTTGTCTATCTCTAACCGTTCTCGAGTTGGACAGCTTTTAATCCATTTTGGATGGTTTTCTTCCCGCCAAAAATATTTCTGATGATTTTTCTACATTTTCGTTCAAAGATTCGGAATCAGCACGTCAAAATGAGTTCGAGGACAAAAATTTGAAATTCGAAAACTTAAAAATTGGATTGTCTACTTTAAACACCCTTTTCCGGCTAAATCTTATATCTCAGCATATAAAAATCATACATTTTCGGAATGAGCATGAAATTTCACGTATATAGTGCAAATTTCAAATCGATATGACAACTTAGTATTCTCCATGATTTTTAGAGGTAAACTCCTTTCAAGTTTTTTCGAGTAATTTTTAATATTTTTCCATCGACTTGAAATTCACAATTTATACTAATTCGACCATTACGAATCGACTGGCGTTCGTAGAATTCTTTTTTCTGTAACCGTTCTCGAGTTGGAAAGCTTTGAATCCATTTTGGATGGTTTTCTTCCCACCAAAAATATTTCCGATGATTTTTCGACATTTTTGTTCAAAGATTCGGAATCAGCACGTCAAAATACGTTGGAGGACAAACATTTGACATTCTAAAAATTAATAATAAAAAAGTTCAAATAATTATGTATGGTAATATAATCGACTTTTTTATCCGTTCATTTTTTCAGTTCAAATTCTCAGTTCATACTAATTCAACCATTCTGAATCGATTGGCGTTCGCAAAATTTGTCTATCTCTAACCGTTCTCGAGTTGGACAGCTTTAAATCCATTTTGGATGGTTTTCTTCCCGCCAAAAATATTTCTGATGATTTTTCTACATTTTCGTTCAAAGATTCGGAATCAGCACGTCAAAATGAGTTGGAGGACAAAAATTTGAAATTCGAAAACTTAAAAATAAACAAGCTCATAAAATTGGATTGTCTACCTTAAACACCCTTTTCCTGCAAAATCTTTTATCTGAGCATATAAAAATCATACATTTTCGGAATGAGCATGAAATTTCACGTATATAGTGCAAATTTCAAATTGATGTGACAACTTAGTATTCTCCATGATTTTTAGAGGTAAACCCCCTTTCAAGTTTTTTCGAGTAATTTTTAATATTTTTCCATCGACTTGAAATTCACAATATATACTAATTCGACCATTACGAATCGACTGGCGTTCGTAGAATTATTTTATCTGTAACCATTCTCGAGTTGGAAAGCTTGAAATCTATTTTGGATGGTTTTCTTCCCGCCAAAAATATTTCTGATTATTTTTCGACATTTTCGTTCAAAGATTCGGAATCAGCACGTCAAAATACGTTGTAGGACAAAAATTTGACATTCTAAAAATTAATAATAAAAAAGTTCAAATAATTGTGTATGGTAATATAATCGAATTTTTTATCCGTTGATTTTTTTCGTTCAAATTCTCAGTTTATATTAATTCAACCATTCTGAATCGATTGGTGTCTATCTCTAACCGTTCTCGAGTTGGACAGCTTTAAATCCATTTTGTATGGTTTTCTTAATTCCTATGAGTCATACCTTGAACTTCACTAAGGTGACAGAAGGAACCAGAAAAACACATTGATTTTCCGACAGAATTTTGAGGTCTTTGAATAAGTATTAAAGAAAGTAGTCTTCAATAAGTTGCAATTGCAAAGTGATTTTCATTGTTTTTTTCGACAATAATAAATAATTTTTCTAAAAATAATTGGAGGAATAGAATAATTTTCCCCGCTCAATACAGATTCCTATTCGCATAAACATAGAGAAAACCTGCGAATACTTGTATGTTTTGATACAAAAAAGTGAGTGGGACGCTTTATTCTGTAAGGCCCTGTTTCCGAAACTCCGGTACATCCACAGATGATATTTACCCAAATAATAGTAAGTGGATAAGGCCCCAGGGGCTTATCCTTGTTTAGCTGCAGGAGTAACTCAATTTCTAGCTTCAACTGAACGGTTTCTAATTAGGTGACATAATTTCGGTTACCTCGTTCACTATCGGATATTATTACTATTATAATTACCGTTATTATTATATTATCAACGTACTATACCAGGTGACCACGTGGTGAGGTACGCCCCCTAAATTTTTATAGTTGGTATATCCCATAGCATTTGAAAGGAAACCAGATCAAAATATTGTTATTAAAAGTCACGGAATACTAAACAGTGTGAAGTAAGCTCATATTTCGACCTAAAAAACTAGTATGAAAGAATAGAATGTCAGAAGAAAGTATGACAATACAAAACCAGTGATTTTTTATATTTTCAAACTTATAAACGATATCATCGAAATGAACTGCTTCATTCGAAACGGTGCTTTCTTGACATGTTTTTCCTGAAATGTCAATGCATACTTAAGAACTACTCTGAAGATCATTAACTTCTCGAAATCTATCGCTAACTCTGTATTTTCATTTTCAGCTCACGTTGTCATGCCTGCTAGGCACCATACTATCTACAAGTTCACACGAATCAGTCCATCAGCGCCATGAAAAACCTAAAGTGGCAATAAACGGTTACGTTAATGGATATTACAAATTCTTGGGGCGTCAATTGCCTGAATTTTTGGTTAACGCCCACACAGCTTTCAGTGGCATTGAAACTGCTAATGAACAAGCCGAAATTCATTCAGCATACCCACACCCCGACTCCCATTCTGAAGCAATTTCTAAAAGTTCGTTGTTACTCAACCACCAACATGCTGGCATCCAACAGGAAAGACTGAATCCAAATTCGAATCCATTTAATTCTGCTGTAGGATCTACAGGAAGCGATCTAGAGGTACTTGGTCATGGTTCTATCCATCTGGCACCAGTTACTGAAAATGATGTAGAGAAAGCCACCCACTTAAACAACAACTATGCAGGACGAGTAATGGACACCGAGCATATTGATTCCCTGAAGAACATTGGTAGTATAAACTCTCACCAGACCAATGTCTACTCTGAGAGCAGAACACCTATCTTGGGGGTGGCAGGTCGACATGATTACCGTGGAGAAGAATTTGCTGAGAACAACAAACGAACATTTGGAACTCTCACAGGAATGAAACAGGTTAATAATATAGGGTCGTTGACAAACAATAAAGCTGGAGAAACATATTTAAATTTGGGTTGGGATGGAAATGTTTATGCTGGAAATCAAAATTCATTTACCAGAGGAGCAACTTATGGAGATTTTTTGAAACTTAACCATGCGTACTACGGTGGGGGACCTATGGCTCATGAAGGAAGAATAACTGTCGTGCCCAATCCCAAATATGATAGCACAAATTATATCAATAGTGATTTGAACGGAAACCAAATTTTCACTCAAAACCAAAAAATCGGTCAGACGTCCTATAAAGATTCTGCATCAATGAGCTCAGCCACCCAAGCATCAGGAGGAGCTGTTACCCAGAACAGAGTGGTGCATACATTTGTTGATCACCCCGTCCACTACACAAGTCAACTTGGCTATACAGATAACAGGCTGTACGGTTCTCTAGGACTGAAAGATCCACCTCATACCAATTATGGGGAACCCACCAGATACGGGCAGACCAATAGCGCATGGAGTTTAGAAGGTTATAACCAAATGAATTTGAATCCATCAGTGGAAAATATCAAACAATTATCCTCGGATGGGAAATCTATCAACCACCAGACATCGAAAGTTGTCGAAAAGGAGAATGTGATCACTTTTAGTAATGCTGGTGGCCAGAATCCCTTTCAAAGCATTGCCAATTCCAAAGTACCAACAATCACAGAGAAGGGGCCGTTTGGTATTTCTAGATGGATGGATCATGTCCAAAACAAAGGAATCATAAATCAGAATCTTAATTCCAAATTTGGAGTAACCGATCAAGCAGATAACCCAAATTACTTCTTAAACGGAAACACAGGCATTTTGGATCATAAATTGTACACCGATTATGGTCATGGGTCCCTGTTAGATATGAACCAGATCAATAATATCAAAGGATCCATCATACAGAAAAAAACAGAGGAAACATTTGTAGCTCATCCCAATTATTACAGCCAAATGGATTACACCAACACTGACGTTCACAATCCAAATGTGTACGTTGATGAGGCATACCATAGGACTCCGAAGGTTACCGACCTTGAAGGAAGTTATCCAAATACTGGATCAGTTAAAAATGGTGCGATGCAAAATAAAAATATGTTCTTTGGACAAACAGATTATAATACTGATCAGATCAACCAAAGAGGTACAGCGAATTCAAAACTGTACCAGGAAACTATTGTCACCAACCCCGACTCATTCGGAGTAACCAAACAAAATAATTTCAATGGAAATCTATATTTCAATGGAAACGGACTTGACGTTCATACACAAACAGGCCAATTGAACCCTGAAGGAGCTTACTCCCCAAACAGAGCAAATGTACTAAATCACCATCACCTGAGGAATCCTTTATTCGACTTCTCTGGTCAGCTGGAAGCTGGTCAGGAAAATTCTGGCCTAAGCTCTGGCGTCAAAGAAAATATCAGAGAAGTATTTACAGAGGAAAAACCCCAAAAATCGATGGGTGTGCAAACCAACTATGAAGAAAGTGGTATACTGGATACAGTTCCCGTGTATGAAACTATGGGTGGTCTAAATCTGAATCAGGAGAAAACCAACTGGAACCTAAACATTGGAGGCGCGGGATCAATCATTCCTTCAGGAGAATCCAATTCTAATTATGTTGGGATTGGGCAAAGACTTGACAGTTTGGGGTTGAATAGTGGAATCGTTGGTCAAAACCAAAACGTTGACCAAACCAGCTATGAAGCTTTCCCTGGAACAAGCCAGGTTAACACTAAAGTTGGTACATCAATCCAAAAGAAAGTTAGTCAAACGGTTATTTCCTATCCCAATTACGGTAGAATAGATGAAGTTGGTACTGGTTTGGGAGTGAATGGACTACAAGTAAACCAAAACCAGAATCAAGCAGTTTTCCCAAGTTACAATGCTAATGGCCAATTTCTTGTCAATACCGGATATTATCCCCTTTTCGCTGCCAATGGGAGAATTTTTCTTCAGGGGGGATCATATGGACGATATCCCATACATGGTCAATTTCCTCTTTGGGGAACCCTCAATTATCCATTTGAAATGAGACCCCCTGGTAAATATTATCCCAATAATCAGTATCTCCTACAAGGTGGAGTTGATGGTCAATATCCCCTCCAAAGTGATCCACTTCAAAGTGGACTCAATATTCAATATTCCTCACAAATAGGACTCAATAGTCAATATTATCCACAAAGCAACATTAATGTCCGATATCCCTCACAAGTTGGATTCAATGGTCGATATGATCTATCAAGTCCATATTCCGCACAAGGTCCCAATGTTCACTATTCCGTTCTGTCTGGACATTTGAATCCAATGCTAGGGAAACAGCTTTCACAAGGTAACCAAGATTCAACTTCGGTATCATCTAGAATAAAACAAAATGGATCTGATCACGATAGTTCAGATGAGAATGTTGGACAAGAGGTTGGAGCAACAGACAAGGAAACTATCGACACTGAAAAACAAATGATTCATGCCACATCTGAATCAGGAAATGCTCATGATGAAGCCAAACCCATTCTTGTTGAGAACACGGTAAAAATAGTTGATGCATCTACTAGCATCAATGGTGAAGCCGAACCCATTCCAATGGAAAACACAGTGAAAAGAGTCAATACAACTACTAGCATCAACGAAAGTGAAAAGTACATCTCCCAAAACACAGTAGATGAAACACCAGAGTCGAAAAACGATAGCCTCAAATTTCAGACCAAAGAAACGACTCAGGTCATTGGCGATTCGAAGACGATAACATTCACTATTAGGCTACCGTCAAAGACGATAACGACAAAGACAATAACAAATCTCGAAAAACGTACTGGAGACGACCACATGATTGATGAGCATCATACATTGATAACTCAGCAACCAGGAGAAAAAAAGGGAATACAAATAACGATTGATAGTCCCGGTTTGGCCAGTAATCAAGAAGGAGGAGAGTCTCATGTTATCGATCTCTCTCCTAGACTTGGCGTAATTGACCAGAGTGAGCCTGTTTTCTTGGGACTTGTGAATAAAACTGAACCAGACGGACACGATAAAGACGATTCTGCTATGAAGCTGAACAAGTCGGACAACTATCAAATGTCACTTGTAGGTTCTGTGGATAATGAAGAGAAACCAAATAGTCATAATAAAGAGCTGGTTGAGATTGGAGTTACTAAAGGAACTGATAAATAATTACAACAGACCTAGTGGATTTCAGATAAGTGGAGGAATTGCTGATCACTCAGGAAACATGCAGGTGGTTGAATTGGGTCATCATACTGGTCACTTGCATCCCATATTGAATCTTGCTAGGAAATTATTATAAGATATTTGTTAATAAACGGTTACAAATTGAAACTTTTGTTTCTTATTCAGAATTTTCTTATAATTTATTCAGTAAGTTCTGAAAAAGATTCATATTTGTTTGGAGGGGCAACAGAGAAAATTCAAACTGAATTTATTATCATAAAGAATTTCATTGAAACTGTAGAAGGTCTGCTATAGAACTAGAATAAAATCAGCCGAATATTATGAAGGGATATCAGAGAGATTTTGAATTATGTTATTCCTTACCACAACTGAGGTTATACCGTATGACACATTTAAAATAAAAGCATTACTTTTACTTACATTTTTAAACCGATTGAAATGATTATTATTTTTATTTTCATCGGTTAGACATTCAAAAAGTCCACTGGGACACTGAATTTCATGAATGAATTCTAATTTTCAGGGCTTATTTTTCAAGATAAAAAATTTAAAAAAAGCGATATCTTTAGAATAAATATGACTATACCACTGGATTTGACACATTCTCAATTACGTTGAAATGAGTCGATCAATAAAAAACTGATAGGCGAATTAAATTTGAAAAATATGCCATTTTATCAACGCACTACTTCAATTTAATTTTTTTTTAAACTTCAGTGTACGCCACTGTATTCAAAAAGTCTCCAAATATAACTGGTTAGAATTTCATTGGAATGTGTTAATGAAATTCCAGGAAAATATCATTTTATCTCACAATTTTTTATGTTTTTATTAATGTTAATTTCTATGAATTTCTGATAAGTGATATTTGGGGACTGGCTGAATCCAGTGGTGTAGTCGAAGTTCTCATAAAATTTCGAAATTTAAGTGGTGGGTTGATTAAACGACAAATTTCTCAAATTTTATTACTTTCTCATCGATAAATGCATTTTAACAGGAAGCATTTTGAAATGTCGCAAATCCAGTGGTGTAATCGTTTTTTTTTAATCGCTCATTTTATTTTTTTTATGTTGAAAAACAAGAATAGTCGGCCCTAAAAATGAAGATTAATTCATGAAATTTGTGGCCCTAGTAGAATTTTTGAATGTCTAACTGATGGAAAGTGTGAAGTTCCCACTTCTTGCGCATACGTTTGACTTTAAGTGCCTCATCACGGGATATAACGGATTATGTCAGTCGTACGACTAATGCGCATCATACGTGTGCATATTTTCACGGTTTCATACACACATACTCACATGCAAGGTACAAATTTATAATTGGTGAAGGTGAAGTTTAGCGGGCTGCGGCTTCAAAATAGGAGTGATGTTACCTAGTAATATCTCTATACTACTAAGTGAACAAAAACTTCGCTTTTTGTTGTAGGTTCTATACCCAATAAGAATAAGTATTATTTTTTTTCTTGGTGTGTTGGCATCGACTGCTATGGTCCTTAGCCACGTGTTCTGGATATGCCTTGTTACTATCTCCATACCCCACACTGTTAATTATCAACGCAACAGAGAATCGTGTAGGATTATCCCCGCCAGCAACAAGATTCAATCACTCAGATTTACATCTGAAACTGAAAAAATCTTGCCCTGCCTGGGGATGGAGCCAGCAACCTTTCAATCACGAAGCCCCGGCGCTGCCACTGCACCAGTCCACGCCCCAATAAAATTATTATTACTATTATTATTATCTATTCATTTGGAATAGGGCGCACTGGTGTCAGTCACCCAAATAGTCATTCCCTACGAAATTATTATTATTATTTTTCCCCTCCGTCTCCGGAGCTCCGATACTTCCGGGGGGGGGGGCTAGTAGGATTTACCTACTAGCCCCTACGTCCGTGGCGTGAGTGATTACTGGGTCCGAGAATCATGTGCCCTGAGTAGACGTAGTTTTTCAAGGATGACGGCCTTCTGCATTCTTCCGGCTGATATTTCTGCAGCATTACGGTAAACTAGTTTTATTTTCAGATTAGAGAGCAGCGTGTCCATCATTCCACCAAGGATCCCTATGATCAGAACTACCATTTCAAGAATGGTTATGGTGAGAAAGTGGATGATGTGTTGAAAACGAATTATGTGATGTCGAGTCCAATTTTAGTGGCAGAATATTTGGTCCAAGTAGAAATCGTATTAATACCCAGTGGAACATTTTTGTACCAACCTTTGGAATTTTTATTTTTCCAAAATGGATTTGGAGTTAAAAAAAGCCCTTCAGATGTTATTTTTTCATTTCTTTTTTGTAACAGTAATTTTAACAATGCAACGGGACAAATACCTTCATCCATTTCATTTTTTGTTATCCATTTGCTGTCTGCCAATTTTTTCGACCCACCCTATGTCGTCTTTGAAAATATTGTATTGTATTCAAATCTTCCTGTTGAAGTTCCATCTTGATTTTTTCTTCTTTAAAATAGTAAATTTTACAGTTTGTAGCTTCCCCCCCCCTCCAAGCTAATTCATAAGAAGTTATATGAAAGAATCTTTTTTGTAATCCCTCTGGGTTGTCTATATTCCACAATTTTGCCATTTTTACTATATCTTTCTTGTTCAATGCTACAGAACTTACTTTTCTTTTCTCTGGAATAACTTGTAATTCTTTCCGTTTACTATTTCTCGCATCACGAGCTTCTTTAAAAGTTATGTCGGCAAGGATCAAATTTAATATTGTATTCCTTGAAATATCTTTCTTGAATCATCTTCGCAGTTGAATTTCAAATTGATTTAACTGCATATTCTTTATAATCTTCTCCATTCCTCTTTTTCATATTATAGGCCCAATGCCTTTAATATATCTGCTACTTCTTGTAACGGAGTTATTTTCGACAGTTCGTAATTTCGTATTTGACAAAAGTCCATAAATTGTCTCCATATTGACGCTTTAGTATATTTTGTGGATTGCGGGATTGCTTTTTCTATATTTTTTGTTATTTGTTGAGTCGAAACTTCTCCAAAACGACTCATGTTGTAATGTTTCAGTATCAACTATCAACAATAATAGGTACTTCAATAACTGACAGGACAGACATTGAAGTGATGTAAGCATACTAGATGTAGACGCTTAAGAGGAACAGGTATTTTTATCGGTGGTAAAAAACGATGCACCTTTTTTATCGCTGTCAAACTGACAAAACAGTCATCTTTAAATGACACATTTTATACAGGAGTTAATTTATCAGTGTAAAACCGAATGATTGGCCAGAATAACACGTTGCTATTGGTTGAAATACCAAAAACGTCACATTTTGACATGTGAAAAAAATAATCAACATAAAATATAATTGACAAAAACTCAAAAAAATAGTGCAATAATAGATATTTTTTATTTCCCCGTTTTTTTAAAGAAAAAAATACATGAAATTTGTTGCGCAGTAAAGGGTTGAAATGAGCGATAGTGCAAAAAGAAATATTACGACTAAAATATACTGTCTTTCTCACAGTGACACACCTAAGAATTTTCCATGGAGGAGCTCATAGAAGAGGCCTCCCCCGTAACTTCTTTATTTTACGTATTACAAAAAAAAATTAAATACATAAGTTGTAGGGTTTCATTCGATCTCTTTAATAGTTTGAGTTTCATTTATACAGATTGTAGATTGTCTCAAAAAAGCGCAGCGACTTGTAAGTTTTTTTTTTAATGGAACACACAAGAAATCTAACAATACCTAACCTAACCGATCAAGCAATGATATACAGGGTGTCCTATTCAAAAAAATTAACTTTCCAGTCGCTGCGCTTTTTTAAGAAAATCTGTATGAATGAAACTTAAACCATCAAAGAGACCAAATGAAATCCTACAACATATGTATTCAACTTTTTTGTATTATGTGATATGAGGAAGTAACGGGGGGGGCAACGGACTTTTGGTCCTCACTGTATATAATACTGCTACACATATTATTATTTATAAGAAAAGAATCTCTGGCACATTGACCTCCAACCCCAAAAGGATCCTTATGGGTGCGCCAGTGTTTGGCGAAGTTTTTATAAAAACCTGCAATAACAACATTCTTCAGCTGAGCTCTTATCACCGCACATCACTATTGAAGGTTAATTTATTTGAATTGATAAGAAAATTTGAAGTTTATTTGTTTAAAATGACCGTCGAGCGTATAGATAGTGTGAACTCATTAAATCTTCACCTTTCCCTTTATGTTGAAAATCTTTATTGATTAACTAATAGTTAGTGAGCCGCCTGTGAAAAAATGCGCCGAACAGCTATACTCGCAAACAAACAAGAGAAAATATTTAGATGAATTTCAGCCGTTTTCTATATTCCTTCCGTTGATATATGTTGTTCAGAAAATGATCAGTTATCATCTGACAAAGCAAAAGGAAATTTAGTTGAGGCCGAGGCTAGAAAAAAAAATGAAAATTTTTCTCCCGAAAATTTCTTGGGTCAAAAATTACAGGTCTCTGATCTCTTTTGAAGTTGAGCAGCTGATCACCATTATATTGTTTCGCGCCTAAATTTTCAGTGCCACCTAGCGGGAACGAATAGATACGTATATCTGGTCCCTGATTAAGGCAAATCCGTGGCCATCCAGCATTTGGCAAGGAAAAGTTTATCTGCGTTATTGAAGCCCCTGATATTTCTGGTCAATCTATCTTTCTCAACAGGAGTCTTTCCAGATCTATTGAAAAATGGAAAAATCACTCCAATCCACAAAAAAAATAGTCATCAGCTGCTTGAGAATTATCGTCCTGTAACAGTTCCTTGCAGTTTTTCCAAAGTTTTTGAGTACTGTTATTTACATAGACTTTTATCGTTTAGCGAAAAAAATAATTCAATATCAGACAACCAACATGGATTCCTATCAAAGAAATCAACAACCTCAGCACTCTATTCCTATTACCACAAAATAGTGGATTACATTGAGGCAGGCGAATGTCCTGTTGGGATTTTTTGTGATCTCAGCAGGGCATTCGACTGCGTAAGCCACACGATTCTCGTAGATAAACTTTACCGATATGAATGGATACGGTCATACCTTTGTGACAGGCGGCAATATGTCTCCATAAAAAATGAGTCATCCGCGTACTTGAAATACGATATGGGTGTCCCACAAGGATCAGTACTCGGCCCTATGCTGTTCTTAATATATATCAACGATATAGACAGACTCCATGTGCCAGCATCTTTCACAATGTACGCAGACGACACCTCACTCATCATTTCGAATCCTCAGGAAAGCTGCATAAGAGAAAACTGTGAAAGTACTTTATCCGAAGTGAATAAATGGTTCTCGGCTAACCTTCTATTTCTGAATATTAATAAAACACAATGCCTCAGATTTCATAACCCTCAGAAAACCTGTAAAAATATTTCTTTTGGCTCGCCTGTGATCTCCACCAACGACACTAATGTGAAGTTCTTAGGATTAAATGTGGATACCCATCTTAACTGGAAGTCGCATTGTGAGAATCTTGTTTCGAAACTTCACACAGTTGCTTATCAATTCAGAAATATAAAAGAGATACTGAATCTCGATCAGTTGTTGCAGTTCTATTATGCACAAGTCGAAAGTAGACTACGATATGGTGTAACCTTTTGGGGGATATCAACTTCATCGTCTAGTGTTTTTATAGCGCAAAAGCGTATTATCCGCTCAATGTTGGGACTGAGCTATCAAACTTCTTGTAGAAAATCATTCAAAGACCTGAAAATATTAACCTTACCATATCTTTATATTTTGGAATTATATATATCTTTACAGGAGAATAGATATATTCCCCCAGAATGATGCCAATCACGATTACGATACTCGAAATAAGAATAATTTCATTGTGCCTTTTACAAAACTTCGAATTACACAAAATGCCCCAAATTCCATGGCGCCAAAAATGTTTAATTCAATTCCTGAATATATAAAAAATAGTAGCTCTCGATGTATGTTTTCAAACGAAAACTAAAAGAGTTTTTAGTGCAAAATTGCTTCTAT
This sequence comes from Chrysolina haemoptera, assembly GCA_958298965.1. NCBI lineage: Eukaryota > Metazoa > Arthropoda > Insecta > Coleoptera > Chrysomelidae > Chrysolina > Chrysolina haemoptera. The sequence goes on from OY282585.1 coordinate 52,517,489, forward strand.
TCCTTAGAAGAGTTTTATGACCATAAATTCTGAGGGAATATATATTTTATTCTTCATTCTTCTTTATATATATTTCAATGTATCTGTTATTTATATGTTTGTCTTTGATATTCGTTTGTCATAGTTGAACAAGCATATTTTACTTTCTGTATTTTTTTTGTAATCCGTGTTTGACTTTTTCCATACAGCATGTACTGTCTTTAGGAAATAAAAACGTATTCTATTCTATTCTATACTGGCGTAAATAACCAGGCAACTGGAAACTTTCACAGTAACGATATTTATTATAAAAGAATTCATATAAGAAAAGAAACTTGAATTTTTTTTTAGCTCCGCCTCCATGTGGTATCCACGTGTCATCTTTTGTGATCGGACTCACTCGAACACGTACCACTACCACGAACGAAATGGAACTGCGTATGACTTTTGAATTCGACGCTTTACCTAAGGACGCGTTGCTATCAACAAAGCCAAATGAAAAAAAAATCCACTTTTTATTACAAAGTGTTGTTTGTGACTTGAAATGAGCGATAATGGTAGATTTGGTAATCAATTGTGTTCTGTGTACTTTTGTATAATAATTCTTTTATTTGGTTCGTTAAATTATCTCACTAAATGCCACTCGAGGTTTTGTTTTCATCGTATAAACTTTAATTTTGTTCCAGTCAAACTTGGTAGCTTGTAATAAGACTCGAGCAAATAACATTAGAAAAAATCACTCCACCTTCGGTGTCGTTATTTCATCAAGTTATTTGCCCTCGTCAGTTACCAAATCAACCAAGTTTTCGTACAAAATGAAAGTTTATCCGATAAAATCAAAATCTCTTGTGGCATTACCCTCGAACATACAACATATACAACAGGATAGATTTATTCCACATATTGAATGGTACATAATAAATAAAAATAAGTTAAATAAGGAGAGAACACTGGAGAAGAATGACCTAAATGAATAAAATCACAGATAGCCAAAGGCTATTGGTAAAAACTCATCATCATAAAAAATGCTTGCTCTCTGTAAAAAAACAGTGTACCGTGGGCTCCTTGATGATGTTAGTGTACCAGTAGTCTCAATCTCTTTGGTTGGGATTGAGAAAACCTAATTGATGCGTTTGTGCATTGAGCGCGAAAAAAGTTGAATGCAATTTTTATGCAGGTTCTGTCATTACCCCAAAGGCTTAACTCCTAAAATTGAGTATTTCATATATCACTTTCCATTCATTTAAATTATTTTATCGTACCATTGAATATCAAGCTTTCTTTAAGTTAAATCTTCATTTCAAATTATTAACAACATAACAATACATATAACACTTTAGTTACTTTATAATAGATACCAAATGGCACGCTAAAATGACAATAACGTGACAATAACTAAAGTTGTTGATTTTATTTTCACATCATCGTTGTCAATGATACGATAAAGCTTCAAATGTAACTTGATTATTACGCAATTTGGATGTTGAACGGGCGACTCGGCGCAAAGCGCCTTATTGCCTGGTAACATACTTGATTATTATAAATCCCATAATAATCTCGTTACATCAATAGCTATTATTTTAAATTATCCTTATTGTTTCTAAGTAGAACAGATGAAGTGTGTATTTAATGTAATATGCGGGCCTGGAGTGAGAGGGGGGGCAGGTAGCAAATGTCCCGGAGCCCGAGAAGACAGTATGCCCTTTTAAAACAAACTGATTATAATTAAATGCCAACACCTGGAATCCAAGTGAGGCGCCAGACAGCCACAGTCTAAGTCAGGAAGGCGATTTTATTTAAAAAAATTATTGTATTGATGAAAATTATAATGTTATAAATAGTATAGAAAAGGAGGTCCCAGCAGCATAATCTGCACCAGGCCCAATGCTGGCTCTCTCCGGCCCTGTTAATATGAAAAAGAAAAGTAAGGTAATGAATGAGATATTCTGAATGAATAATTTCTGAATCATCGGAAGTATAGGTATTACAACCTTCAACCAATGACAATTAAATCGACTAGAGTCAATAATCTATCTATTTTTCTTAGTATCACTGAAAGCCTTTTTACGGTTGAAGAAGATACATTTTATCACAAAGAAGACAAGAAGATATAAGGCTATAATGAGGACAACCATAAAAAAACCTATATCCAGAAGATATCTCTGATGCCATTTCAAATCTAAGGCAGCCGATTTAAAATGTGGGGCTCCTTCATAGCGAATAACATACTCTGCCCAGAACACTGCTTCGTCCAGAGGTTTCATGGGTTGATCACGCATTATTCGAGAACGTTGTTTTGCATTTTTTCTGTATCTGGAAGAGAGAAGATTGACAGTTATCAAATGACACAATTATCATTAGATGAAAAATAAGCTACGCTACTTATCTCCATAATGTTACACTGCTGATTGCTGTGAAGTACAAGAAAGGAAATGAACTTACTTTGGATTATTCAGTATTTCAGTCAAAGCACTTCCGAAACTCTGTTCTGTGAGGTGTTGTAGATCCAATTTTATCGCCATACCTCTTTCCACTGCTTCTTGAATGTTCTTGTATTGGTCCCAGAACATGGGAAGGCCAAGAATTGGTACACCAAAATGAACTGCTTCTATAGTTCCCAGAAGACCACAGTGGCTGATGAAAGCAACAGTGTTCGGGTGTGCTAAAATATTACTTAGGATTATTTTCATTTGAATAATTTTCATTCACTTTTATATTCACACGGAAATTATATTCAAATAGCATAATTGAATATCAGAAGTAGTAGAGTAGTAGAAGGAGGATAAAAATGCGAATATACACGAGCAGATGAGGTCATCAATTTCGAAACCTTGAATTTTATTGGCAGGTGTGAATGGAAAATTGTTGTCAATTAGCAAATAATTCATGAATTTTACTACAATTTTTGATAACTATCAGTCTGTTATACCTGTTCGTTGAATAATTAAATTCAAAATATAGACTTTGATTTTTGAGGCTCCGGTTCACATAGAAGATAAAAAATGATTGTACGAAAAAAAATCAAGCATTTACGGTGCCTTCATTTGCATAAATGCACATTGTCTATAACTAGGTTGTTATTTCTGACAGAAAATAAAACTAAATATAAGTAACCCATAAAGTTTCTTGTGTAATATAACTAATATCGGTAAATTTTATTGTATCTACATTTATTCATGATCTATTGCTGAACTTCAATTGACCATGTGAATTAGCACAAAATATCATATCGAAAAAAAAAAAACATTCAGTATTTTATGTGAAATTGTCAATCTGTGTGAACGTTTCAATATAGGTACTTGGAGGAAGAAACCTTGTATTTCGTATAAAGAAATTTCATTTTTAAAATCGTAGCAAAGTGCTCTCGGCTGTTAGTCAAGGCATCGTCAGTGTATGTTTTGGGGTACTGAATCCGAATTTCAACTTTGTCACTTCCTACGGATATGGCTTCACATCGAAAATTGTAAATAACCTCAAAATCTTCGAAATATTTTCGGTTTTTTGCCAAAAAGTAAGAAACAAAATGGCGGTACACAATGTCAGATCTCTGCTATAAGGATCCTCTCGAATCCTAACGAGTTCTAGTAAAATCATGAAATCTATCCAGGTAATCAAGGTACCATTCCACAAAAGTTTTCTGTACCAGAAATCAACTAATTATCATCAGCAGACGGATAACAAATAAAATTGAATAATAGTAGGGGATCCTCATAACAGAGCTCTAACGTTATGTACCGTCATTTTTTTTTTGGATGGAAATTATTAACTGAGATTTTGTTATCGCATAGAAAATTGAATGACGATTCAAATGAGGTATCACTCTTCTCCCAAAGCGATTTCACGAAATCTTTAAAAATACAAAAATTTTGATGGCAAAAAGTAGTAAATTAACTATCATCCAACCAGATAAAATTATAGAGCAAAATTCCAATCGGTTCAAAAGTTAACAGTGGTGGGGTTAATCAATAAGAGTTCTAATATAATGTACCACCATTTTGTTTTGGCTCAATATTTTTGTTTGAAATTCTGCACTCATATAGAGAATTGAAAGACGTTTCGAATGAGGTATCACTCGACCCACCATGCCATATAATAAAAATTTCAAAATGGCGTCTGGCCGCCATTTTGAGAGACAAATATTTTTTTTGTGTGTCAAAAAGTAGCTCATGAACAACCGCTACACCAGAAAAAAAAATCAATACAAAAAATACCAATCCGTTCAAAAGTTATCAGAGGGGGGTTTACTTCATGGACACACTGTATATGGATCATACAGTAATGTTGTATTCGTTGAAACACTCACCGAGTACTTCTTGTTGTGGCAGCCATTCAGATATCATAACGTTACTGGGTTTTTCATCAAGATCAGTTTCAAATTTCCATAAAACTTTTTGATTTATTTTCGCAAATGTCCTCAGTATTGCATTCTTCTGCTCAGGATCCAAATTTGATCCTTTGAAATAGGACCCCATAGAAAATAGTATCACACCCTCCGTAGCATTATCCATAAACTCGCGAATAGCTTTGGGTAAAGGTTTTAAAGGTCCTACATGATGTCCCCCTATATTTTTTATATTGGGCTGAAGTGGTAACGGATCATGAATACTGATATGAGACATAACGAACATCATACTGGCATTATACAAAATACTCCTGAGGTCTGGAGCATCCTTGACGTTAGCTCTCAACAGAGCATTTTGTTCTGGAATTAATCTGAATTCTATGAATAACTGAGAAAGAACATCCAAATAAGTATTCCTCAGTCTTTCAAAAAAGTTCATGCGAGAACTATAGCTCGTTAAGAGATTAGGAACATAAGATGAGGGAGCAGGATTAGCGAACAAATGATTGTTGAAGATTGTCATTGGTCCAGGGGCAAAGTATACTGAAGGACAGTGGAAACGATGCGCCAGTATTGCCATTGCCTCGTTCCAGAAGTGTTCCATAATCACTAAATCAAATTTCTCACTGGAATGTAAGAGCCTCTGTACATTCTGGTTCTTCAACACAAGTTTCGTACATTCTCTGCCCAAGCTTAACATAAATTCCATTTGGCCAATATGCCCCATCTGTCCAAATTCAGGTAAACGGGCACCATAATCTAAAAAATATATATTTTTTTCAAGGGCACAAACCTACATGTGTCACGTTAGAATAAAATTTTGGTGAACTTGGGTTCCACTGATTGATTATTGTCATGTAATTCAACGTTCGTCGTGGTATCAGCCAAGAATGTAGTTTTTTCTGGTGGATTTTCGACCCAATTATTCCTAGTAAGGTTTTTCTGGACTTCCATTGTCTATACGGACAAAGAAAAGAAAAAACTAAATTATCTGCAATTTTTATTCACGACGTTTCAACTGTTCTACAATCGTTTTCAAGTATAATGCGACATTCTCAAGGATACTATATACAGTATCGGAAAGTTTTCATCGGGGGTATGCTGGTATCATAGGAGCGTAAAGAATAGCTTGCTATTATGTTGAGAGAGCATTATAATTTCTCCTCGACTCGCTCGAGGAAGGGATATCGACGTGGCTGTTAATTCGTTGGACGAGGTAGTAGGGGAGGCGTACAGTAGTGCGTCTCTCTTATTTATGTGGTATTATCATATCATTGCGTTCCTTGTTGCTCGCATAGATTTGTCTATACCCCCGATGAAAACTTTCCGATACTGTATATGCGGCTGGTTTTCATTTGTGTTATTAGCCTGGGGGTAATTTGTCTGTGTCCAGGTACGGATGTTAATTACCGTGCCAGGCCCCCTCTGGTACAGCATTGTTAAATAGTATCGTAATTTCAATTAACTCATTCCACTGATTGAGGTTTTTCACACATTACGGATTTCTATGCTCGCTTGACTGAAGACGTTATTGTTCATAATATATGCAGTCTTTAAACTTCCTTCTATACCAGCTCTCGTCCAAGCATGATCCGCTATCCCTGATTTTATTGTTTCTCCTCGTTGAGTGTTTCTTTTCTGTTCAGCGAGTCTCAAACTCAGTGGTCCCTTGGTTTTTCCAAGGTACACTTCACCGCATTGTCGAGTCAATGTCAGCGTTACGTGGTTTCGTCTTGTGGCACCGTAATGGTGCCACAATAGAAACCTCCTTGAGAATGTCGCATTACACCTGAAAACGATCTCAACAGTTGAAACGTCGTGAATAAAAATTGCAGAGAATTGAATTTTTCCTTTTCTTTGTCCGTATAGGCAATGGAAGTCTAGAATAACCTTACTAAACGTGAAACATTGTCAACCACCTCCAAACCATTTATTTCTATTGTATATAGGATTCAATGAGCTCGTCTTGGTAGGGCAAGACACCTTGTTTCATTCTTGACAAGCTCATTGTGAACAATGCAGGTTTCTTTATTTGATTTATTATTCATTCATTCATTCATTTCTTTGTTAGTTTAATGATTTATTTATTGATTTCTCATTGATTTATGGATTGATTCATTCATTGGTTTATTGATGTGTTTATTAAATTCACTGATCGATACATTGATTAATTGTATTACATATTCTTTGTTTTTCATTTATACAATACTTTGTCAATTTAAAATTATCCTTCTTATTGGTGATAAACTCCCATTTTCAGGAATGAGCGATGTTTTTGGAAGTACTAATGTATTTTTTTGTATCACCCGAAAATTTGGGAATGTCAATCTTTGGCAACCTGAAATTTAGGTCTACCATTTTTTCTTTCAACAGTTTGATTTTCAAGTAACTGTTGTAAGATTCCTTTTGAAACCGTTGAGAAAATTGCTGATAGCCTAATCAAATAAAAGAAGTGAATCTCGGTTTTTGTGTACGATTTATGGACTGTAGCGTTTTTTATGAATGTGGAATTAGACACTCCATAAATATTTGCGAATAGATAATTGAAATAATTGTTGAATGAATATTGAATAATCGGTATTCAAGTAACTTAAAAGCAATAAAAAGTATTGATAAGCTCTATCCTTGGCTCGAAGGTATCAAAAATTTTGATTGATGTGCTGGTTGCAGAATTATGATAATTCTTTTTTCTACTAGCGTGCGGAAAAATCCACTTTTCCGCACTCATTTTAGTTTTGAAAGAGTCACTTTTCCGTACTAGTGCGAAAAAGTAGATTTGTTTAGTTTTTGCGGATTTTACTGATATTTAAATATTGCGCCGCAGAAGGTTAAAATTGCCAAGTATGGTTGTATAGTTTAATATTAATATTTAATAATAAATGTTCTTTATGTTACCTTTTGGGTGTTTTTTCCGCTAGTAGAAAAAATAGTGTACCTAACAAGAGCGTAAAGTGTTTTTTCCGCACTTGTTAGGTAAACTACTATTTTCTGTGATGGGAAAAATTGTCGTTTTTCCCGTCACAGAAGAAAATAGTGTATTATACACGGGAAAAATAATATAATTTTCAGCTGAAGAATCTACGGAATTAGAAATTTCGTTCACCCTATTACGTTTACTTTTGTGAAAATATTTCTTTTTTCTACAAACAGTTTTAAAATGATTTTGAATTTGACAAAAATTACAGATACTAAAATAGGCTGGGCATTTATTGACGGGATGTTCTTCAGTAGTATGTTCATAACAAATAATTTTTTCGACGTGATTTTTGTTTCCAGGAACCAAATTACACCTAGACAAGAAACAAGAAAGGTCAGGAACCAAATTACACATACAAATCAGATAAACCTAAAATATCAGGAACCGAACATTTATTCTGACCCTTCTTAATGGGGGAACCAGATCACATGTTTCCCTCGAGGACTGTAATTATTGCCCTATGCCCGTATTTAGTGTAATCCATAATATAATATGAATGATGATTTCAACGAAATTACGCTCGTGTTATTCCAATATCCACTTCTGTTGCAAAAAAAGCTCATTTTGCTGATTTTGATATCATCCAGAAAAATGTTCACAATATCATTCAATAAAGGTTTAGAATCTGCCCAGTTAATTGAGGAAAAACCCATAATCACAATATACTATTATTATGAATAATGGTATAGGAGAGAGAAAAACGAGAAGAGCTCACAAATAAAACAAGTGCATCATTAAATTAATAGTTTGATCCGCTTGAAAAGACATTATTATTTGCTTATTTCATTGTTTTCATATGTATCCGTTATAGATGCTGAATATACTAATACATGTTTATGTGTTTTCAATACTGTTTTTCGGCAACCGTCCGGGAAGTACATACTTCCCGGACGATTTTTCTTTGAGAAAGTATCACTTCCCGGACTAGTCCGGGAAGTAAGTACTTTCCGGACTAGTCCGGGAAATCCTCAAGTTTTAATATAAATAAGAATGTTTCTGTTAGTACCTATCTTTTGTTCCAATTTCAATATTTAATACAAATAAGAATTAAAATGTTCGCAATTTTCTTCTACCAAGAAATATAATAAATAAATGTGTCTCGATTTGTTATTCTACACGGTTGTCAAAAAAATTGTGTACGCAACACGTCCTAAAACAGTTTTTTTGGACTCGAAGACTTCCAGGACTCGCTACGCTCGTCCTAGAATCTTGTCCAGTCGTCCAAAAAAAACATTGTTTTCCGGACTTGTTACGTAAATTACTATTACTCACCGGCTACAGGAATTTTTACTTCTTCGACTGAAATGTCTCGGAGGTTCCGAATTGGTTCTTTTTGTGGAAACGAACTTATGAGAGTCACCTCGTGCCCCCTATCTGCCAATTCTTTCATCAATCGAAATCCAAGTGTGAAATGACTGTGGGAGGCAAATGGAAATATTCCCAAAATTTTGGACCCCTGAATGAGTGACAAAAGTGAACACAAAAATGTAAAATAATGTAGTACTGTCATCTCGCTTTGGTATAGGTATGACGAAAATCAGCAAATTGCACCAAGATTTTCGTTCTATTCAGAGCCCACAAAGTGCAAACAATAAATACGGTCTGGTGAAGATGATAAACATACTACCATGAATTGCTTTGCAATTTTTAACTGTTCGATAAGGGAATCGTTACTTATATTTATTCTGCTTTTTAATGACAATTATTATTATAATCGGACTCAGAAGCATTAGACCAGGGCCAAACTGATATCAAATAATGGAATTCCTGGAGGACTCAAAAAATTTACGGTGAGTTACGACGATCCGGTTAAAGTTCCGGAAGGAGTCATGGTGGCTATATACAGTATCGAAAACTTTTCATCTGGAGTATAGACAGAAATCTACGCGACCAACAACTAACACGATTATATGATAATACCACATAAATAAGAGAGACGCACTACTGCGCGCCTTTCCTGTTACCTTACCCGACGAATTAACAACTCACGTTGATATCCCTTCCTCGAACGAATAGAGGGGAAATTTTAATGCTCTCTCAACATTATAGCAAGCTATTCTTCACGCTCTTATAAAGCCACCATACCTGTTGCGTCGTCAATATATCTTTGTTTAATTATTGTTTGACCTTCTTAAGACAACTCGAAATTGAAATTGTGGTACTCCTATCCGAACCTGTAGAAATATTTACCCAGGAATTAGGTGGGCTGGATCCACCAAATTTTTTTTGTAGAATTTAGTGTGATAAGCTTGTAAATGTCGCCGTAGTAAAAATGTTCCGTAGTTTTCCATTTTCAAAACCGCCGTACATAGGGTACATTTGGTTCGGCAGTATTTTATTACTCTTACCTGCTTCACTATGAATCAATCTGTAATTGTTTTCGTTTCATTAGATACACTTTTATCAAATTCAACTCGTTTGACCTCTGATGATGCTGACCCTGCGCTATCTGCTTCTGTTTCGATGTCATCAAATTCTGCCACTTTTTCATCTACGATATATTCTGACCCGCTGCTTTGAAAAGGTTCCGATTCCATTGCGGACAAATCACTTGAATCAGACAAAAACAATTATTATCCTGAGCAGGTCGGATCTGGGGCTTAACTGTTGAAAAAAATGGTTTCAACATTGTTGTTGATAGTAATACCAAGCATTAAAAGATTTTGTTTGAACTTAATTTCACCAAGTTATTGAATCGCCATTCTAGAATTTTTCCAAGGTAGTATTCCTTTTCCGTTTTTCCTGACATTTGGGGCAGAAAACGACATGAAGGGCTCTATCATCCACAAAGTTATACATAACGTGATGTAGCCCACAACAAACTATAATGTGAAAGAAGAAACAGGGTTTGCGCTAGAATGGTGTTGGTACTAGCTTCACCTAAGTTTCAAACCATAACGTTACCATACGCCCTGTAATATCAACGTTAGTAGCCGGTATGAAATCCTATATAGCTTCTGTTTCGATGTCATCAAATTCTGCCACTTTTTCATCTACGATATATTCTGACCCGCTGCGTTGAAAAGGTTTAGATTCCATTGCGGACAAATCACTTAAATCAGACAAAAACAATTATTATCCTGAGCAGGTCGGATCTGGGGCTTAACTGTTGAAAAAAATGGTTTCAACATTGTTGCTGATAGTAATACCAAGCATTAAAAGATTTTGTTTGAACTTAATTTCACCAAGTTATTGAATCGCCATTCTAGAATTTTTCCAAGGTCGTATTCCTTTTCCGTTTTTTCTGACATTTGAGGCAGAAAACGACATGAAGGGCTCTATCATCCACAAAGTTATACAGGACGTGATGTAGCCCCCAACAAACTATAATGTGAAAGAAGAAACAGGGTTTGCGCTAGAATGGTGTTGGTACTAGCTTCACCTAAGTTTCAAACCATAACGTTAACCTACGCCCTGTAATATCAACGTTAGTAGCTGGTATAGAATCCTATATAGGTAGTCTTTGTTGACTGTTAGGTATCCAAGAATATAATAGATAAAATTCAGCGGTCGTTAAGTGTAGTAGCTGTTTTGTATATAGAATAGGTCTCATAAATATTTTTATTATTGTTCTGATCGATTATAACACCCATTTAAGTACTGGAAAAATAAGATAGCTCCCAAAAATATCAATATTTAATAGGAAAAAAATTATTGAAGAATCATTGCAATTTGAATAACCGTACTTTTGGCTGGAGGATGTGACATCAGAATACATGTCAATAAAGATTATTCAAAGTAATCATTGTTCCGGAAGATTTACTGTAACTAAATAATGATAAGAACATAGTCAAACACTTGCAAAACTGCAGATACAGCGACCAACAACAAGACAAGAACATGGAATCACATTTTGTTGACATTGACATGACGTTATACTTAGGCTGGCGATTTACCTAATTTGAATTTGCTCGACATTTCAAAATATGGAATATTCAAAAGATGCATTGAGAAACTAGATGGTGCAAACAAGAATTCAAGTCATTTTGTGATACATGCATGTGACCTACTTTTATCGAAAAAAATTCAGTTATTTACGATGCACAGAATGGTTGAATTGCGAACCTATACCTTATTGTTCGTTAAATGACCCAACGTCCAGAATCCCCCAATGCTCCGTTGCGCTATAACGGCTTCAATCGGTCCAACAGGCTTCAAACTTCTGAATGATTGAGAAAATGCTTCGGCCAACACTTCTATTCAACATGTAATAAAATAAAATGCAACAAAATAGATTTATTCACCTATAGAAGAGTAGAATGAATACTTAAACTATTTTTACCAAGTAAGAAGGAAGACGTCAATGTATAAATAAAAGATGGAACAGAACCATTCAAAGAGAAGAACAAAAAATAAATAATATCACAAATATACATAACACATTAACCAAAACTCATTATCATCAATGCAGTCCACCTCGTCCATTCGATCATTTATATCTAGTTCTATTTAAATATTTAAAATTATCCCCGATGTTTAAGAGAATTCAAGCCCGTATTACATTTTGAAGAGGTCAAATGACCTAGCATGAAATATATTCAGAACGATGCTGCTACATAAAAAAATAACTCCAGGAACTATGTCGTTGATTCTGGCTGGTACAGGTGAATATAATAAAAATTTATTTACAACCATATATGTAATGCTGTCATTACTAACGTCATTGAAGGTTGGGAAGTGTCACATTACACACCTCTACTTCCCGACCTCATTTCTCGCCCTCATTTTCCACTCTCATTTCATCTATTCTAGATGAATATTTTTCTGACATTTATTGACTTTATCTGACATTTATTTATATTGGTGACAATTGTATACCCCGTAGTCACGGTAACACTATATCTACTTGAGAAACCGCGTTCTTGGTAATTTGTCGTTAAATATAATATTTTAGGTTCAGAACGAAACAGAGATTTATTAATTTTGATCGAAATATGATGGTTGTAAATAAAATAGTATACAAACCTCGGTAGGAAGTTCCATTCCTGTCTCTTTCCACCTCGGAGTGTAATATATATACTATTTTCATCTGAAGATGTGCTTTTTCGACAAAATATTTTTGTACGGCATTCCCCACGTTGGTAGATAATAAAGTAATAATCTTCTAGAACCTACTGACGTTCCATAATAAAAGGACTGAAAGCCAGGATATATTTTCTGAATTTTTAGAAATCGAAATATTTTCTTGAGTTCCGGTCCCATTAGTATAGAAGGCAGTAAGTTCTAGGAGATTATTTCCTCATGTTCTACCAACGTGAAGAATGCCGTTCAAGCATATTTTGTCGGAAGATATGTGCTCTTCAGAAGTAAAATTATTATAATTACTATCATTTATCAGTATTCACCTGTACCGCTCAGAATTTACGTCATGGTCCATGAAGTTATTTTTTTCAAAATGCAGCATTGTTCTGAATAAGTTTTTTGCTGTAATATGGGCTTGTAGTTTATCCTACAATGAAATAGATTGAGTTTGTATTCAATGCCAACTTGAAGAATGTCCAAATATGTCTTTGCAGTGCTCAATCGTCGAAAAAATGGAATCTACAAACTTCAACCAATGACAGTTAGATCGACTATAGTCACCATTTCAATTATTCTTCTTAGCATCACTACTAGAACTTTTGGGTTTGGAAAAGATACGTTTTATCATAAAGTAGGCCAGAATACAGATAACTGTGTTGAAGGAACCAACGAAAATAGCGATATCAATATGATATTTCTGATACCATGTCAAATCTAAGGCAGCCGATTTGAAATGTGGAGCTCCTTCATAGCGAATAACATACTCTGCCCAGAACACTGCTTCGTCTAGAGGTTTCATAGGTTGATCACGCATTATCCGAGAACGCAGTTTTGCATTGTTTTGGTACCTGAAAGAAATAAATATGACAATAATTCACAGTTGAAGAAAGGAAATGAACTCACTTCGGATTATTCAGTATTTCATTCAAAGCGCTTCCGAATCTCTCTTCAGTGAAGTCTTTCAGATCCAATCTTATCGCCATACCCCTTTCCACGACATCTTCCACGTTTTTGTATTGGTCCCAGAACGTTGCGAGACCAAGAATCGGTACACCAAAATGTATGGCTTCTATGAGTCCCAGAAGACCACAGTGGCTGATGAAAGCAACAGTGTTTGGATGTGCTGGAATATTACATACTATCACTTCATTTCAGTAATTTTTTTACATTTTCGTATCTACACGAAAATGAAATTCCATGTTATTAAAAATCAAGGGTAGTGATAAGAAATAGTAAGGTATAAACACTATAATGATCATCAAAGTGAAGCAACTAGCATCTGAATATAGATATAATAATAAATCGTGTTTCTCTTCTAGTACCTTGTCCATTCTACATGTGAAAGCTAAAAGAACAGACACTGGTATCCATACCTTTGTTTACAGGAAGAAGACACGCACTGAACGTTGGTGGAGAGAACAATCTGTATTTATAACAAGCAGGAGTCTCTGGATCCGAAAATAAAGCTTCCTCACCAAGACAAATAAAAACTTCCTCACCAAGACAAAACCAGAAAATTAAACAAAATCCAGCAAAAACTGTATTTAAGAGGAATCATTGGCGCAGCCAGGGGGGGTGGCTTTGGGGCTGCAGCCTTCCCCCCAAGCCACCGAATGACTATTGAAATGATGGCGTAGAATACGGGAAAAATATTGAAAAAATTCTAGAACTTTCGGAAGTATTTTTTTTGCGGTTTTATATGCTAGGATAGGATCTTAGCGTACCTTTTACATTTATCGCATTTTGCGACCATAACGAGACACACCTATTTAATACATAGGTATATAGAAATAAAGCTAAGAAGATTTCCTACAAGAGGATGTTATTGTTTGCTGGCCTAACAGTTCGCTTGTAGGTGTTATAGATGGTTTTGTGTGCTAGGATGCCAGATTCGTGCGATACAATTTTTGTTGCACATTTATCTTTGTTTTATGGAACACCGTGTATCCGAGCATATACAAATCATACATTTTCGGAATCAGCATAAAATTTTGAGTATATAGGAGACAATTTCGAGTGAATCTGATGAGTTTGGATGTTTTTTCGGCTGAAAATTGATTTTGAGCCGATCGACTTGAAAATTACAGAATATACTAATTTCGGCATGCTGAATTGATTGGCATTTGCAGAATTGCTCTATCTCGACTCGGTCGTCGGTTGAAAATATTATATAGAGGTTGTAGGTGCCGTTTTCCCGCAAAAAATGTTTTTTATACTTTTCTATAATATATTCGTTAAATTCCTTCTTTTTTTTATATGCTAATCAAATTTGAGCTAGTCAAACATAGATTTGGTAGGCGTTTCAACGAACGTGTGCACTTTGAGTTGGACCGATTTTTAATTTTATTATTTTTCGGTTTTCGAATACTTTGTCATGTTAAATTAATGGTGAAGAATACAGAAAAAATATTGTAAAAATTCTAGAATTTTCGGAAGTATTTTTCGTTGGAGATTTTATGTACTAGGGTACCAGATCCTTGAGCACCTTTTACATTTTTCGCATTTTGCGACCATAACGAGACACATTCGTTAAATACATATCTTTGAAAAAAAAAAGCTAAGAAAATGTTTTACAAGATGATGGTATTGTTTGCGTGCCTAACTGTTCGCCTGTAGGCGTTATTCATAAATAAAAGCTCTGGTAACTGATAAATTGAATGTTCAGCCCCCCCAAAACTGAAAGCCACTGCAAGGAATCATGTGAATGTGGAAATGCCCATATCGGAGAGACCAACCGGCCATTATCTGTAAGAATAACACAAAAAGTGGACTCAACGAGGGGAAATATCTAAATCGAGAATTGTCGACCACGCATGGACAAAGCACCATCGAATTCTTTGGGAGGAGGCTAGTATTCTTCATAGAGAGAACTATTGGTTCAAACGCAAATTCATTGAAATCGCCTATATCGAAGCCAGAGGTGCCTTCAGTCAACCGAGCATGGAAATTAAAAAGTATGGAGACCGCTAATGAACCGTTTTGAAGGGACAAATAGCGCGTGACCGCACGTAATTACACCATACCGGTAGACTTATAAAACATCGTGTAGATTCTCAATTTGTACGTGTCCAACTGAAGATGATTGCAGATTGAAGCAATTGAATCGTAGTGAAAAAATAGAAAGAAGCAGAAATCTTTCAATCGCTAAGACATTGGAAGTCCGAAATGCAAGTAATCAAGTTACCAAATTCTCTACAACCTTCAAACAAACACATATATACAATACATTAGTATTGCCACATTTGACATTATGTGCATCAATTCTATTCACAGTTTATAATAATGAGTTTTACCAACCAAAGGGTCAAGTAGCAAAGTAGTTGAGACTGAAGCGTTCAAAACCATTGACTGCTGGTCGGCTAGGTTCGAATCCTCAGTGACTTCAGATTTTTACCTGATGGCCCAAGAAAGTGCTAGGAATCGCACGTTAAAAGGTAAGAACTCGTTAATCCTTGGCTCGCACAAGTTTCGACTTTTGAGGGCTGCCGTTCGTAAGGGGACGACAGCTGGTTAACGGATTTTTTTTTATAAGTACAGAAACTACAAAACAGAGCAATGAGAAACATATTGGTTACCAAGATTGAAATGGATGTCTTGTAAAAGATAATGCTCTCAATCTCATAACACTCACTCACCAACACGTCAAACAGTGGACAGCTTTTTCGAACTATATGGATATCTTCAGCACTATGCAGACACTTCTGAATGAATGAAAATTATGGAATCTAGAGCATTATATAGTGAATTTCTCGCCAACACCAATTGCTATCTAATGGTTTGACCTTCTACTAGGTAGAAGTTCATCCCAACAATATTAACTTGATTTTAAAGCAGGGGTGGGATTCTGTGTAGCATAGAATTCTATTGTCGATACAAAAAGTGAGATGACATTATGATTGAATACATGGGAGAGAAAAAGACAGAACTGTCGACAATAGAATTCTATGGTACACAGAATCCCACCCTGGCATCACTAGATTATCTGATTAAAAAAACTTAATTTAATGAAAACCATCACCAATATCCATTACGAAATGAATTACACTCAAACTTAGTTTTGTACTGAACTACACCTAACAATAAGTCGAGGAGTCTTGCCTTTATGCAATAAAACCCAAAAATCTGCCATTAAAAAAATTACTAAGCTGAGCTCTCGTGTTGCATTTTTTTAGGTGTTATATGGTTAATAAAACACTTATACAATAAATAATAATTTTGTATTGTTTTCTTCGAAATATAGTCTGAATACTCACCTAGTACTTCTTGCTGTGGCAGCCATTTAGTTATCATAAGATTACTGGGTTTATCATCAAGATCAGTTTCAAATTTCCATAAAACTTTCTGATTCACTTTTGAAAATACCCTCAGTAGCGCCTTTTTCATTTCCGGATCAAGAT
The DNA here is from genome assembly GCA_958298965.1 of Chrysolina haemoptera. NCBI lineage: Eukaryota > Metazoa > Arthropoda > Insecta > Coleoptera > Chrysomelidae > Chrysolina > Chrysolina haemoptera. The sequence continues at coordinate 52,534,206 of OY282585.1, forward strand.
TCGAGCTTTTCAAGTTGGAGCCCATAGAAAAAACGATGACGCCCTCCGTAGCATTATCCATAAACTCACGAATACCTGTGGGTAAGGGTTTCAAAGGTCCCACATGATGTCCCCCTATATTTATTATATTTGGTTGGAGAGGTATTGGATCATTAAAACTGATATGTGACATGACGAACATCATACTGGCATTATACAAAATACTCCTGAGGTCTGGAGCATCCTTGACGATTGCTTTCAACAGAGCGTTTTGTTCTGGAATCAATCTGAGTTCTATGAATAATTGAGAAACAACGTCCAAATAAGTATTTCTCAGTCTCTCTAAGAAGTTCATTCGGGTACCGTAGCCCGTTAAAAGATGAGGCACATAAGATGGCGGAGCAGGATTAGCAAACAAATGGTTGTTGAATATTGTCATTGGTCCAGGAGCGAAGTATATCAAAGGACTTTTTAAACGATGCGCCAGTATTGCCAAAGGCTCGTTCCAAAAGTGTTCCATTATCACCAAGTCAAACTTCTCACCGGAATTCATGAGTCTCTGTACATTCTGGTCTTTCAATACAACCCCTGTATATACTTTGCCAAAGCTTACCATGAATTCCATTTGTTGGATATAACCCATTTGTCCAAATTCGGGTAAAATATCCAAGAATCCTGTAAAAGTCAATAATGTCAGTTTTTAGTAGTAAGGTTAATGTACCAATTCTCGACAGTGACCCAATCATCGACAGTTTCCATTAATTTTCAATATAACAAGAAGAAGAGGGGTGTAATTAAAACTTTTATTCGATGAGTTTGTAGCGTCTAGTTTTCGGAACATATTCAAATCTACACTAATTTCTTCCAAGCATCCCCATCACAATAACTGGTGCTAATTAGTGTCAGTAGCCGGGGGTTTTCCTTGCTGATCTGGTAAGTGCGCATACTTTACTTATGTTTCCCTAAATCCACAAAATGTTATTAAAGTATAATATTTTGAATAGGAAGCTATTTCTATATGGTTGCTTGTCTTCATTTCTATAAAAACAATATTATTCATTTGATATTTCATGAGAAATTAGGGTGTCGATAACAGGTACATCTAAAAAATGTTGTGTTCTAGATATCGACATAAGTGTCGATAAAAGGGTCAAGCTAGATGATTTTTGACTTCCTATCAAAAACTCACATTTAATAATCCTTCAAAGAGTTGCTTCGTTGGTACGTTCAATCAACCCCAAATTTTCTGTGTTCCAATTATCGACACACTGTTTTTCTTCGATTAATCAAATTGCAGCGCAAATAATCTTGATGTCGATAATACGTACAACTCTATGTCTATAAATGGTGTGACCTGTCCGTGACTGAGACTCAGTACATAAGTTTTCATTTACAATTTTATGGAAGCTAGTTTTTATTATTTCAGTTCTGTTATAATAATCAGTTCAGAAAATGTAAACGTGGTGTATATGAAGTACTTGAAATGGAGAAAATAGTTTCTAGGAATTGATACTGCATCAAAGATTTTCTTTTAAGTTTCTTTGAGAAATTATATTTTAGTTGTTTTCATTATGAATAAAAATTTTGCTTTTTTACACTGTTTTATTCACAATTGATGAAAATATAAATATATCATTGATACTAGTTTTCCATTCCTCATGGTGTCGGCATTTGGCTACTGATCTTTTTCAGGTGTCGAAAATTGGAACATCTGCTTAAAGTTTTCATTCATTCGATTTGAATTATTTCTCAATTTTATGATCAGTTTTTTTTTTGTCTGTTCATCGAAATTAGATATCGCAACCAGATAATAATACCCCATGAGTTCGAAAAGTATTCGTCATTCTCACGAACACGCTATGGTGTCGATAATTGGGACATTTACCTCAATAACCAAGGACATTGATAATTGAAACAGATTTTGAAACCTTTTTGCTTGGAAATCGATCGACGCCGTAGGTGGAGGTCTGTTTTCTATGAGCAATAAGCTTGAGGAAGTTGTTATAGTACAAATCGGTCTTATCGTGCGGGTTAGCGCTGCTGAAAATTATTATTATCAACACATCTGCCTTTCGCATGTGAAAATCGTATAAGTCTGTCTCATGTATCATTGGGATTTTATTTGAACAGGTATGATTCAACACAAAGGAATGTAGTAATATAACAAAAATAAAGCCTGTTTTGCAAATTAATTCTAATAGTAAGCGACTTGCACAATGACTTCGGGAATACTTTATAAATAACTAATATCCAAATTGCAACTCAAAAATTTTTTTGTGCAATTGTTTAAACAATGATTATTAAAAAAAAGGGTCCTTTTTTTGTTTTTTTGTAAATATCTCAAAAGGTACTGGACGAATGGCTTTACTCATAGAAGACCGTTTGTAGAGAATGAAGAAACCTACAAAATGGTTTTTGGAAAATCCCGATACGACCATTTTTCGCCGAGAAAAGCCGGAAAAACTCTTGAAAAAAGGCCTTTTTTCAAAAATTCGTATCTCCCTCAATTTTCAATATTAAGAAATAATTTTTCGGGAAATGGTAGCTAATATCATGTACGTTGAGCTCCCGAAAGGTGGAAATTGTCGCTTCAATAGTTTTGCTACAATCGGGTTTTAAAAAAATTACAGCCATATTTTGCATGATGCGTCATATTACGGGAAATGGTCCGATTTGAATTTTTAAAGCGTCATTTTGAAGTTGAGGTTAAAAACTACAATTTGTCTATCTCACATTTTCCCACAAGTTTGGAGAACATTGTTAAAAATGCTTCTGAACACAGCGCTTCGAGTGAAAATTCGTCGCCGAGTCGTGCTAAGGTAGTAGTGGAGGGGGCGCCGAGAAGCGACGTCTTCGCTGTATAGAAAAATGCGCCTTGTGCGCGCAACCGGTCTCTCACTTCTCCTCCGCTTCTCGGCTCCCCCTCCACTACTACCTTAGCACGACTCGGCGACGAATTTTCACTCGAAGCGCTGTGTTCAGAAGCATTTTTAACAATGTTCTCCAAACTTATAGGAAAATGTGAGATAGACAAATTTTAGTTTTTAACCTCAACTTCAAAATGCCGCTTTAAAAATTCAAATCGGACCATTTCCCGTAATATGACGCATTATGCAAAATATGGCTGTAATTTTTTTAAAACCCGATTGTAGGAAAACTATTGAAGCGACAATTTCCACCTTTCGGGAGCTCAACGTACATGATATTAGCTACCATTTCCCGAAAAATTCTTTCTTAATATTGAAAATTTTTTCAAGAGTTTTTCCGGCTTTTCTCGGCGAAAAATGGTCGTATCGGGATTTTCTAAAAACCATTTTGTAGGTTTTTTCATTCTCTACAAACGGTCTTTTATGAGTAAAGCCATTCGTCCAGTACCTTTTGAGATATTTACAAAAATCCAAAAAAAGGACCTTTTTTTTTAATAATCATTGTTTAAACAATTGCACAAAAAAAATTTTGAGTTGCAATTTGGATTTTAGTTATTTATAAAGTATCCCCGAAGTCATGGCGCAAGTCGCTTACTATTAGAATTAATTTCCACAAAAAATTTATATTGGTTGGTCTAATGAGAGGATGATGTGACTAAATTCGATTGGTATGCCTGAACAGTCTAAATACAAGAAATAATGTTTTTGGAATTTGGCATGTGAGTATAGTTAAAATTGATTTAAAATTTAGGTGTTCTTCGAACTGTTAAATTATCATTCAATGTGGGAAGAATTGTCGTCTTTCAGCCGCCGAATACTACCTTATAAATTAGTCCAAATTTTAATTCATTTGACACAGAAATTAATTCTCTTTAATTTGTCATGAGGTAAAGTTTTCACTAAGATGCGTTGAAGTCCCAAAATTTGTCCCAAAAGTTATGCTCAACTCGGAGGAATACAAACTCAGATCACTCGATTTAAAGACTACTTGAGGTTTCAGACTGGTTTCCAGCTTTCCCTAGGTCACATTTACGTCATGTCTCTATTTTACTGAAGTATGATGTTTAAATTAGATTTCGTTGAATTTCGTTGATGGCTGTTTTGCAATAATTATGTCGTTTTTTGAATATTTTTTTTTAATAATCGAATGAAGGTGTGTATTGGCCAAGCCGTTTTATGTTCTATCACAAATCTAGATTAAATGGGGAGCGGTGTGATATCAGGGAAGTGATATAATAAATTTTATGAACTATAAATATTGTTATGATCCTGATGACACAACGTTTTATCACTTCGATCCATTAACATTACATATCTCACACATATTCAATTACACAAGATACTTTTGTCACAATTTTATCTCTATGATATAATTAAACTGTTACAAATCTCGTTAATGGTTTCATAACGACTGTTCTGAAATAAACTCTTATATGATATCATGGTCGGTGGTCTGGCGGTCTAAGGCGCAGGCCGTTCAGAACTTCAGTATAGCGGTAGTCGGTTCGAGCCCGATGTATGTACGAGGCATTTTTTCTCAAGTACCCAATATCGGAATCGATAGACGACCACCGTCCTTGTTGAAAGCAAGTGTATTGTGTGTTGTCTAGATGCCAATCTCGGCTAGTTCTAGCTTGGAGTGCACGCCGGCCACCCGAGGTGGTGCTGTAGGTTTTCCGGGTTTTCCTGCAGCTGAAAAGTGAATACGCCACCAAAAATCAGTAGGTCGCCCCGGAGCGCCTCGGCAAATAATAATAATAACCGTCCTCTACCCGCACAGGCCATGCCTTTGGGTATACTCTACGAGTGTTTATGAGGGAGTATTATTATTATTATTATATCCACCTAATCTTTTTCTTTTGTTTTCGTGGTTATTATTGACTTACCAATGACAAATTTCAATCTAGGAAATTCACTTGTGTAAGATCTAGTATTATCTTCCTAAGTTAATATTTGTTTTTTTTATCTCGCATCATATGCTTAGGCGGCTGGCAGTGAATCAATTACTGTAAAATCCTGTTAGGTCTCTTTCCATTATTATTGTTTTTATGAAACCACATTCCTTATATGCTTACTTATCAATAAGGTAGGAATCATAAGCTTCGTTCCGCTCAAAAAGAGTATTGGTTCGGCATTATCTGTTGAATCTAGTAGCCGTGGTATTAAATTCCTTATTGGCCTTAGAGGTGAATAAAGTGTTGCAGAGTAATTAAATATGGGTCTCGGTGGCGAGCAGGTATGTTCTCGCTTGACATTTCAATTCACATCTTGTCTGTCAAGGTTAAGGCTGGCAACACACCAAGAAATCAAAAACGTTTTAACGCAAAACGTTTTTGACTGATTTAGGTAGAGGTTGTTTTTCCTCCACAGATTATATGAAGTGACACACACGGGTACGGCAAAACAGGGAAAACCTTCAGGCTCTTTAAAACCAGGGGCGTAGCTAACACCCCCGCAACCCCCGCGGCGCGGGGGGTTCAAGCCTTAAAAGGGGCGCAAGGAAACCAGAAATTGGGTTGGTTAAGGGCGCAAGCAGGTCCCTGCGGGGGGGCTCGCTGAAAGTTAGCTACGCCACTGTTTAAAACTTCTCGAAACAAACTGTTTTTGAATGAATCTGTTTTGTGTGACTCGTGTATTTCAAAATGTTCTGTCTTGCTTCAAAATGTTTTGAATGAAAGCGTTTGGGACCAGTGAGGAAACGTTGAAACAAAAAACATTTGTCAGAAGCCCCGTTGAAGACAACACATTGAAACGCCGACTCTATTTGCTGTACAGCAAAGCGTTTTTGATTTATCGGTGTGTGTCAGCCTTCATTTCTCAAAAACGTTTTGCTTTAAGGCGTTTTTGATGTTGTCAGCATAACTTTATTATTGCTACAACAGTGGTAAAATATTCATACCGTACCTTGTTATGGAATGAAAATACTTGCTGTCTTATGCATGACAGCAAGTGTTTCAGAATGAATATTCTAAATCAAGAGTGAGAATGTATATGTTTCATTATTAATAATGGTTTCGGATTCACTACATTCTTTAATGGTTCTGAAGAAAAAAATGTACGTAAGCTATCGTGAAAAATCAAACTGGGTTTTGAAGAGATAAAAAATACTTGCAGTTCTCGCCATTTTAAATGTTCATGGTTATGAATGATTATACAGTGTGTTTCCAAAATTGGAGCACTAAATGAAATGTGAAGTAGAAGATGACAAAACTTTTTGTCTTAAAAAAAATTATTTTGGGAGATATTGAATTTTTTAGTTTTCAAAACTTTTTTGGTAATCGATGATAAGAAGTCTACAACCTGCGCAAAGCGCGCAAAGACTTTGACGTTTTTGAGAAATAGTTGCATTCAAAATTTCAACCGCCTCAGGTACTCAACTAGGCGAAAAAAAAGGGTCATTAATATTTTTTACTCTTCACTCCAGATGCAAAAATTGAAATCAATCTGAAAATTCTATTGTCAGATTTTTTTCTCGAAACTACGTGATCGTACTCAGCGTCGTCCCTAGAATAAAAAAAACTAAAATATACAGGGTGTTCGTTTTGAAAATTCCCAAGTTGGGGACATTTCCATTGAAAGTGACAGGGAAGTATGAAATATTGAAACATTTACAATTCTTGAATTCAATAAAACTGCCAAGTTTAGTTATCATACTCTTGAAACTCTGGAAAATATGGCTAGTCTGAAAGATACGTTAACATCCGGTATGAAGTCGGTTAAGAAAATTTTACTCACCAGCTACGGACTCTTTTAGTCCTTCGACTGAAATATCTCGGAGGTTCGGAATGGGTTTTTTCTGTGGAAACGAGTTGATAAAGTTCACTTCATGTCCTCTATCCGCCAATTCTTTCATCAAACGGAATCCAAGCGTGAAATGACTGTGAGAGCAAAATGGAAACACTCCTAAAATTTTGGCACCATGGCTAAGGTGCAATATCAAACACAAAAATGTTAGAAAATGGAGATTCGCCATCTCGCTTCTGGCATTTGACACGAACTATGAATTTGCTACAAGATTTTTGTTATACGATCAGAGACAAAATGTGGCCTTGTAATTGATAAGTGTATACTTATGTGACTTGCACTGTAATCGTGTCTGTTTAATATCTTAATCATTATCGCAAAATCCTTTCCTTAAATTCGATAAGATTAGCCTACCACTTGAGTTTCAATTGATGGACCCAGAGGCGTATCAAAGAGAAGGTGACAGGGTAGGTCGGACACCATTTAAGTTCTTTTGTCCCAGCCCAATGAATTATAATCCACTGTATAAATAATATTTCCTCACAAATGAAGCAGCGTCTTACAATAAAGTCAGTTGCAGCTCGGTAGCAAAGACTGTGAACAGAGTTCAAGAATTTTTGCTGGAGAGTATCAAATAAATGAAGTAGTAAAATTCAATAAGTCGAAGTACCCTTCTCTCCAAATATTTTCAACGTATAAATTATAAGGCGAACAGCTGACAGAAAACAACTACTTCCCTGGCTAATACCACGACGGACATAATTCGATTTTCCGCATGGATCATTATTTCTTTATGCAATAAATTTTTTGAGGCTGGTGCAAAAAAGGGTATATTTGCGTTTGACCATTTTTTTCTGTGTAAATTTTTATCGCTAATTTTACTTGCATATTGAAGGCTTAATTAATTTCACTTCCATAGTAACGAGACCAATTTCCATAGCATTTCTTGAAAAGTTTTAAATAATTTATCAGAGTGAATGTAGGTAGGTACTCTTTAAACTTATTTTTATATTGATTTTTTTAATTCATCCAATATGATGCGTAGAATCACTGTATCAGGATCGGTGATTGCAGATTTTAGTATTAGTGAGATAGTCAAATCAACTTCATAATAATGTTTTGGTTTTGAAAAAGATATAATTTAGACATGTTTTTTGTCTTTCCGAATTCATTATGTTATGAAATAAATGAATTTTTTTTTCTTACTAGTAGTAACTGTTGTACAAAAAAATTTGTATGATACATTTGTTAAAAGTGATTTTATTTTGGTTATATTGTCCTTGTCCATAAATAAAATTACAACCTGGTATATCGTATAGATCTGGATTTTCTGAGTACCATATTTCAGTAAGTACTTTAGACAATCAAAATGAAAGGTATTTTTTAAATATTGTTATGTAGAGTGGTGAAATATTGGGTTTTATCAACATACAGAAATTCCTCACAACCGTGATATTAATCTCAATTGATATTATCCACTTCAAAGTCACGCAGATATGGATCCATATCAGTTGGAATTTAAAAATCATGCAGTCATACGAGAACAACACTCAATAAGATACAAGGGCTCGAGAAAGTCAAGAATAAAAAAAGGGATAGTCGCAGGATAGAAGATTGGGTGTTCACGATTGACTTTTCTGATATCGTAGTCTCTGGTTTTTCCTGAAAGGAAGAAGATGTCCTCCTCTACCAGGACTGCTCATTATAAGCAGATAATTGGCGCGAAAAAAGCGGCAGTAAGAATCGATTGTAGCACCACTAATTTTGGTATGCTAGTAATTGGAACCATGATAAACACGAAAAAAAAAATATTTCACCAAAATTCGAGGGATGGAACACATTTTATTTTTCGTTTGAAAATATATAAATATATTTTTGATGTTATCTTGTATATGATTTATCGGAAAAACAACTGAACAGGGTGAAAAACAATTAATTTTTCCTAGTAATTTCCTATAAAATGCGCTCGTTTTCTCGGAAAACGTGATTCAGGTTCATCCTTACCCGCCGCTGAAAGTTCTGGAGGAGCCGAATATTTGATTGGTCATAACTCTGCTAAAAATGATCGGAGAAGAAAAAGGAAAAGTTCATATCGTTTCTGAAGACTCCTACCTTCTCATGCAAATATAATATGCGAGTATTTGAGTACCTAAAATGTGTTTTGTCGTACTTCACGGAGATGTTTGCGGATGATGCGAAAATCATGAATATTTTAGTGAATATGGAATTATTATACTGAAGCAGCAACCCTCTTCGGACTGTATGCAACAATTTTAAAGTAGTACGACAGGTCCCACTTATACATGCAAAAAAAAAACTTCGTTTTCCTCTTGCCTCATTTTCAACTTTCCCATAAAACCGGCATTCTCTTCACTAAATGTTGGAAATAATCGCTTATTCATATCCTGCATATGTATAGTTAATGACACTATTGTGAAGTGCAAACCTCAAGCTTGAAATCACATACTTCATTTTTTATATAGGATGTGTATGAACGATTATTTTCAACATTTACTGAAGAAATTTTCGGGATTATGGGTGAGTTGAAAACTGAGGCAGCAATAAAACCCAGTTTTTTCTTTGGCATGTATAAGTGCGTCTTGTCTCACTAGCCTTAAATCGATGCATATAGTCCAAAGAGGGTACTGATCCCTGCTTCAGTATAATTATTTCATATCAACTAAAATATCTCCGTAAATCTCCATAAATATCGTAGAAGGGTTATGTGAAGTGTAACAGAACACATTTGAGGTACTCAGATACTCACATGTATATTTGCATGAGGATGTAGAAGTCTTCGGAAACGATACGCACTTTTTCTTTTTCTTCTACTATAATTTTTAGCAAACTTATGGCAAATCTGCCTGAACTTGCAGTGGTGAGTCAACCTATTGAAATCGTTTTTTGATAAATCTTATATTTTCTAAAATAACAACAAAAAAAATAATAAGTTTTTTACATGAATTTTTTTTTAGGTTTCACCCCTGATTTCTTGGTAAACAATTTTTTTTCTTATATTACATGATGTCGAGATGTCATGTGCCGAGTTTCAGAGTGCTACAATTCATTCTTAACTTTTTGCTCCAGTTTATCTGTCGTTACTGGATTATTATTCGTATTATTTGAAATTATCCCCAATTTCTGCTAGAAAACTAGATGGTGTGTTTATTTAATGCTAACTTCAATGAGCTAACTTACTTCTTTATTTGCAGTGCTCAATAGTCGGAAAAATGGATGTCACAACCTTCAATTAATGACAGTTAGATCTACTAGAATCAGCATTTCAATCATATTTTTTATTATCACTACTAGAACATTTAGGCTTGAAGAAGATACATTTCATCATACAGAATGCCAGAAGATAGATAACTGTGACGAGGAAAGCAACGAAAATAGCGATATCCAGAAGATATCTCTGATACCATGTCAACTCTAAGGCAGCCGATTTGAAGTGTGGAGCTCCTTCATAGCGAATAACATACTCTGCCCAGAACACTGCTTCGTCTAGAGGTTTCATAGGTTGATCACGCATTATCCGAGAACGTAGTTTTGCATTGATCCTGTACCTGCAAGAGCAAAGATTAACAATGAATCGACTGAAATAATTTTCTGGAGATGAAAATTGGGTGAACTATTTCACTTCATCGAGCAACATTGCAGAACACTGTAGAGTTAGAGAAAAAAAATTAACTTACTTTGGATTATTCAGTATTTCAGTCAAAGCACTTCCGAAGCTGTGTTCAGTAAGGTCTCGTAGATCCAATCTGATCGCCACATCTCTCGCCACAGCGTCTTCAACGTTTTTGAATTGATCCCAGAACATTGGAAGACCAAGAATTGGTACACCGAAATGAACTGCTTCTATAATTCCAAGAAGACCACAGTGGCTGATGAATGCGACAGTGTTCGGGTGTGCTGAAATATCAAATGAAATAGGTTACTTATTTTTTTTTGTAGGAGAGGGAGAGGGAGAGGGAGAGGGAGAGGGAGAGGGAGAGGGAGAGGGAGAGGGAGAGGGAGAGGGAGAGGGAGAGGGAGAGGGAGAGGGAGAGGGAGAGGGAGAGGGAGAGGGAGAGGGAGAGGGAGAGGGAGAGGGAGAGGGAGAGGGAGAGGGAGAGGGAGAGGGAGAGGGAGAGGGAGAGGGAGAGGGAGAGGGAGAGGGAGAGGGAGAGGGAGAGGGAGAGGGAGAGGGAGAGGGAGAGGGAGAGGGAGAGGGAGAGGGAGAGGGAGAGGGAGAGGGAGAGGGAGAGGGAGAGGGAGAGGGAGAGGGAGAGGGAGAGGGAGAGGGAGAGGGAGAGGGAGAGGGAGAGGGAGAGGGAGAGGGAGAGGGAGAGGGAGAGGGAGAGGGAGAGGGAGAGGGAGAGGGAGAGGGAGAGGGAGAGGGAGAGGGAGAGGGAGAGGGAGAGGGAGAGGGAGAGGGAGAGGGAGAGGGAGAGGGAGAGGGAGAGGGAGAGGGAGAGGGAGAGGGAGAGGGAGAGGGAGAGGGAGAGGGAGAGGGAGAGGGAGAGGGAGAGGGAGAGGGAGAGGGAGAGGGAGAGGGAGAGGGAGAGGGAGAGGGAGAGGGAGAGGGAGAGGGAGAGGGAGAGGGAGAGGGAGAGGGAGAGGGAGAGGGAGAGGGAGAGGGAGAGGGAGAGGGAGAGGGAGAGGGAGAGGGAGAGGGAGAGGGAGAGGGAGAGGGAGAGGGAGAGGGAGAGGGAGAGGGAGAGGGAGAGGGAGAGGG